>CM065398.1:8375000-8772500 GCA_033060915.1 Euryodendron excelsum | reverse complement strand
TGACATGTGAATCGTACCACCAATTGGCATCTAAGGCGAAGTTTTTCACATGTGGATAACATAATGTTTCACATGTGAATAGTGCCACCAATTGGCATCTAAGACAAAGTCAAAATCAAAGTTATTTTCCATTCACGAGATGATATGGTTCACAGGTAACAATTATATCACCCGACCCTATATAAAGAGTGGGTCACAATTATACAACTCAAATATGAATTACACAGTGAGTGATATTTTTAAGGCAACAGGTCAACATTGGGTTGGGTATAATGAGTGGGAGTATCCTTTGGATCCTAATAAACACTACTCACGTAACACTGTCAACATAATGTATGATGAATACCAATATCGTATTAAGGAGGCCGAAATTTTGGTAAAAGTTTGTCGTGGCGTGAATATTCCTATCCCCCGTTGTAGAGCTATGAATATGCCGATTAATACTCCTTAGTTGTTACAAATGGTGTTGCACTATTTTCGTGAAGAAGTTAATAGAATGACACAGCACCATCAATGATGGTCATTTATTCAGTCCACAAATGAGAAGAAGGAAGATGGATTTATGGGTGGATGAGAAATGTATATGCAAGCCAGTAAACGTGGATATGTTTCCAAGTGTATTCGTGTACTTTGTATTGTAGTTTGATACAATGAGTGGTAATACTATGACCAGAAACTTCTCATTACTCAATTCATCTTTACAAATGGAAATAGCAGACACGTGCGACTACTATGGTCATAGTAGATAGACAAATTACTTACTAACTAAACATACAAAACGAGAATAAGGGCATGGTCAATAACGTTACAATAACTCTCAATCCTCATCTGACATCTCGTAGTCCGGTAGGTACTTTTCATTGTTTAGAGCCTTGGTGTGCTCTTTAATTGTGAGTTGTCTCCCGTTTGCCTCTGCCATCTTAGTGACAAGTTTGAGCATGAAGTATTGGTATCGCTGCATAAGCATCCTGTTGCTCTCCTTTTTTATCTTTGTTACCGCTTCTTCGTACTCCTCCATGTTCTACCTCCGCATTGTTTGAGACCTGCGTCGAGGGATATTAGCCCCCAGGTTCTGCAGATCTGTGACTAGTCGCCTTTGTTTCTCAACCCTAATCATCCACTCTTGTCGTAGACCAGCATAATAGTCTTTAGGGCTCGAGTACTTTTTGCTCTAGTATTAGTCAGCAAATGGAGGCAATAACCACATGCGAGGGTGTTGGCGACTTGCCAAATTATAAGGTCCTCTATTTGCCATTGTCTCGTCAAGTTTAAAATTTTTATGAACAAATGGTCCTCCCACTAACTCTTATTTATAGATGGACTGCGCCTGAATACTCATACATTTACAAATGTTTTGTATTATCACTTTTCTTTATGATGGACAGTCATATTATTGTATACATGTACTAATATGTGTCACAAGGCAGGACCTATGGATATAGCTTTGCTAGGGCCCGCGATGGCTCGGTACTGAGGTTACAGGCCCATCATCGATCCACTTACATATGGGAGCATGGGGTATGCATAATTTAACTTTTTCTATTTGCATGCATTTATTTGTTTGTTCATGTATGTGACTTTTTGATATACACTACATTTTTCACACAGGGTACAGAGGCTCTTTAGTGTAGATATGGTGGCGCACATCTGTATCATATAGAGTTACAACCCTGTATACTGCATGACGTATTACAGGTAAGATTTTATGGTGTATACCAATTTGATCCTATCTTCTTGGACCCCCACCTGATCACTGCCTTGGTTGAGCATTGGCGGGAGGAGACACACATGTTCTATCTACCTATCAGGGAGGCCGCCATCACGTTACAGGATGTTGCCATACTATTGGGACTACCTGTCGATGGGGACCCCAATATACGTTGAGTGGTGCCTATTACAGTTTTGGAATGCTAGTAGCTTTGTGTATAGTTATTAGGGGTTGCCTCAGCTGCAGAATATTTGGATAAGGCTGCCTTAGGCTTTCATGACTCCATGAGACATTTAAGGTGCTTCTAAAGGATGCTGATAAGGTTATAGTCCAGCAACACATACGTGCCTATGTTATATGCCTGCTTGGAGGGATAATGCTTACAGATTACTCTCAGACCCACGTCCGAGTGTCATAGCTTACTTTTTTAGACCACTTTGCCCAAGCGGGGAGATATAGTTGGGGTAGTACAGTCCTAACCATGCTTTACAGGGCTATATGCCCGGCGGCGAAGTTTGGCGCGAGGCAGATGGCGGGGGCACTAGTGTTGTTATAGGTATTTACTTTGGTATAATTGACAGTGCTTTATAATAATGCATATTTTTTACAAGTTATATTTTTTACTACGAGTTATCTATTGTGTTGAGTGTCACCCATTTTGTACAGATATGGGCATGTGCGCAGTTTTCACGCATGGCCTCGCTGTCGCGCCTCGATTTTTTGCACTCGAAAAAGACAAGTGAGAAAAACACAGTACTCTCTCATTAGAACTCATCCTCCTAGAAGGATGAGTACGACTAGATTTGAATTGAAAATTGATTTTGAATAAGGGCTTTTGGAAAACAAGTTGGAGTCGCCACCTAACTTGATTGGGGTGAGTTAGGTCACCTAAAAACTAAGCACAATCAGAAGACCACACTTAGGGTTTTTGAAAACGGTTTTGAAAACTTCCCCAAGAGAGGGTTTTTTTAAGAAATTGGTTGTTTGGAAACTTTTGAAAATATTTAAGCCCTTTTTGAAAATAACTTCATTTGGTCTTTGAAAACAGTAATCTAGGTTCGACGGTTGGTTACTTGTAGGGAAAACGCACTAAGCCAGTGCCTTACCCCGCCCTCGCTGTACCTATATGTCTATTCACCCTAGGTTCACTCGTTAGAGTCTTTGATTAATAAATGTTCAAAACTAGCCACTTTGAAAAGAAATTTGAAAAGATGTTTGACATGATACATGATATGCACGTGCAAGAAAAGACTTTGATTATGAAAATAGATTTGAAAAGAATTTAATTTGATTTTGGAAATAGATTTAAGAAAAGGCTTGATTTGATTCGAAATGGACTTGAAAAGACTGAATTTGGAATTGGAAGAAAGTTTTAGAAATTGGAAATAGAGATTTGAAAATAGATTTTTGGAATTGGAAGTTTGAAAATAGTTATGGAAATAAGCTTGAAAAAGGTTGTGACCCCACCCATGAGGGTTGTTTACGTATCCCTTTTTGGGAATCAAGTCAGTCGTAGTTCGGACAAGAGTCCGACAGAAAATAGAAAGTTTGATTTGAAAAGATTTTGATTAGAAAGGAATTTGATTTGAAAGAGAGATTTGATTTGAAAAAAGGGTTTGATTTGAATTTTGAATAGAAGATTTGAAATTGAACTTGGAATTAACTTTGATTTGAAATTGAACTTGAGGATTTGAAATTGATTTTGATTTGAAAAGATAGAACTTCGAAGAAGAACTTGATATTAAGAGAGATTTGAATGGAAAATTTGATTTAGAAAACATAAAGAGTTGGAGTTTAGGAATGATTGAATTTTGAAAATCTCGCATTTAGGAAAGTTTCAAAATAGGAAAGTTCTGTTTTAGAAAAGTTTTATCTTAGGAAAGTTTCGAATTAGGAAAGATTTGAAATTAGGAAAGGTTTTGAAATTGAAAAGTTGGATTTTAAGAAAGATTTTGAAAAGAAGTTTGATTTGATTTGAAAAACTCGGCTTGGAATAGATTTAGAAAAGCTAAGGTTTAGGAAAAATTGGACTTTGGAAAGCTTTAGAATTTGGAAAGCTTGAACTTAGGAAAGTTTCATTTTAAGAAAGGTTTTAAATTAGGGAAGTTTTAAGTTAAGGAAAGAGTTGATTTTGAAAAGATTTGAATTTAGAAAGTTTCAACTTAAGAAAGTTTTGAATTTGAAAAGTTTAGAATTTTGGAAAGGTTTATATTTAAGAAATATTTGAATTTAGAAATATTCAAAGTCTGAGTTTTGAAAATATTTGAAGTTAGGAAAGATTTGAGTTTAAGAAAGATTTGAAAATTTGAAATTTGGAGAGTTGAAATTTGGAAAGGTATGGAATTAAGAAAGGTAGGAATTAGGAAAGATTTAGATTCCTATTTTCCTAAAACAAAAGATAGGATTTTGTTTCTAAAAGGAGGTGATTTGATTTTATTTCTAAAAACGGAGGATTGAATCTAGTTTCCTAAATGGAATTAGAAGGGGAAGTTTTAGAAATCCTAGATTTGGAAGTCTATGATTTGATGTAGAAAAGAGGTTTTGAAAATTGATGTTTTTGATGTAAAAAAAGGAGGTTTTGGAAACCTAGGTTTTAAGGCAAGATTGAAAATCATGTTTTAGGAAAGAAAATTAGAGTTTCCTAATCATTGGTTGTAGGGCTTGACTTGGGCTCCAAGGTAAAGAGTTTTTGGAAAGGAAGATTTTTGAAAGGAGATCCTAGCAAAAAGTTTTTAAAAAGTAAACTTGAAAAGAGTTTTGGAAAGTAAAATTTTGAAAGAGCTTTTGAAAAGAAAACTTTTTAGGAAAGGAATTTTTGAAAAGAGTTTTGCAAATCTCTAAAAATATCCCACTTTCCTAAAATGATTCTAACCATGGAGGGATTAGAACTATTCTACGATTGCGGTTTTGAAAACAACAAGGATTTGAAAATATGAACGATAATAGTCATTTTGAATGTAACAGTTTCCTAAAGCAACTCTAACCATGAAAAGGCTAGAATCACCTTAGGATTGTGATTTCAAAAATAAGTTTTGAAGAAAAAGGTTTAACACAAGTTTTGAAAACGATTTTGATGCAAATTTTGAAAACAAGTTTAAAAACAAGTTTCGGAAAAATGCATGATCATGATATGCACAATGCAAGTTAGGGTCGTGAACATACAAGGTTAAAGACTTCACCATATAATCAAGGGGGCCGACCCCACATGGTCTTTGGTTAGAGTAAAAGAAAGTCCCCGACAAGGTGACTTTCAATAATCTAATCCTGCACATGAACCGAGAAATCCATTGTTTCAAACATGCAAGAAAAGGGGGGTAGAAGATGAGGATTAAAATAGAAGAAAACCCAAATGGGTTAAGAGAGAAAAGAGAGAGAGGGGAATTGCGTAAACGTAAATAGGAAGCCTACCTTGTGTCTTCTTTTATTTGCTTCATTTTGCTTACTTGCTTTACTTCGATCTTTGCTTTGATCTTCAAGAGTTTCCAAATTGTAGCACTTCAAGTCTTCAATGGTGGCTTTAGAGGCTAGTATGTGAGTGTATGTATGCTAGGGTTAAGTGTATGGGGGCTAGGGTTTGAAGAACCTAAAGGGAACTAGGGTTTAGAGGGAATTCGAGCTCTGTATATTGAAGAGCAGGGTTTTTAGACTGAGTTTACAGATCATTTTCATGCTGGAGAATGTTCTGTATTTATAGACAGAAGATTGAACTGGCGCCTGCTGCAGTGGCGCTAGGCCAAATTTTACACTGGCGCCACTAGGAGTGGCACCAGCCATTTAGGAAGGGTTTAAGGTCGGCAAGCAACGTATCTTTCAAAGATTTATGCGCATGTATTAGTGACTACCATGCAATTTTTAGCCTGGCTTTACTAAGAGTGACTTCGAAAAGTTTGGGAATGATTTAAAGGATTGGGAATGGCTCAAAGGGTCGGAAAGGGATAGGAACCCTTAGAAAAAAGTCTCGGGGGTAATAGACTTGAAGAATGATGTCAAGATGTGTTGGAAAGGTTGATCGGGCCATTAGGGACAAAACAGTTAATCAGGCCGGAAAGCTGCCGAGATGGATTTGGAATGTCTCAGAAGAAGACTTGAGGTTTGGAAACATTAGCTAGAATGTTCTAGGAGGTTGTCGGTTTGATACCCAAAGCCGGTGTGGTTGGAAAAGGCGACCGGCCCACTAGGGATAAAACGGTCATTTTACATCGGGCTTGTCGGAATTGATTCGGAATGATCTGGAAAGATAATGGAAGGTCGGGAATACTATAAGAAGCATTCTCAGGAGGTTACCGGATGATACCTAAAGCCGATGTGGTTCCTGGGGCTTTCGGATGCTTAGGGGTAAAATAGTCATTTAGTTTCAAATGGGCCGTACGGGCCGGGGAAGCAACCGATGTACTAAATTGGAGTTTAGAAGGCGGGTTAAAGTCTGAATATGAATGTTATGTGTGAAAGTGAGCCCAGTTGGGTCGGAGATTGCCGAGTGGGCAAAAATAGGGTGCTTACAACTGCCTCTCTTTTTCTGTCTACGCTTGTCGAAGACAGAAAACGATAAAGTAAGACTCCCATGTTGACCGCAAGGTGATCGGAAGGATTAGAATCCAAAGAAAAGTTACCTCGAGTAGATGGTCGATGCTTGGTATTTTGTCTGGTAAAATGATACTCCTCTGAGGAAATTAATGCTCTTTGAACTGGCGCTCCATCTGGCAGAACAATGCTCCTCTGGGGGAATTGACGCTTCTTGAACCGGCACTCTGTCTGGCGAAACACTGCTCCTCTGGGGAAGTCCAAGGTTAATTTCTGATACTTCTTGAACTGGCACTCCGTCTAGTGAAACGTTGCTCCTCTAGGGAAGTCCAAGGTTGACTTCTAATACTTCTTGAGCTGGTACTTCGTCTGGCGAAACGTTGCTCCTCTGGGGAAGTCCAAGGTTGATGTCTTCTTGAACCGACACTTCATCTGGCGAAACACTGCTCCTCTGGAGAAGTCCAAGGTTGATGTCTTCTTGAACTAACATTCCATCTGGCGAAATGCTGCTCCTCTAGGGATGCCCAAGGTTGATCAGGGAGATTGAGGGTGGGTTATTGCCCCATTCTTTGTTTCTTGTCAGCTAGGGAAGTCTGAACTTTTTGAGGTGTATGCCAGTGTTGGAGATGTCTGAGGTGACTTGATTGAAGGGTGGCTTTTTAGCTCCATTTTGTACTTTTCCTTGTTCCTTGTTTCCTATTTGAAAGAGAGAGAAAGACACATAGTGAGTTTTTGTGCAAAAATAGTTTAAAAATGCCCTAGTAAGGGGTGAATGTGTGTCATACTTTTTTGATGAATGCACATGGGATTAAATGCATGATCTATTTTTTATGAATGCACATGTTTATATAAGAATGGAATTGAATGCATGTCCTACTTTTTTATGAATGCACAAGTTCACACAGAAATGAAATTGAATGTATGTTATATTTTTGGATAATGCACATACATGAATAGTATTAAATACATGAATGCACATGTTTTACATATGGATAAGAATGGATGCACGCCCTTTTGGGTTTGCCCTAAGGTTCATGTCTAGTTACAAACATTTTACATATGGACAAGAATGGATGCATGCCCCTTTGGGTTTGCCCTAGGATTCATGTTTAGTTATGAGTGTTGTATCCTAGTGTCAAGTACTGCTTTGAATTTCTATTTCTCTTTTGGGATTCCCCTTTCTGATTTGCCCCTTCCTTGTTAGAATGTGATAGCACTTGCACCATCCTCAAAGGTTTAACCCATTAACTCGCTTTTTGTCTTCTTTCTTGTTAGATGGAAAAAATCTCTTTAGTGGATCTCTCAGTTTCTTTTAGGATTCTTCTTTGGATCGGTGGGCTCTCTTGAGTGACGATCGGTATCGTCCTTTGGCAAAGCAATAGGTAGCTTCCTTCCTTGAAAGTTATTAAGAAGTGCAGGCAAACTCAATTATTGAACCTTTCAAATTGTGAGACCCTCTAAGGACACGATCAATCAATGAAGGGAAAATATAGATTTATAAATATCAAGATGTAGCTTAGCTTGAAAAGATCAACATCAAATATGCATGAAATCAAACAAATCGAGCACAAATGGTCGTGAGATGATCAAGACTATATTAGTGACAATGTAGTGGTGTAAGTGTGAACTTCACTAAGACTAATGAGAATATAGACCCTAGGTGTGATCTAGGATGGTACAACAGCTTATGGATTAACACACCTAGAAGTCAAACTGTTTTCATCCCATACTCTTTTTCTTTTCCTTTTTTTTTTCTCCTTCATTTTTCTCCTTTTTTTTTTTAGAAATCCGACCCTATCTCTCCAATAATGGAAATATAAAAATATAAAAGTATGGCGGCTTTCATACACATGAGCAAGTAGCCTTCTCCTCTTGTCACATAATAATGGTAGCTGCACTCAGACTCACTAATACCCCTTTTCATAAGTGATGAGAGAGGGAATGGACAAAAGGTCAATCTAGGTGTGAGACAATCTGCAAATATTTAACCATTTAAAAATATATCATAAAGGAAAATTTCATATTCTAAGAAGTCTCAAGAAGTGTGCATTAAAATGAACATGAAATACCAATATAGCAAAGATCATCAAAACCGTTGACTCATATTTATGCAAGTGATCATGCACACAAGATTTAACCTCAAACAAGCATGCACATCAATCTGTTCATAATTGAATATTTGCCCCACTGATTGCAAATGTGTAGGACAAACACTATCAACAGTCCTCTTTTTTTTTTTTTCTTCAAAGATTTAATCATCCCAGGCTCGCCAATATGCGCTAATCTTCCTTTTGAGAGCGTAGCTACTTGCTACTTTGCCAGGATGTCCTCTAGAGGTCACTCTTTGGACTTCAATGAGTTTATGTAATTGATCCTATCTCTCACCCTTCTACACTTCCCATCTCTTTGTACTTTCTATTTCTCTCTTCCCTCTTTTAGAGTCAAAGATTGTTTCTGCTGAAAACGGTGCTTGTGCTATCCTTTCCTTCGAGTTGAGGGCATTATGGATCGGGGAAAGGTCCTTAAATGCAATTACCATCCATAAGAGTGTGAAATAAATGGGATGTACAAAAAAATCACTACTCATTTCATTCAAATCTATTTATGTGGCATGAAAACACTTGATTTAAAACATAAATGACAAGGAAAATAGGATGAAAAATAATAAAAAATGAGATGGAAAAATTTAGGAAACATCCATTTTCATTGCGCTTTGGAAAAAAAACCCACCAGAAAGGTTTTGGAATCAGACCAATTTCTTCTATGCTTCATCGCGCAGTTCATCTCCTAGGTGCCGATGACTCCAGTATCGATCAAATCTTGTATCTTGTGCTTCAGGAAGAGACAATGCTCAGTATAATAACCCTATCTTCCAGAATGGTACTCACAAACAAAAGTCGGGTTAAAAGTGGGGGGTAAAGGATTTGACAACGGTGGGGCAGGTATGGGGGTCAGAAGGTTGGTTTGTAAGAGGTCATGATAGGCTTTTGTTTAGGTGCAAGCTAGGGGGGAAAAGGCATAAGTCGGCGGGCCTTCTTGTTGGGGTTGAGATGTTGTTGGGCTATGATTGGCTCGGGAGTAGGTGCTTGAGTAACCACGGGGGCCTGAGATTGGTATTGTAGGTTATATTGCGATGGTTGAGCAGGCAAGATGGCAGACACTTCTCCCTCCTTTCGGCCCATTTCCCATACTGTGGGCACTTTCTTTGCTAAGCTTGCAGAAAGTTCTTCAGTTTTAGCATAGAGGTCAACGATCCTTCCAGTTTTTAAGCCATTTTCTATCATCTCCCATTGCATGATAAGCTTGGAAAAGTTTCTCCCAACACTCGTACAGAGCTTTTCGTAGTATATGCCCGAGAAGGTATGCACGAATAGTTGAACATATTCCTTATCTTCTAAAGGGGGATTAACTTGTGTTGCTACTTCTCTCCATCAAAGGGCATAGCTTTTGAAGCTTTCTTTCTCTCCTTTACTCATTGTCATCAAGGACCAACGGTCAGAAGTGAGATCTATGTTGTGGTGATATTGGGCTTTAAATGGGTTAACTAGCTCAATCCAGACCATGATTTTCCTTAGGTCTAGACGGGTGAACCATTATAAAGCAGACCCAGTGAGACTATGTTGGAACAATTGCATGAGGAGTTTCGGATCATTTCCATGACCACTCAGTGCCCCAGCATATAGGCAAAGATGAGCAAAAAGGTTACCAGTGCCATCATACTTCTGGAAGTCAGGTATTTTGAACTTAGCAGGTCTTGGATGGTCAAGAAAGAAATAGAGCTCATCATAGGAAGTAAACCCATAAGTGTCACGACCATGGAGACTTCGCACTGAATCTTCTAGCCCTTGGATTTTCAAGCTGAGAGGGTTTAGGGGAGTCCTTTTTATGGTAGGTGAGAGCAGTATGGTTTCCTCCTCTTCAGTGTTGGCCCCCTTGGCGTCTTCCTTATTCTTTCCAGTATTGTCATATTCAAGCACGATCCTTGGGTTAGTGGGTTCAGGGTCTTTGAAAGAATTCATGGACGATGATGGGATTGCAACAACATCTTTCATGGCCATGGTTTGAATGAGCTTAAAAATTTCATCAATCTTGGTCCTCATTTCGTTGACCTCCTTTCGAGAGACTTGGGATGATTCTTCAGGGTTGGCAGCCATAAGTGAGGCTCTTTATCAGGTGATAATGGGGTCTCTAGGTGGATGTTGACCTTTCTTAGGAGTAATATAGACTTTGTGGACTTTGTGTAGTGTGATCTCTGTAAATGAAAAAGAAAGAAGTAGAAAAACAATGACACAAATCGCAAGTTAGTTTTTTGGTTTTTAAAGAGCTCTATGCAATGCATACCCTAGGGTGTCCCTATTTGAGAGAGAGACTAAAATGATGCATTTGGCTCACTTTCGGAGATGGGGGTTTTGCCCCTGTATGTAGATATTTTACTGTCATATGGGAATCTTCTTTCATTCGCACGCTCATTTGTGAAAAGGGAAGGGATATATAGACCTTTGAACTTAGAATACAAGAGGAAACAGAGTATACTTTAATGGGAGAGAGGGAAACATTTCTCTTTGGACTTCCACCTATCTAATTTTACATATGAAATCCTAAACTACTCTTGAGTCTTTGGATCCGCCTTCTTTGGATTTGACGTCGAGGAGGTCGCTGAGAGACCTTGTTGATTGATTTCTCATCTTCTTGGCAATCCTATATCCGTTAGCATAGAGGGATTGGGGCCCCTCTTATGGAATGACTTGAAATACATGCAATGATTCCTTAGGGTTACATGGGAACCCTTAGGGTTTTGCTAGGTTTAATGCAATGGAGAGCGAACTTGGTGTCACTCTCTTTGGGTTGATCATATGCACAAGAATGCAGTGACTTGAGTAACTTTGGAACTCTTGTCTTGACATGGAATATTGAATGCATGAACATGGATGCATAAAGTAAAGAGAGAAAATGCATTTATAACGTAAACATAGATGCATGAGCAGTTAGATAGGCATTATAACAACGGGAATACAAGCATTATAACAACAGGAATAGATAAATTTAAAGGAAAGTAAAGCAGTCGCCATTTCTTCCACGGTTTTGAAAATAGTGTGCGTGTTTTAAATCTAGCAGAAGTTTGGTTATGCATGGTGTCTATATGAGCATGAGGTTGAGGGTTTACTAATACTTCCTAAGAAGGCTCGGTTCCCAGATCTTCAAACTTAGGCCCACTCCCTGAGGTGGTGCCATGATCGGTTGGTAATCCGAGCGGGGGAACCATCAAGGGGCCGTAGGCAAAGAAACTGGCATAGCATCTTGCCCACAACCAATATACCATTCTCCTTTCTAACTATAAGGAACATATCAGGGTAGAGAATGCAAATATGTAGTATGCAAGTGCACGTGCAGTGCGTGTGTGATTTTTAAAAATTGGAGGAAAGAGCCCAACAACTCCTATCCATCCTATTCATTCCATACATTCATAATATGTAGAGTCGTTAGCATGAAATAAAACAAAACGTGAATAAAAATTCACCTACAAAACAAATATGCAACAGTTAGTATACGGATAACAAACTTAATGCAAGATAATATGAATCGAAATAAATTAGATATATGCTTTTGAAAAAAAGTTTGACAATTTGATTTTAGGAATTTTAGAGTGGAGAGGATTGAACAAATTAATTGAAAACTCTACATGGGTGAAGGGTGAAAAGACATGACAATGGCCTAACCCTTTAAGTGTCTCCAACGGAGTCGCCAACTGTCACGCCTCGATTTTTCGCACTCGAAAAAGACAAGTGAGAAAAACACAATGCTCTCTTGTTAGAACTCATCCTCCTAAAAGGACGAGTGCGAGTAGGTTTGAACTGAAAATTGATTTTGAATAAGGGTTTTTGGAAAATAATTTGGAGTCGCCACCTAACTTGATTGAGGTGAGTTAGGTCACCTAAAAACTAAGCACAATCCGAAGACTACACTTAGGGTTTTTGAAAACGATTTTGAAAACTTCCTTACGATAGGGTTTTTTTTAAGAAAATAGGTTGTTTGGCAACCTTTGGAATATTTAAGCCCTATTTGAAAATAACTCCATTTGGTCTTTAAAAACAGTGATCTAGGTCCGGAGGTTGGTTATGTGTAGGGAAGACACATTACCCCGCCCTTACGGTACCTACATGTCTATTCACCCTAGATTCACTCGTTAAAGTCTTTGATTAATAAATGTTCAAAACTATCCACTTTGAAAAGAAATTTGAAAAGTTGTTTGACATGATTTTGGAAATAGATTTGAGAAAAGGCTTGATTTGATTTAAAATGGACTTGAAAAGACTGGATTTGAAATTAGAAGAAAGTTTTAGAAATTGGAAATAGAGATTTGTAAATAGATTTTTAGAATTGGAAATTTGAAAATAGTTATGGAAATAGAAGCTTGAAAAAGGTTGTGACCGCACCCATGATGGTTGCCTACCTATCCCTTTTTGGAAATCAGGTCAATCGTAGTTTGGACAAGAGTTCGATAGAAAATAAAAAGTTTGATTAGAAAGGAATTTGATTTGAAAGAGAGATTTGATTTGAAAAAATAATTTGATTTGAACTTTGAATAGAAGATTTGAAATTGAACTTGGAATTGAAATTGAACTTGAGGATTTGAAATTAATTTTGATTTGGAAAGATAGAACTTGGAAGAAGAACTTGAGATTAAGAGAGATTTGATTGGAAAGTTTGAGTTAGAAAACATGGAGAGTGGAGTTTAGGAAAGATTGAATTAAGAAATCTCGGATTTAGGAAAGTTTCAAAATAGGAAAGTTCTGTTTTAGAAAAGTTTCATTTTAAGAAAGTTTCGAATTAGGAAAGATTTGAATTAGGAAAGGTTTTGAAATTGAAAAGTTGGATTTTAAGAAAGATTTTGGAAAGAAGTTTGATTTGATTTGAAAAACTCGACTTGGAATAGATTTAGAAAAACTAAGGCTTAGGAAAAATTGGACTTTGGAAAGTTTTAGAATTTGGAAAGCTTGAACTTAGGAAAGTTTCATTTCAAGAAAGGTTTTGAATTAGGAAAGTTTCAAGTTTAGAAAAGAGTTGATTTTGAAAAGATTTGAATTTAGGAAGTTTCAACTTAAGAAAGTTTCGAATTTAGAAAGTTTAGAATTTTGGAAGGGTTTGTATTTAAGAAATGTTTGAATTTAGAAAGATTCAAAGTTTGAGTTTTGAAAATACTTGAAGTTAGGACAGATTTGAGTTGAAGAAAGATTTGAAAATTTAGAATTTGGAGAGTTGAAATTTGGAAAGGTATGGAATTAAGAAAAGTGGGAATTAGGAAAGATTTAGATTCCTATTTTCTTAAAACAAAAGATAGGATTTTGTTTCTAAAAGGAGGTGATTTGATTTTATTTCCAAAAACAGATGATTGGATCTAATTTCCTAAATGGAATTAGAAAGGAAAGTTTTAGAAATCTTAGATTTGGAAGTCTATGATTTGATGTAGAAAATAGGTTTTGAAAATTGATGTTTTCGATGTAAAGAGGAGGTTTTGGAAACCTAGGTTTTAAGGCAAAATTGAAAATCATGTTTTAGGAAAGAAAATTAGGGTTTCCTAATCATTGGCTCTAGGGCTTGACTTGAGCTCCAAGGTAACGAGTTTTTGAAAAGTAGAATTTTTTGGAACGGAAGATTTTTGGAAGGAGATCCTAGCAAAAAGTTTTTAGAAAGTAAACTTGAAAAGAGTTTTGGAAAGTAAAATTTTGAAAAATTTTTTGGAAAGAGAGCTTTTGAAAAGAAAACTTTTTACGAAATGGATTTTTGAAAAGAGTTTTTGGGAAGTAAATCTTTTGAAAGGAGCTTCAAGGAAAGGAACTTAAAGAGTGTTCTTAGGAAGCAAAACTTTTGAAGAAAGTTTTTAGAAAGGAGTTTGAAAAGAAGTTTTGGAAAGCGGAACTTTTGGAAAGAGAGTTTTTAGGAGGAAATTTTGAAAAGCCTTTTAGGAAGTAGATTGAGAAAAAAGTTTGGAAAGAGACTGGAATATGGACTTTTGCAAGTCTCTAAAAATATCCCAATTTCCTAAAACGATTCTAACCATGGAGGGATTAGAACCATTCTAGGATTATGGTTTTGAAAACAATAAGGATTTGGAAATATGGACAATAATAGTCACTTTGAATGTAACACTTTCCTAAAGCAACCCTAACCATGAAAAGGCTAAAATCACCTTAGCATTGTGATTTCAAAAACAAGTTTTGAAGAAGAAGTTTTTAACACAAGTTTTGAAAATGATTTTGATGCAATTTTTGAAAACAAACTTGAAAACAAGTTTTGGAAAGATGCATGATCATGATATGCACAATGCAAGTTGGGGTCGTGAACATACAAGATTAAAGGCTTGTCGCGCTCTGATTTTTTGCACCCGAAAAAGGCAAATGAGAAAAACACAGTGCTCTCTTGTTAGAATTCATCTTCCTAGAAGGACAAGTGCGACTAGGTTTGGATTAAAAATTAATTTTGATTAAGGGCTTTTGGAAAACAATTTAGAGTCGCCACCTAACTTGATTAAGGTGAGTTAGGTCACTTAAAACTAAGTACAATCTGAAAATTATACCTAGGGTTTTTGAAAACTTTCTCAAGAGAGGGATTTTAAAAAAAGAGGTTGTTTGGCAACATTTGAAAATGTGTAAACCCCTTTTTGGAAAATGACTCCATTTGGTCTTTGAAACCAGTGATCCTAAGTCCGGAGGTTGGTTACATGTAGGAAAGATATCCTAAGATTATCACCCCACCCTACCCTTGCGGTACCTACATGTCTATTTACCCTAGGTTCACTCATTGGAGTCTTTGATTAATAAGCGTCCAATACCGTCCACTTTAGAAAAGATGGTTGACATGATGTATGATATGCAAATGCAAAAAAAGACTTTGATTTTGAAAATAGATTTGGTAAGAACTTAATTTGATTTTGAAAAGACTTGATTTGATTTTGAAATGGATTGGAAAAGATAGATTTGATTTTTTTGAAAATAGATTCGAAAAGACTTTATTTGAAATTGAAAGAAGGTCTTAGAAATTGAAAATAGAGATTTGAAAATAGAATTTTGGAATTGGAAGCTTGAAAAAGGTTATGACCGCACTCATAAGGGTTGCCTACGTATCCCTTTTTGGGAATCAGGTTAGTCGTAGTTCGAATAAGAGTTCGTTAGAAAATAGAAAGTTTGATTTGAAAAGATTTTGATTAGAAAGGAATTTGATTTGAGAGAGAGATTTGATTTGAAAAAAAAAAAAGGTTTGATTTGAACTTTGAATAGAAGATTTTGAAATTGAACTTGGAATTGACTTTGATTTGAAATTTAACTTGAGAATTTGAAATTGATTTTGATTTGGAAGGATAGAACTTGGAAGAAGAACTTGAGATTAAGAGAGATTTGATTGGAAAGTTTGATTTAGAAAACATGGAGAGTTGGAGTTTAGGAAAGAATGAATTTTGAAAATCTCAAATTTAGGAAAGTTTCAAAATAGGAAAGTTCCATTTTAGAAAAGTTTCATTTTAGGAAAGTTTCATATTAGGAAAGATTTGAATTTAGGAAAGGTTTTGAAATTAGGAAAGGTTTTGAATTTAGAAAAGGTTTTGAAATTGGAAAGATTTGAATTTAGGAAAGAGTTGATTTTGAAAAGATTTAAATTTAGAAAGATTCAACTTTGGAAAGTTTAGAATTTTGGAAAGATTTGTGTTTAAGAAAGGTTTGACTTTAGAAATATTCAAAGTTTGAGTTTTGGAAATACTTAAAGTTAGGAAAGATTTGAGCATAAGAAAGATTTGAAAATTTGGAATTTGGAAAGTTGAAATTTGGAAATGTATGGAATTAGGAAAAGTTAGAATTAGGAAAGATTTAGATTCCTATTTTCCTAAAACAAAAGATTGGATTTTGTTTCTAAAAGAAATGATTCAAATTTGTTTCCAAAACGGAGGATTTGATTTGACTTAGAATTGGAAAAGCAGAGTTTTGAAAATTCTAGATTTGGAAAGATATTGATTTAATGTAGAAAATAGGTTTTGAAAATTTATGATTTTGATGTAAAAAAGAGGTTTTGGAAATCTCGGTTTTGAGGCAAGATTGGAAATTATGTTTTAGGAAAGAAAATTAGGATTTTCTAATCATTGGCTCTAGAGATTGACTTGGGCTCCAAGGTAAAGAGTTGTTGGAAAGTAGAACTTTTTGGAAAGAAAGATTTTTGAAAAGAGATCCTAGCAAAGAGTTTTTAGAAAGTAAACCTAAAAAGAGTTTTGGAAGGGAGATTTTAGAAAGTAAAACTTTGAGAGAGTTTTCGGAAAGAGAGCTTTTAAAAGGAAAACTTTTTAGGAAATGGATTTTTGAAAAGAGTTTTTGAGAAGTAAATCTTTTGAAAGGAGCTTCTAGGAAAGAAACTTGAAGGGTGTTTTTTAGAAAGTAAAACTTTTGAAGAGAGTTTTTGGAAAGAAGTTTGAAAAGAAGGTTTGGAAAGTGAAACTTTTAGAAAGAGAGTTTTTAAGAGGAAATTTTGAAAAACGTTTTAGGAAATAAATTGAGAAAGAAGTTTGGAAAAAGATTAGAATATGGACTTGTGCAAGTCTCTAAAAATATCCCACTTTCCTAAAATGATTCTAACCATGGAGGGATTAGAACCATTTTAGGATTATGGTTTTAAAAACAACAAGGGTTTGAAAATATGGACAATAATAGTCAGTTTAAATATAACACTTTCCTAAAGAAACCCTAGCCACAGATTGGCTAGAATCATCTTAGGATTGTGATTTTTAAAATAAGTTTTGAAGAAAAAGATTTTAGCACAAGTTTTGAAAACAATTTTGATGCAAGTTTTGAAAATAAGTTTGAAAATAAGTTTTCGAAAGATGCATGATCATGATATGCACAATGCAAATTGGGGTCGTGAATATATAAGGTTAAAGGCTTCACCACATAATCAAGGGGGTCGAACCCACGTGGTTTTCGGTTAGACTAAGAGAAAGCCCTGACACGATGACTTTTAATAGCCTAATCCTACACATGAACCAGGGAGTCCCTTGTTTCAAGCATGCAAGAAAGATGGGTAGAAGATGGGAATTAAAATAGAAGAAAACTCAAGGGGGTTAAGAGAGAAAAAAAGAGAGAGGGGGGAATTGCGTAAACGTAGATAGGAAGTCTACCTTGTGTCTTCTTTTATTTGCTTTGTTTTGCTTGCTTGTTTTACTTCGATCTTTGCCTTAATCTTCAAGAGCTTCCAAGTTTTAGCATTTCAAGTCTTCAATGGAGACTTTGGAGGCTAGTATATGAGTGTATGTGAGTGTATGTATGCTAGGGTTTAGTGTATGGGGGCTAGGTTTTGAAGAACCTAAAGTGAACTAGGATTTGGAAGGACTTTGAGCTTTGTATATTGAGGAGCAGGGTTTTTAGACTGAGTTTGCAGATCTTTTCTTGCTGGAGGAGGCTCTATATTTATAGACAGAAGACTAAACTGGCGCCAGGCCAAATTTTACACTAGCGCTACTGGGAGTGGCGCTAGGGCATTTTTTTGGCTTGACGCCACTAGGAGTGACTTCGGAAAGTTTGAGAATGATTTAAAGGACCGAGAATGGCCTGAAGGGTCGAGAAAGGACCAAAACCCTTAGAATAGTGTCCCGGGGTTAGTAGACTTGAAGAATGATGTTAGGACGTGTTAGAAGGGTTGATTGGGCCATTATGGGCAAAACGGTCAATCGGGCCGGAAAACTGCCGGGATGGACTTGGAATGTCCCGGAAGAAGGCTCGAGGACTGGAAACATTACCTAAAATATTTTAGGAGGTTACCAGTTTGATACTTAGAGCCGGTGTGGTTAGAAAAGACGACCGGCCCACCAGGGGCAAAACAGTCATTTTACAACAGGTTTACCGAAACTGATTCGGAATGATCTAGAAATGTATTGAAAGACCAGGGATACTATAAGAAACATCTCCGAAGGGTTACCGGTTTAATACCCAGAGCCGGTGTGGTTCCCGGGGCACTCAGATCCCTAGGGGCAAAATGGTCATTTTGACTGAAAGGTCTTGAAATTGACTCGAAACCGACTGGAAGACACCTAATCATGCCGGATCATTTTTGGGACGATCCTAGAAGGGTGGACTTACCGTTCTGAGGACTTAGGTACTTTTTCAAGAAACGTGCCGAAAATGGCCCTAGGGGAAGTTTGGTCATTTTTCACCGGAGTGGGCTAGCAGGCACTGGTGTTGAGCTGGGTTTTGAGTGTTTTCGTCACTCTGACGGTGGTCCTGTGACATAGGGGTTTGTTGGCAATTCCCAATGTCGACCTGTTTACGAGTGTTTCTACCACTCTAATGGTTGCAATGTTTATGAGTACTTCCGTTACTCTGACGGTTCGTGTTCATTCCATAGACTATCTGATCTCGGGAAGCTGCTAGGTGGGCTTTTCGCCTGAGGAATCAACTTTCTCAAAAGGCATGCCGAAACAGACATTCTTTATTAGCGGGCTAGCAAGTACCACAGGTGCACCGTTCTACCATCTCGGGGACTTAGGATCTCATCTTGGTCGACGGGTTTAAAAGGATTTACCGTTTTGAAGATTTTTCTCAAAAAACGTGCCAGACTGGATGGACTTACCGCCTTAAGAGATTAACTTTCTCGAAAGGCGTGCCAGATTTGATTTGAACTAGAACTGGACTGGAATTGGATTTGAACTGGAATTGAGATTGAAAAAGGGACTTACCATCTTTGAGAAGACGTGCCCATGGAAATTGGACCAGATAATGCCACAAGGGCATTTTGATCATTTTGCCTCTATTTGGGCCCAAAGGGACCGCGAAGCGATTGATTGATTGGATTACGTTTGGAAAAACTAGTTTGAACTGGAATATGTCCATATTGATTTAAGTACAAGTCTGGACAGACTGGAGACTGCCGAGCGGACAAAAATGGAATGCTTACAAGGCTTCACCACATAATCAAGGGGGCCGAACCCACGTGGTCTCCGGTTAGACTAAGAAAAAACTCCTGACATGGTGACTTTCAATAGCCTAATCCTACACATGAACCGGGGAATCCCTTGTATCAAGCATACAAGAAAGGGGGGTAGAAGATGGGAATTAAAATAGAAGAAAACCTAAGTGGGTTAAGAAAGAAAAAAGATAAGGGAAAATTGCATAAACGTAAATAGGAAGCCTACCTTGTATCTTCTTTTATTTTCTTTGTTTTGCTTGCTTGTTTTACTTTGATCTTTACTTTGATCTTTAAGAGCTTTCAAGTTGCAGCACTTTAAGTCTTCAATGGCGGCTTTGGAGGCTAGTATTTGAGTGTATGTGAGTGTATGTATGCTAGGGTTAAGTGTATGGGAGCTAGGGTTTAAAGAACCTAAAGGGAACTAGGGTTTAAAGGGATTTCGAGCTCTGTATATCGAAGAGCAGGGTTTTTAGACTGAGTTTATGGATCCTTTTCACGCTAGAGGAGGCTCTGTATTTATAAATAGAAGACTAAACTGGCACCTGCTATAGTGGCACCAGGCCAAATTTTACACTAGTGGTGCCAGGCCATTTTTGGCTCGTGGTGGCGCTAGCCATTTAAGAAAGGTTTAAGGTCGGCAAGCAACGTATCTTTCAAAGATTTGGGCGCCTGTAGTAGTGACTACCATGCAATTTTTAGTCTGGCTTCACTAAGAGTGACTCCAAAAAGTCTAGGAATGATTTAAAGAACCGAGAATGACCCGAAGGGCCAGAAAGGGACAGAAACCCTTAGAACAGAGTCTCGGGGGTAGTACACTTGAAGAATGATGTCAAGATGTGTTGGAAGGGTTGATCGAGCCATTAGGGGCAAAACAGTCGATCAGGCCGGAAAGCTGCCGGGATGGACTTGGAATTTCCCAGAAAAAGGCTTAAGGCTTGGAAACATTAGCTAGAATGTTCCAGGAGGTTGCCAGTTTGATACCCAGAGTCGGCGTGGTTGGAAAGGCGACTGGCCCACCAGGGGTAAAATAGTCATTTTGCATCGGGCTTGCCGGAATTGACTCGGAATGATCTAGAAAGATAATGGAAGGTCGGGAATACTATAAGAAACATTCTCGGGAAGTTACCGGTTTGATACCCAGAGCTGGTGTGGTTTTTGAGGCTTTCGAATGCCTAGGGGCAAAATGGTCATTTAGCTTCAAGTGGACCCTACGGGCCCAGGAAGCAACCGGTTGACTAAATTGGAGTTTAGAAGACGGGTTAGAGTCTGAATATGCATTTGATGTGTGAAAGTGAGTCCAGTTGGGCTAGAGATTATCGAGTGGGCAAAAATGGGGTGCTTACACTTGTGTCGCATGGATGACACTACTGATTGCCAGCGACCATTACTTTTAGGAGGAGTGCAATTCCCTACTGAACCATGGGGAGCTAGGTATGAACGACTCAGTTATGATTCTTACCTACAAATATATACACGTTACTAATAATTTTCATATTATGTTTAATATTTATGTCAGGTGGGATGTAAATATAGCATAGACACTACTTCCACCCATGTGGTCCGCGTTTATCGAGACCAGCTGGATCGATGGAGGCCTAACGAGGTATGTATACAATATCTTCCATTAGTATTTCATATTACTGAATTGTACTATCATCACTTACAAAATTGGTAATGTCAATGTAAACGCATGCAGTTTATCTAGAGGCCGTATGATGTTATCATTCTTACACTTCCTGCTTATTGCCGGGCAGAGAGCGATGTATGGTTGACTCTATCCCCTTTACTGTGCTTCGAGGTCGTGGAGTTGCATATACCTAATCGTGTTTGTCAGCAGTTTGGGTTCAGATAGGATGTTCCTAAGGAGTGTTTGACCTCGATTAGGTTACATGTTATTGACATGCGAGGGAGAGGCCAGACTGATTGGACTAACAGACACAGAGAGTACATAGAGTTAGGAGCATAGGCTTGAGCATCTGATAGTTGGGGTTCCTGAGGCTACAGTCATGCGATATGACGATCCATATATGGTGTGGTATCACAGTATTACACGCCCACTCGTGGGCAATCCAGCTTATCGCCTTGCTACTAGATACCTAAAGGTGGGCTCCACCATAGAGATTACAGTTAGTACTGCCTTAAAATTTATTTTATTTCACCATGAATTCTTAACATCAGATAGTCATGAATACATCCCTTTATTTTGTAGACTCGTCATATCACGTCCATACATCAGCTCGTAGATTGTGCTATTTATGCATATAGCTTGACAAAGGCATTGCAGGATTCGTATAAGGCACAAGACCTGTGTACCACGACACTTCATGTATTACGAGAGCAGGAGCAGATTGCACAGTCAACAAGTCCAGTTGCTCCCCCTCCTATACAGCTACACCCCCCAAGATCATCGTCACATCAGATGCCATAGTCGTTCGGTGCTACTAGGCCATACTCATCGCATGTGACTCCGACGATGCCAGCGTACACATATGATAGTGAGTCACAAGACCAGGGATTTGGGTACTCACCACATTAGCTCCCCTATTGTGTATGACCATGGATCTAGGTACTCTGCACTAGGTGATGATGAAGACTTTGATGTATATGTCGACCTATTATTAGCACTAGGCCAGCATATAGAGACGCCTTTCATGTATATAGAGGGTCGCGTTTCACCTCCCATGTTGTCTTAGTATGCTTCTCTATATCCACCATCATATACAGAAGGACTATCTCAAGAGGCTTCGTAGATCACGCAGGCAGAGCTAGAGCCAGAGCTAGAGCCACAGAGATTACGTCAGATCACACGTGTCTACAAGAGCCGTAGGCCAAGGAGAGATAGGAGGCCACCTCAATGTGGTACGAGAGGTCATGTATAGTGGTTGGGTACTTTTTTTTTTGTTTGTTTTTTTCTACACTATAGGGTTTGTTATGGAAACTTGTTTTGAAGTAATTTCATATTACGATTTTTTGTAAAAAAATATTGTTGCAACATAAATAAAGTATGGTTCATTTGGTATGTCAGCTTTTGTTCTTAGTTGTCATGTCAATGGTAAAAGCCTGGCTTGTCCTTGAGTCTTCACGTGAACTCATGTCAATAGTAAAGCCTGGCTTATCCTTGAGTATTCACATCAAGCCTACACAAAAGGCTGGTCCTACAACCTAATAAATTCATGTGAACGCTTTACTCATGCATTGTACTGTATTGCCTATATGTACGTCATGTAATTACGAGAAGAATTGCTAAATCATACTTCCAAATATGCCCAATCGAAAAGGATTATTTAGGGCATCGTCCAGTCGTTCGGTTTCAAGCGACGACATGGATGAAAATCAATCCTTAGCCATCCATATGGTGTGTACATACACGGATTCAGTCGGTAACAAATGGTATGGGTGAAAGCGTTGCTTTCTTGACAAACTTCTCCTAATGCATGATACGATGGGTCCGGTCATCCATATCTTTATCAGCGATGCATCCTTCCGTCCACCTCGCAGGGTGAATGACGACCAATGCATAAGGTTGCCGTGGGAGGACTTGTTCGATAAACAGTGTGAATAAGAGATGTATTACTGATGGCATGGCCTGTGTGTCCCAAAAGCCCGTTCAGCTAAGTTGTTCGACAGGTCATCTTATAACTGTAAGCACCCCATTTTTGACCGCTCGGCAGTCTACACTCCGTCCAGACTTGTTTTCAAGTCATTTTGGTTATATTCCTATCGAATCCAATTCTCTAGTTCCAAATTCCGTCTTTCCATCGCTTCGTGAGCCTGTCAGGCCCAAATAGAGGCAAAATGACCAAAATGCCCTTAGGGGCATTGTTCTTTCTTATTCCAATTCCAATCCCTCTCTCGAGACAGTTTATTCCTCGAGACGGTCCGAGTAGCAAAACTACTCACAGAACCGTTAGAGTAGCGGAAATACTCACAGAACCGTTAGAGTAGCGGAAATACTCACAAAACCGTTAGAGTGGCGAAAACACTCACAATCCAAGCACGTCTCTTCGGAGACGGTAAGAGCCCTTTCCAATCCCTCTCTCGAGACAGTTTATTCCCCGAGACGGTTTCAATCCAGGCACGTCTCTTCGGAGACGATAAGAGCCCTTTCCAATCCCTCTCTAGAGACAGTTTATTCCTCGAGACGGTTCCAATCCAGGCACGTCTCTTCGGAGACGGTAAGACCCCTTTCCAATCCCTCTCTCGAGACAGTTTATTCCTCAAGACGGTTTCAATCCAGGCACGTCTCTTCGGAGACGATAAGACCCCTTTCCAATCCCTCTCTCGAGACAGTTTATTCCTCGAGACGGTCCGAGTAGCAAAACTACTCACAAAACCGTTGGAGTAGCGGAAATACTCACAAAACCGTTGGAGTAGCGGAAATACTCACAGAACCGTTAGAGTAGCGGAAATACTCACAAATCATCAACCCCGTCCGAGTAGCGGAAATACTCACACCGTTAGAGTGGCGGAAACACTCAAAACCTAGGTCAACACCAGTGGCTGTTAGCTCACTTCGGTGGAAAAGGACCAAACTACCCTTAGCACCTTTTTCGAGACTTTCCGGTCAAGCTGACCATTTTGCCCCTAGGCATCCGAACGCCCCGGGAACCACACCGGCTCTGGGTATCAAACCGGTAATGTCTCGAGAATACTTTTTATAGTATTCTCAACCTTCCTTTACCTTTCCGAATCATTCTGAGTCAGTTTCGGCCAACCCGGTACAAAATGACCGTTTTGCCCCTGGAGGGCCGGTCTCCTTCTTCGACCATACCGGCTTTGAGTATCAAACCGGTAATGTCTCGAGAATACTTTTTATAGTATTCTCAACCTTCCTTTACCTTTTCAGACCATTCCGAGTCAGTTCCGGCAAACCCGGTACAGAATGACCGTTTTGCCCCTAGTGGGCCGGTCTCCTTTTCTGACCATGCCGGCTCTGGGAATCAAACCGAAAACCTTTGGGAACATTCTAAATAATGTTTCCAGATCCCAAGTATTTTTCCGGGACAATCCGAGTCTGTCCCGGCAGTGTCGCGCCCAGATTTTTTGCACTCGAGGAATACTCACCCAAGCGGGAAAAATGCTGTACTCTCTCGTTAGAACTCACCCTCCTAAAAGAATGAGTGCGACTAGGTTTGGATTGAAAACAGGTTTGAATAAAGGGCTTTTGAAAAAGATTCGGAGTCGCCACCTAACTTGATTAAGGTGAGTTAGGTCACCTAAAAACTAAGAAATAATCCGAAGATTACACTTAGGGTTTTTGGAAAACGATTTGAAAATATCTCCTCAAGAGAGGGTTTTTAAGGAAAACAGGTTGTTTGGCAACCTTTGGAAAACATTTAGCCCTTTTTAGAAAATAACTCCATTTGGTCTTTGAAAACAGTGATCCTTAGGTTCGGAGGTTGGTTACGTGTAGGGAAGACGCACTAAGCTATCACCCTACCCCGCCTTTTCGGCACCTACATGTCAATCTACCCTAGATTTACCTATGAGAGTCTTCGACTAACTATAGTTCAACCCTATTCACTTTAGAAAAACAATGTTTGAAAACTATGATGCATGATATGCAAGCAATAGAAAAGAATTGAAAAATAGATTTGAAAAGAGATTGCTTTGATTTGAAAATAGATTTGAAGAAATAGAATTGAAATTGGAAAGTTTAAAAATTGAAAATAGAAGTTTGAAAATAGAAATTTTGAAATTGGAATTTGAAAATTGATTGGAATTTGAAATTTGGAAAGAATTTGGAAACCACACCCATGAGGGTGGAATTGAAAGTTTGAAAAGTATTGTGACCGCACCTATGAAGGTTGCCTACGTATCCCTTTGGGGGAATCAGGTCAGTCGTAGTTCGAACAGGAGTCCGATTGAAAATAGAAGAGTGGATTGAAGAAGGAGATTGAATTGGAAATTGAATTCGATTTGGAATTGGAAGAGGAGATTGGAAATTGAAATTGAGAAAATTGGACTTTGATTTGAAAAGATAGATTTGGACTTGTTTTGGAATAAGAAGGGTGAAGCTTTAGGAAACCTAGACTTAGGAAAAGCTTGACTCGACTTGGAAGGTTTAGGGAATTAGGAAAGGTTGGATTTAGGAAATGTTTGAATTAGGAAATGTTCGATTTAGGAAAGTTTCGAATTAGAAAAGTTTCATTTTTGGAAAGTTTTGAAATTAGGAAAGTTTGGAATTTAGGAAAGTTTTAGGTTTAGGAAAGTTTTGAAATTGGAAAGTTAGAATTTTAGAAAGATTTGAAATTTGGAAAGTTTAGGATTTAGAAAGTTTTAGAGTTTAGAAAGATTTAAGATTTTAGAAAATTTTAGAGTTTTTAGAAAATCTTGAAAATTAAGAAAGGTTTGAATTTAGGAAATGTTTAAAAGCTTGAATTTAGAAAGTTAAGATTTGGAAAAGGGGTTGAATTAGGAAAGGGTTGAACTAGGAAAGATTTGAAAGTTGAGTTTTAAAATTTAGGAAAGATTTTTATGTTCAAGTTTTGGGAACTTAAGGTTTAGGAAAGTGGAAGTTTAGGAAAAATTTGAATTAGGAAAGAGTTGGATTTTAAAATTTAAGGAAAGATTTAAAATTTAAATTTAGGAAACTTAAGGTTTAGGAAGGATTTGAATTAGGGAAGAGTTTGGATTAAGAAGAGATTGGATTTGGTTTCTTAAAAGAGAAAGGTTTGATTTTTGTTTCCAAAAACGGAGGATATGATCTAGTTTCCTAAACGGGGAGATTTGATTTGGTTTCCTAAAGGGAAGATAGGATTTGGAAAGGGAGATTCTAGAAACCCTAGATTTGAAAAATTGTAGTTTTGACGTAGAAAAGAGGTTTTGAAAACATGTATAGTTTTGATATAGAAAACAAAAGATTTTGGAAACCTAGGTTTAGGGCAAAGTTTGAAAATCATGTTTTTGGAAAGAAAAGTTAGGGTTTCCTAATCGTGATTTCTAGGGCTTGATTTGGGCTTTAAGAAAAGAGTTTTTTGGAAAACGCGTTTTTGGAAACGAAGGTTTTCTAGAAGGGAAATCCTAGGGAGGAGTTTTTGGAAAGTGAATTTGGAGAGGGAGTTTTTGGAAAAAGATTTTAAAGAGAAGGAGTTTTGGAAAGTGTGTTTTTGGAAACGTAGATTTTGGAAGGTAGATCCTAGGGGGGAATTTCTAGAAGGAAAATTTTGGAAAAGAGAGTTTTTGGAAAGATTTTTAGAGAGCGTTTTTAGGAGGTGGATTTTGGGGAGAGGATTTTGGAAAGGAGTTGAAAAAGGGAGTTTGAAAAATAGATTCTGGAAGGAGTTTTTGAAAACAATTTTGAAGAGGAAAGTTTTAGGAAAGTATGTTGGAAAAGAAATTTTTAGGAGAAAGGAATTTTTGAAAAGAGAGTTTTTTGGAAAGTATGAAAACATCTCACTTTCCTAAAGCGATTCTAGCCATAAGAGGACTAGAACCACTTTTAAGAAAGTGATTTTAAAAACAAGGTTTGAAAATATAGACCAAAAGGTCACTTTTAATATAACACTTTCCTAAAGCAACCCTAGCCATGGAAAAGCTAGAATCACCCTAGAATTGTGGTTTTGAAAACAAGTTTTTGAAAAAGAGATTTTGATGCAATTTTGAAAACAAGTTTGAAAACGCTTTGAAAAACAACTTTGAAAACGAGTTTTGGAAGATGCAAGACTATGATATGCACAATGCAATTTGGGGTCGTGAACATACAAGGTTAAGGCTTCACCACATAATCAAGGGGGCCGGACCCACGTGGTCTTTGGTTAGACTAGAAGAAAGCCCCCGACACGGTGACTCTTCAATAGTCCAATCCTACACATGGATCGGGAATCCCCTTGTTTCAAGCATGCAAAGAAAGGGGGGGAAAGAGATGGGGGATTAAAATAGAGAAAACCTAAGTGGGTTGGAGAGAGAAGAGAGAGGGGGGAATGCGGAAAATTAAAGAGAAAGCCCACCTTGTATCTTCTTTAATTTGCGCGCCGTGCAGTCTTCGATCTTCGGTCTTCGGTCTTGATCTTCACATTCAGTCTTCAAGGATTGTCTTCAAGCTTTGGATGGTTGCTCTTCAAGTCTTTAGAGAGTGGTTGAATGCTAGTGTATGAGTGTATGGGGGAGTGTATGAGTGTATAGGAGGCTAGGGTTTGTGTATAGTGGCTAGGGTTTGGGAGAACCTAGGGAGGCTAGGGTTTTGGAGGTGCTCGAGCTCTGTATATCGAAATATAGGATTTTTAGGTTAAGTTTGAAGACCCTTTTCACGTTGAACGAGGCTCTGTATTTATAGAGGGAAGACAAACCTGGCGCCTGTTGCAGTGGCGCCAGGCCAAATTATACAATGGCGCCACTACTAGTGGCGCCAGGCCATTTTTTGGCTTGGCGCCACTATTAGTGGCGCCAGCCATTTAGGAAACAATTAAGGTCGGCAAGCAACATATCTTTGACTAGATTTGGGCGCCTGTACTAGTGACTACCATGTAAACTTTAGCTTGGCTTCACTAGGAGTGACTCCGGAAAGTCTGGGAATGATTTGAAGGAGCCAGGAGTGACCCGGAAGGCCGGAAAGGAGCAGGAACACTTAAAATAGTGTCTTGGAGGTATTTGACTTGAAAAGTGAGGATAAGATGTGTCAGAAAAGTTGACCGAGCCTTTAGGGGCAAAACGGTCAACCGAACCGAAAAACTGCCGGGACAGACTCAAACTGTCCCAGAAGAAGACTTGGGATCTGGAAACATTATTTAGAATGTTCCCAGAGGTCTCCAGTTGGATTCCCAGAGTCGGCGTGGTCGGAAAAGAAGACCGGCCCACTAGGGGCAAAATGGTCATTTTGTACCGGGTTTGCCGGAACTGACTCGGAATGGTCTGGAAAGGTAAAGGAAGGTTGAGAACACTATAAAAAGTATTCTCGGGTCATTACCGGTTTGATACCCAGAGCCGGTGTGGTTGAAGAAGGAGACCGGCCCTCTAGGGGCAAAACGGTCATTTTGTACCGGGTTGGCCGGAACTGACTCGGAATGATCTAGAAAGGTAAGGAAAGGTTGAGAATACTATAAAAAGTGTTCTCGGGACATTACCGGTTTGATACGCAGAGCCGGTGTGGTTCCCGGGGCGTTTGGATGCCTAGGGGCAAAATGGTCATCTTAACCGAAAAGTTTCGAAAAAGGTCCTAAGGGTAGTCTGGTCATTTTTCACCGAAGTGAGCTAACAAACATGGGTATTGACCTAGGTTTTGAATGTTTCCACCACTCTAACGGTGTGAGTATTTCCGCTACTCGGACGGGGTTGACAATTTGAGAGTATTTCCGCTACTCTAACGGCTCTGTGAGTATTTCCGCTACTCTAACGGTTCTGTGAGTATTTCCGCTACTCTAACGGTTGTGTGAGTAGTTTTGCTACTCGGACCGTCTCAAGGAATAAACTGTCTCGAGAGAGGGATTGGAAAGGGGTCTTACCATCTCCGAAGAGACGTGCCTGGATTGGAACCGTCTCGAGGAATAAATTGTCTCGAGAGAGGGATTGGAAAGGGGTCTTACCGTCTCCGAAGAGACGTGCCTGGATTGGAACCGTCTCGAGGAATAAACTGTCTCGAGAGAGGGATTGGAAAGGGGTCTTACCGATTCCGAAAAGACGTGCCTGGGTTTTGAGTGTTTCCGCCACTCTAACGGTGTGAGTATTTCCGCTACTCTAACGGTTTTGTGAGTGTTTCCGCCACTCCGACGATTTTGTGAGTGGTTTTGCTACTCGGACCGTCTCGAGGAATAAACTGTCTCGAGAGAGGGATTGGAATTGGAATAAGAAAGGACAATGCCCCTAAGGGCATTTTGGTCATTTTGCCTCTATTCAGGCCTGACAGGCCGCGAAGCGATGGAGAGACGGAATTTGGACTAGAGGATTGGTTTCGATTGGAATATGTCCATAATGACTTGAAAATAAGTCTGGACGGAGTGTAGACTGCCGAGTGGTAAAAAATGGGGTGCTTACAGGCAGTTCTCCGGTCCGATTGACCGTTTTGCCCCTAAAGACCCGGTCAACCTTTCCGACTCATTTTGTCCTCACTTTTCAAGTCAAATACCTCCAAGACACTATTTTAAGTGTTCCTGCTCCTTTCCAGCCTTCCGGGTCATTCCCGGCTCCTCTAAATCATTCCCGGACTTTCCGGAGTCACTCTTAGTGAAGCCAGGCTAAAATTTACATGGTAGTCACTAGTACAGGTGCCAAATCTAGTCAAAGATACGTTGCTTGCCGACCTTAAACCTTTCCTAATTGGCTGGCGCCACTAGTAGTGGCGCCAAGCCAAAACATGGCCTAGCATCACTCCTAGTGGCGCCAGTGTAAAGTTTGCCCTGGCGCCACTGCAACAGGCGCTAGGTTTGTCCTCCCTCTATAAATACAGAGCCTTATTCAACATGAAAAGGGGTCTGCAAACTTAACCTAAAAATCCTATATTTCGATATACAGAGCTCGAGCATCTCCTAAACCCTAGCCTCCCTAGGTTTTCCAAACCCTAGCCACTATACACAAACCCTAGACTCATATACACTCCTATACATCCCCATACACTCATACACCAACCTTCAACCCTTCTCCGAAGACTTGAAGAGCTGCCATCCAAAGCTCGAAGACAACTCTTGAAGACTGAAGGTGAAGATCAAGACAAAGACCGAAGACTGAAAACAGCGCGGCACGCAAAATAAAGAAGACATACGGTAGGTTTTCTCTATTTTAATCCCCCATCTCTTTCCCCCCCTTTCTTTGCATGCTTGAAACAAGGGGACTCCTGGTCCATGTGTAGGATTAGACTGTTTGAGAGTCACTGTGTCGGGGGCTTTCTTCTAGTCTAACCAGAGACTACGTGGGTCCGGCCCCCTTGATTATGTGGTGAAGCCTTAGCCTTGTATGTTCACGACCCCAAATTGCATTGTGCATATCATAATCTTGCATCTTCCAAAATTCGTTTTCAAAAAGTTGTTTTCAAAAATCGTTTTCAAACTTGTCTTCAAAATTGCATCAAAAGCTCTTTTTCAAAAACATGTTTTCAAAATCACAATCCTAGGGTGATTCTAGCCTTTCCATGGCTAGGATTGCTTTAGGAAAGTGTTACATTAAAAGTGCCCTTTTATGGTCTATATTTTCGAATCTTGTTGTTTTCAAAACCACTTTCCTAAAGTGGTTCTAGCCCTCTCATGGCTAGAATTGCTTTAGGAAAGTGAGATGTTTTTACTCCTTCTAAACTCTCTCTTTAAAAATCTCTTCCTAAAAATCTCTTTTTCAACATACTTTCCTAAAACTCTCCTTTTCAAAATTGTTTTCAAAAACTCCCTTCCAAAATCTATTTTTCAAAACTCTCTTTTTCAATTCCTCTCCAAAATCTTTTCCTCAAAATTCACCCTCTAAAAACACTCCCTAGATTCACCTTCCTAAAAACTCTCTCCAAAAATCTTTCTAAAAACTCTCTTCCCAAAATTTTTCTTCTAGAAACTCTCCTCTAGGATCTTCTTTCCAAAAAAACACGTTTCTAAAAACACACTTTCCAAAACTCCCTCTTTCCTAAAATATTTTTCCAAAAACGCTCTTTCCAAATTCACTTTCCAAAAACTCCTCCCTAGGATTTCCCTTCTAGAAAACCTTCGTTTCCAAAAACGCACGTTCCAAAAACTCTTTCCTTAGAGCCCAAGTCAAGCTGTAGAGCTCACAATTAGGAAACCCTAATTTTCTTTCCAAAAATATAGTTTTCAAACTTTGCCCCAAACCTAGGTTTCCAAAATCTTTGGTTTTCTACATCAAAACTATACATGTTTCCAAAGCCTCTTTTCTACGTCAAAACTATAATTTTCCAAATCTAGGGTTTCTAGAATTTCCCTTTCCAAATCCTTGCCAAATCCTATTTTCCCTTTAGGAAGCCAAATCAAATCTCCTCGTTTAGAAAACTAGATCCCATCCTCCGTTTTTGGAAACAAAATCCAACCTTTCTCTTTTAAAAACCAAATCCAATCCCCTCCTAATCCAAACCTTTCCTAACTCAATTCCTTCCTAAACCATAAGTTTCCTAAACCTAAGTTTTAAACATTTTTACTTAAGTTCCAAAATCCAACTCTTCCCTAATTCAAATCCTTCCTAAACTTCTACTTTCCTAAATCTTTAGTTTCCAAAACTTGAACATAAAATTTTTTCCTAAACTTTAAAACTCAACCTTCAAATCTTTCCTAGTTCAACCCTTTCCTAATTCTACCCCTTTCCAAAATCTTTTTCAAATCCAAGCTTTCAAATCTTTCCCAAACTCAAACCTTTCCTAATCTCAAGATCTCCTAAAACCCTAAAACATTCTAAATCTTAAACTTTCTAAATTTCAAATCTTTCTAAATTTTAAACTCTCTTAAACTTCAAATCTTTCCAAATCTAAGACTTTTCTAAATTCAAAACTTTCTTAATTCAAGACTCTTTTTTTTAAGTTGAAACTTTTCTTAATTCAAACATTTCCTAAACTGAAAACTTTCCTTTTTCAAATCTTACCCAAAACGAAACTTTCTTATTCTCAAAACTTCCTTGTTTTCAAAACTTTCCAAAATCAAAACTTCCCTTTTTTAAACATTTCTAAATTCGAAACTCTCCTAATTTGAAAACTTTCCTAATTCAAAACTTTCCAATTTCTAAACTTTCCTAAACCTAAAGCTTTCCAAAAATGAAACTTTCCAAAAATAACATTTTCCTAATTCGAAACTTTCCTAATCCAAATCTTTCCAAATCTTCCAAATCCAACATTCCAATCCAATCTTTCTTAATCTCAAGTATAGGTTTCCTAAACCTCCTTCTTCCCAAAACCGAGTCTTTCCAAAATCAATCTTTCCAAAGCAAGCCCAATCTTCTCAATTTCAAATTCCAATCTCCTCTTCTAATCTCAAATCAAATCCAGTTTTCAATTCAATCTCTTTCTTTCAATTCAATCTCCTTCTTCAAATCAACTCTTCTATTTTCAATCGGACTCTTGTCCGAACTACGACTGACCTGATTCCCCCAAAAGGATACGTATGCAACCTTTATAGGTGCGGTCACAACACCTTTCAAACTTTTAATTCCACCCTCATGGGTGTGGTTTCCAAAATCTATTTTCAAATCTCAAATTCCAATCAATTTTCAAAATTCTAGTTTCAAAATTTCTATTTTCAAACTTTCTAATTTCAAATTCCATCTCTTCAAATCTATTTTCAAATCAAATTCTTTTCAAATTTATTTCCAAATCTATTTTTCAATTTTCTTTTCTTACACTTGCATACCATGCATCATGTTAGTTTTCAAGCATTGTTTTTCAAAAGTAAATAGGATTGAACTATAGTTAGTTAAAGACTCTCATAGGTGAATCTAGGGTAGATTGACATGTAGGTACCGAAAGGGCGGGGTAGGGTGATAGCTTAGTGCGTCTTCCCTACACGTAACCAACCTCCGATGCTAGATCACTGATTTCATAGACCAAAAGGAGTTATTTTTCAAAAAAAGGGCTAAATATTTTCCAAAGGTTGCCAAACAACCTGTTTTCTTAAAACCCTCTCTTGAGGAGATACTTTCAAAAATTATTTTCCAAAAACCCTAAGTATAGTCTTCGGATTATTCTTAGTTTTTAGGTGACCTAACTCACCTTAATCAAGTTAGGTGGCGACTCCGAATCTTTTTCAAAAGCCCTTTATTCAATTCAATTTTCAATTCAAACCTAGTCGCACTCATTCTTCTAGGAGGGTGAGTTCTAACGAGAGAGTACAACATTTTTTCCGTTTGTATGAGTATTCCTCGAGTGCGAAAAATCTGGGCGCGACAATAGCAAGTTCATGAAAGCGCTTGAACGCGAGATCGATCAAATGGAACGAAGGTTGGATAGATATCATTTTACATATCATGCGAAGAAAGAATGTGTTGATCTAACACAACGATTAATCGAAATTGTTGAAGATCCGTTGCTAGTTTCTAACTCAAAACTTTCAGACTTCTCAGAAGAAGGTCACGATGACTTTGTTAACTATCTACCTAGTAGCCTTACCATTGCTGGCAAACCACTATGTTGTTATAAACATGGTCCTTAAAGCTTGTTTTGATTTTTAGTTTAGTATTATGTAAAATAAGTTATTATGTTTTCATGTAATATATGTGAGTTTAGTTTGGGTCATATTTGTTATTTTTTATTTTATGTTATTCAACTCGGCCGTTAGGGTACCAAAATGGGGAGAAAGGGTCCGAAAAGTGTGAAACTTGACGGGAAGCACTGGTGTGACACGAGTGACGTGTGAGAATTGACGGCATGTCAATCGGTTTCCCGATTTGGAAATTATATGCAATGTTTTAGAATTTTGAAACTTATGTTTTTGAAGGTAGGCCAACTCGGTCATTGGGGTACCAAAATAGGGAGGAAGGGTCCGGGGATTATGAAACTTGACGGAAGGCATCGGTGTGATATGAGTGATGTGTGGGAGTTGATGGCACATCAATCAGTTTTTCGGTTTAAAAGTTATTCAAAGTTTTAGAATTTCGAAACTTAGGTTATAGGAAGTAGGCCAACTCCGCCGTTAGGGTACCGAAATGGGGAGGAAGGATCTAAGGAGTGTGAAACTTGACAAGAGGTATCGGTGTGACATGAGTGATGTGTGGGAGTGGATGACATGTCAATCGGTTTTTCAGTTTGAAAGTTATGCAAAGTTTTAGAATTTCAAAACTGTAGCTTTTTGGAGGTAGGCTAACTCGGCCGTTGCGGTACCGAAATGGGGAGGAAGGGTCCAGAAACTGTGAAACTTGATAGGAGGCACCGGTGTAACATAAGGGATGTGTGAAAGTTAATAGCACGTCAATCGGTTTTCCGTTTTGAAAGTTATGCAAAGTTTTAGAATTTCAAAACTTAGGTTCTCAGAAGTAGGCCAACTCGGCCGTTAGGGTACCAAAATGGGGAGGAAGGGTCCGGGAAGTGTGAAACTTGATAAGAGGTACCGGTGTGACACGAGTGACGTGTGAGAGTTGATGGCACGTCAATCGGTTTCCTAATTTAATGCAAAGGTATAGAATTTCAAAACTTAGGTTCTTGAAAGTAGGCTAACTCAGCCGTTGCGGTACCAAAATAGGGAGGAAGGGTCCGAGGAGTGTGAAACTTGACGGGAGGCACCGATGTGACATGAGGTACGTGTGAGAGTTGATGGCACGTCAATCGGTTTTCTAGTTTGGAAGTTATGCAAAATTTTAGAATTTCAAAACTTAGGTTTTCAAAGGTAGGCCAAATCGGCCGTTGGGGTACCGAAATGGGGAGGAAGGGTTTGGGAGTGTGAAACTTGACGAGAGGCACCAGTGTGACACAAGTGACGTGTGGGAGTTGACTGCACGTCAATCAGTTTTCTAGTTTAAAAGTTATGTAAAGTTTTAGAATTTCGAAACTTAGGTTCTTGGAGGTAGGCCAACTCGACCGTTGGGGTACCAAAATGGGAGGAAGGGTCCGAGGAGAGTGAAACTTGATGGGAGGCACCGGTGTGACACGAGGGATGTGTGGGGGTTGACGACATGTCAATCGGTTTCTCGATTTGAAAGTTATACAAAGTTTTAAAATTTCAAAACTTAGGTTCTCAGAGGTAGGCCAACTCGGTCGTTGGGGTACTAAAATAGGGAGAAAGGGTCCAGGGAGTTTAAAATTTGACGAAAGGCACTGGTGTGACACGAGTGACGTGTGAGAGTTGACGGCATGTCAATCGGTTTCCCAGCTTAAAAGTTATGCAAAGTCTAAGAATTTTGAAACTTAGATTTTCGAAGGTAATCCAATTCTGCCGTTGGGGTACTGAAATGTGGAGGAAGGGTCTAGGGAGTGTAAAACTTTACGGGAGGCACCAGTGTGATACGAGTGATGTGTGAGAATTGACGGCACGTCAATTGATTTTCCGATTTGAAAGTTATGCAAAATTTTAGATCAACTGCTTCACAAAGAGGGGGATAAACAATTTCCTAATATATGGTGTTTTTAGTTGGTGTATCTATACACTTCGTATTCCCTTTATTTTACACTTCGTATTCCTTTTATTTTTCCCTTATGAGAATACAACTTATAAAAACGCCTTTTTAAATGGTGCTCAAATTGAGATGTTGAATTAAGTTGAATTAGCACCCAGGTTGAGAAATAAGTAAAATTTCTCTATGTGTTAGGAAAATTAACTGTATTATATATATCTCATGTATACAATCTTAGTTTTGTTTTATCATAAATTGATAACTGTAATTGATATTTAATATAAAATATTAATAAGTACTTCAATTTTTCTCAGTTTTCTTCTAATTTTGAAAGAGAGGGGAGGGGAAATTATATTTAAAAAATGGGCCTTCTCACTCCTCCATCCATTTTACCTTTTCTTCTTAAAATTACCCAAACAAGATATAATTAACTTCTTCCTTCTAAATCCTTTACTTTCTCTTCCAAATCCCTCAATTCAAAAAGAGTGTAAGGATGATTCTATTATTGAGAAGTGTCTAACACTTGTCAAGAATGAAGTTGAGAAGACTTTGTGATATTTATTTGTCTTGGGTACCCTCTGCTATTTCTTTTAGGTTATGTTCTACCTTGATCAACCAATAATCCTATTTGAACACCCCTTAATCCCCACTTCTTTACTTAATTATCATCCATTCTTTTTTGAATTAGACCCTTTCAAGTGTTTCTATTTATTATTACTATTATCTTTTATTTTATTTTCTTTTCCTTTTTATCATTTCATGTGAACTTTTCTTCCCTCGTTAAACCTCACCTTGAACCAATTAATTCCCTCTTCTTGGGAGTTTTATTTTAGAAATGCAGCTTCATTCTTCTCTATTTCTCTATAAAATTAAACTCAAAAATTGAGAATTCTCAGTTTTAATTTTATTACTCGAGAATAATTTGGATCAAACTTTGGATAGTGTTACGGAAATGATCAAATTGAGGGGGGAAGATAACTCATTCCAGAGTCAGCTTCTACTCTCGCGGGTTTCAAATGAAAAGGGCACCTAGGTGGACTGGCAGGGCTTAGGTGCTCCTAAGACGACTCTAGTCTCGCATTTAAGATCACACTATGATCTATCTAACCAAGGTGGAGGAAGTCATGTGGATTAGTGGCTAAGAGAAAAGAATTGCCAAGCATTCATTTTGACCTAGTTAAAGGTGTCCGCAAGCACCTCAACTTAAGGGTCTCCTAGAAATACGTGTCACTCATACTTATACATTCAGTTGCAGTATTAATTAGAAATAGTGCACATCCAGCTTCCGAGAAAGAGAAATGAAAGAGGGAGATAATGCTTCTCTCGTTCCAAAGCTTCTCCACTGCCAAACTCTCTTTGCTTTTCTTCTGCTTTGCTCTTTGCCTCCTGCAGCCTCCATCATCTTGGCTGATCATCGAGGAATTCCTATATCCCTAATTTCTTAATTCGAACCCTTTACACATGGGAAAAGCTAATGCATACTAAAAAAAACAAGTTTCACAAGATGCTTGTAAAATTGGAGTTTATTTTAACAATCCGGAGATATTTGCCAAAGCAAATAAGTACCAGATTTAATTTTTTATTATTTTTTTTTGTATAAGCAGCACAATTAAATAAATTCAAATAGCCAATACATTTCATTTTGGTATTAAGCCAATAATTAAATAACAGGTGGCATGGTGGTTCCAATATAGTTTTAAATTTTAAGTGAGGATAATGCTCGAAGATTACGAAGAAATGTATCCCCATGTGGACTTAAATTTCATTATCATCTGGGTTTGGATCTTATCCTTATGTACATAGGCCTCCTCAAGTAACTGAGCAACATAAGAACCATCCAAACACACCCTTATGGCATTGAGTATATATACTGGACAATAACTGAGTCGCAAAAAAAAAAAAAAAAAAAAGGAAAAGATGCCAGGGATTGAGCGTGACTCTACATTGGTTTGCTAACTCAATGCTCCAAAACATCAAAATTAACACAAAAGCAAACATAACCAAGTTGAATTTCCTAAGTTGGGTTTAAATCGATACTAAAAAAGAAAAATTAAAATAACACCAAACAAGCTAACTCCTCTCGGGATGACTAAATTCATGAGAGCACTAAATAACCAAATCCTATGCTTTAGGCCCGATAGGACCCATCTCTCTTTTGGGCAAGCAGTTTACAACCCCCTAACTAAAGACCCAACGCACGAACGGTGATCCAATGGCCGAAAATGGCACTAATTGCGCCCGGGGAGGCCACGAAATTTCTTTTTTTCAATCCATGATAAGGGGGCCACTCTCGTTCGTGTAAAATCTGGTTTGTTTGGTGCAGCTTCCTGTCGATGAAAGTTGTTCATTAAGAAAGACTTAGTAGCAAGGAGTTCATCACAAAGACTTTCAAGAGAAGATAAATGTTTAGTTAATATTTATATTGGAAATTCTTTCACCATGTAAATGTATGTTTGTAACAACAGTAAAGAAAGTGCCAAATAGCTTTCATATCCATTAGCATCATGAAGATCATTTTTTTAATAAGATTTTTAACGAAAATAGAACAAACGCATTCTAGATAACTAGAATGCTGTCATATTCAATTTTGATTTGTTACCATTCTTCTTTTTTAACGTAATCATTGCACTGGTTATAGCAGTGGTAATGGGCTCAAGAGCCCGATAAGTCCGCTTAAGCCCACCCATAAATTATAGGGCTTGAGAATTTTTTTAGGCTTTATTATTTTAATAGCCAGGTTTAGAAATTATCTTTAAAGCTCGGTTTGGCTCTATCCAAAAAATATATAAAATAATATATTTTTATATTTTTATATTATATATGTATATATAATTAAATTTTACATTATTAAATATTATTTATAGAGAAGAATATTATATATCAAACAAATGTTATGTTAATTGGGCAGGCTTGAAATGCAATTTTTTTTAGTTGAGCGGGCTTGAAATTTTGTTTTGAGCGAAATGAAATTTTTTTTTTCTGTAAGTTTGGCCCAAGCCCAGCTATCCCGTCCAATGCCCACCCTTAATTGGTTCCACCAATATGCATGAAAAACTGGAATGATGACAGTGCTCTAAATACAGTCACAATATACAACCAATATACAACAAGTGGTTTATTCTCGCTTGTTCTAACTAATCAAAATAGTGGGTCATCTCTGATTTGCCTAATAAATCACCAATCCACTAAATCACAATTCCAACCATTGAAATCAATTAGCTATCTTTTAATGTTGAAAAGATAGACGAAAAGAAACTAAGTTAAAAAAATTTCATCTTCACCTGTATATACATGCATGCATATAACATATAGGAACATATACATTCATTCATATACAATGATAATATGTATATCTATATGTACAACATAATAAAGAAAGAAGAAGAAGGAGAAACAATCTCTGTTAGTTTCTTCCTAACACCGAGATTATGGGACGTTATTAGAGAGACTGTTAATTTCTTCGCTCACCGAGATTATGAGACGTTATTAGAGCTGCATTCAACAATTGTAGAACCTGCAGAGACCTTTAACGATCCGAAGCTCACTGCTCGTATTTGTAGAGCCGTAACGTGATATGTACTTGTGATTGTATAAAAGTAAAAGGGTAACGTGGTTAGCTTGTTATAAAAATGAAGGGTAGTACGGAAACTCAAAAAGTTCAATTAAAGTACTGTCTGAATTTGCTTAGAAGTCTAATTTGGAGTTGTTTTGGAAGCTACCCTTGTGTCACAAGTTAGGCGCTTGGCATCCAACCTAAGAACTTAAGATATTAGGTAATACTGTCTACCCCTCTTATATGGTTCAAAACCTCCCTCATTTTATCCGATGTGGGATCGTGACATACTCCCTCACCCAAATCTGCGACGCCCTTGTCGCGGGTTGGACCACCCTGCCTACTCCATCTAAACGCTTGGCGTAGAATCGGATCAGGAGTTGAGCTGCTCTGATACCACTTGTCACGGGCCGGACACTTGCCATCTGACCCAAAAGCTAGTGTCACAAGCTGCCCTTCAAGGCCGGGCCCGTGCCCTCATTTTCTAGCCTCATGTCAACTCTATCATGTCTGTACATATTGTATAGAGTGTAGAAATGCAGGTTTGGAGTCGGATGCACGCATAAATTTTTCCATGTCAAGGTGTGCGGCATCCAAGTTAGTCGTGTCCTAACCCTATCAAGGAGAGGTGTTGTAATTTGTCCGAATGCTTAGAAAATTAATTTAGGGTCATATATAAATGTATGTAAAAGGGTTTTGTCAAATTCCTTGTAAATATTTTTGTAGATCCATTATGACTCCTCGCCGGGGGGGGTAATGTTTACTTGTATCTGTTTAGAAATGGCTTAAAAAACATATATAGGAGAGGATAATAAGGTGAGTCCAAATCCCTAGCTTGTTGGTTGTTGGCTAACTAAACTCCCCACCTAATTGTAGTTTGGAATTGCTTTGTACATGCAATAAAAGTGATCTTATTGCTACAAATTGTATGCCATTTACCTCGGTTATTGCTTTAAACATTCTTAGCTTGTTACTTCCAATTTGCTCACTTGTGCACCTTTGGGTGTGTGTGTGTTGGCTTTAATTTGTGAGGTGCCCCTTTGGCTGACTTGTCTGGTGCCGCCCAAGACAAGTGTCACATTGTCTTGCTCACTTAAAAGTTTCGGTCCGTGACATTTGGTATCAAAGCACAATGGTTGCTTGAAGGATCCGAGAACCATGCCTCCAAAGAAGTCAGCCCAAGACCGCCTCAACAAGATGGAGGTGGAAATGGAAAGGCTAAGATGTGAGATGGTGGAAAGTTTGGCTTGGCTCGGTGATCGCCTAGACCTAGTGGAAGTAAGCATGGTAGCTGAGACGCCACGGGCTAGTGCCACCATTAGCGGGCTTGCCGACACAGAAGAGCTTCGGGATGAGGTGAAAGAGTTGAGAGGCGAGTTGGATGAGATTAATACCAAGCTAAACTTGCTAATACGGGTAGTCGGTAACTCGGCCCCTCACACCTAAATCTTTGACACAGCAAAAGTACGCATTCTAGAGCCCCGTGCCTATGGTGGAGCACGGGATGCCAAAGAGTTGGAGAACTATCTCTTTGACATGGATCAATATTTCAAGGCCGTCAAGGCTGACTCAGAAGAGACCAAGGTCACCATGGCTACCGTGTATTTGAGTGGTGATGCTAAACTATGTTAGTGCACAAAGCATGAAGAATCCTATAGGGCCGCTGCACCATTGACACTTGGGAAGACTTAAAAAGGGAATTGAAGGCCCAATTCTTCCCCGAGAACATTGAGTATATAGCTTGGCGCAAGCTTAGAGATTTAAAGCATACGGGCACTGTGAGGGAATATGTTAAACAATTCTCCAGGCTAATGTTGGACATTCGGGACACGTCGAAGAAGGATAAAATGTTTTATTTCTTGGAAGGACTAAAGCCTTGGGCGTGTGCCGAGCTCCAAAGGCAACGAGTGCAGGACTTAGCATCCGCCCAGGCCGCGGCTGAGCGCCTGACTGACTACACCTCCGAAACTTCATCCTCCTCCTCGAACAAGAAGAAGGATTCATCGAGTGGGCCAAGTGGAGGCGGTGGAAAGTTTGTCAAGGCTAACAAAGGATAAAGTGGGGGAGGCGACAAGGGATCTTCTTCCTCTAAGTTCCAACCAAAGTCCCGGGCGCCCAACACGGCAGGAGATAAGCCCAAGTTTATTAAATGCTTTTTATGTAGCGGTCCCCATAGAGTTTCTGAATGCCCCCATAGACAAGCTTTAATGCTTTACAAGCTTCTTTGTCTAGTGATGCACAGGAACCAAACGAAGAAGAGGAAGCTGAAGGAGCCCCGCGGATGGGTGCCATGCGCTTGCTTAATGCCTTGAAGAAGCAAGCCAAGACAAAGAGGGCCTTGCCCAAAGGCCTAATGTTCATGGATGTGCGCATCAATGGCAAGTTGACTAGGGCCATGATTGACACCGGTGCCACTCACAACTTTGTGTCGGACACGGAGGCAGCACGCTTGGGCCTAAGCTTAGACAAGGACTCGAGCAAGATGAAAGTTGTGAACTCGGCAGCTTGGCCCATCCAAGGAGTAGCCAAATTGGTGCCAGTAAAGTTATAGAATTGGGAAGGGCATGCCAACTTCATCGCTGTTCCTATGGATGATTTCCAAGTGATTTTGGGCATGGAGTTTCTGTGGGACACCAAGGCCATTACAATGCCCTTTGCTAGCTCATTGTGCTTAATGGGGGAGGACCCCTGCCTTGTTCCCACTGTGGCTCAATCGTCCAAAGAAAAGTTTCTCTTGGCAATGCAACTTAAGAAAGGGGTGAAGCACGATGAACCAACATTTGTGGCAGCTTTGTCGGTAAATGAGGAAATGGAACAAGGACATATGCCAGCAGCTATCAAAAGGGTTCTACGTGAATTTTTGGATGTGATGCCCAAAGAACTGCCCAAAGCCCTACCTCCACGGCGCCCGGTGGATCATGAAATAGAGTTGTTACAAGGAGTGAAACCTCTTGCTCGTGGGCCGTATAGAATAGCTCCTCCTGAGCTCGTGGAGCTAAGGAAATAGTTGGACGAGTTGATTAAAGCGGGCTTCATTTGCCCCTCTAAAGCACCATTTGGAGCCCCTGTGTTGTTCCAAAAGAAGCACGACGGGAGTCTGCGGTTGTGTGGAGACTATCAGGCTCTCAATAAGGTGACGGTGAAGAATAAGTATTCCATCCCACTAATCGCAGATCTCTTTGATCAATTATGCAATGCCAAGTTCTTCACCAAGCTCGATTTGCGGTTGAGCTATTATCAAGTACGCATAGCGGATGGGGATGAACCGAAGACCACTTGTGTGACTCGATACAGGGCATTTGAGTTCTTAGTGATGCCATTTGGCTTTACTAACGCCCCAGCCACCTTTTGCACGCTAATGTACCAGGTGTTTCATAACTACTTGGATAAGTTTGTGGTGGTCTATTTAGATGACATAATGGTGTATAGCTCTACCCTTGAGGAGCATGTGTAGCACTTAAGGATAGTGTTCAGGAAGCTACGGGAGAATCACCTCTATGTCAAGGAAGAGAAGAGCTCTTTTGCATAGGAGCGCATAAAGTTTCTTAGGCACATCATTGAGCAAGGACATATTCGGATGGACATGGACAAAGTGAAGGCATTCAGGAATGGAAGGCCCCAACTAATGTGTCTGAGCTACGCTCTTTCTTAGGGCTAGCCAATTATTATCGGCGGTTCGTTGAAGGGTATTCAAGAAGGGCCACCCCCTTGACAGACTTGCTGAAGAAAGATAAAGCCTAGAATTGGTCAAGGGAAAGCCAAGGAGCCTTTACTGACCTGAAGGCGACCGTGATGAGTAATCCAGTCCTGGCCTTATCGGATGTGTTAAAGCCCTTTGAAGTGCAAACCGATGCTTCAGATTTTGCCCTTGGTGGAGTGCTACTTCAAGAGGGTCATCTAGTTGCTTATGAAAGTCGCAAGCTGAGTGACGCCAAGAAGAGATACACTGCCCAAGAGAAGGAGCTACTTGCGGTGGTGCATTGCCTTCGAGTGTGGAGGCACTACTTGCTAGGGTCCAAGTTCGTAGTGAAGACTGACAACGTGGCTGTTAGCCACTTCTTAACTCAGCCCAAATTGACCCCAAAACAGGCTTGATGACAGGAGCATCTTGTTGAGTTTGACTTCAACCTAGAGTACAAGGCGGGCTGCACCAATCAAGTGGCGGACGCACTGAGTCGTAGAGCTGAGCTTGCTGTTATCAAGTTGGTGGCGAATCTTACGGTTAGCAAGGTTGCCACAAGCATGCGGGAACAGATTAAGGAGAACTTGCTGAAAGATCCTATGGCCCAAACCATTATGCAGCTAGCCAGAGAAGGGACACGCCAGTTTTGGGTTAAGGATGACTTGCCTATGGCTAAAAGAAATCGGGTTTATATACCCAAAGTTGGTGACCTACGGAGGGCACTCCTGTAGGAGTGTTATGACACCTTGTGGGCTAGCCACCCAGGGTGGCAGCGAACAATGGCACTATTGAAACAGGGCTACTATTGGCCCCATATGAAAGATGATGTGATGGATTATACGAAGACTTGTCTCACCTGCCGGCAAGATAAGACAGAGCGAGCCAAGATAGCTGGGTTGTTAAAGCCACTTCCCACTCCAAGGAGGACTTGGGAAAGTGTCTCACTTGATTTCATCAGCAATTTGCCGAAGGTTGCAGATCTTAGCTCTATTTTAGTGATAGTAGACCGTGTCTCCAAATATGCCACATTCATCCCAGCACCAAAGTATTGCTCGGCAAAGGAGACAACTCGTCTATTTTTCAAACACATTGTCAAGTATTGGGGCGTGCCCCAAAGCATTATTAGTGATCGGGCTTCCAGGTTCACAGGGACCTTCTGGTCAAAACTCTTTAAACTTCTCGGTTCACAACTCGCCATGTCATTTAGCTATCATCCACAAACTGATGGCCAGACAGAATGCTTTAACGGGCTACTTGAAGAGTATTTGGGCCATTTTGTTAATGCCAACCAAAGAAATTGGGTGCAATTACTTGATGTAGCTCAATTTTGTTTCAATTCTCAGAAGAGTTCTTCCACTAACAAGAGCCCTTTTGAGATTATTACAGGTCAGTAGCCACTGATGCCCCACACAGTGGATGAGTCTTATACTGGGAAGTCTTTGAGAGCCTATAACTTCACCAAAAAATGGAAGCGGGGGAATGAACTAGCAAGAGCTTACTTAAAGAAGGCTTCCAAGAGAATGAAGAAGTGGGCAGATCATGGAAGAAGGCCGCTCGGGTTCCAAGTTAGAGACCTGGTGCTAGTAAAGTTGACACCTGAACAACTCAGATTTCTTTGCAACTGCGACCGGCACCTAGTGCGAAAGTACGAGGGGCCTGTTCCGGTTGTAGCCAAGATTGGGAAGGCATCTTACAGGGTCGAGCCTCCAGCCTGGATGAAAGTACACCCAGTGTTCCACGTGAGTTGTCTCAAGCCCTACCATGCAGATTAGGAAGATTCAACTCGCAACATCTCCACAAGAGCAGCCATCAACGCCAAGCCACCAGCGCTGAAGCATGTTGAAGACATTCTCGCCGACAGAGTGGTCAAGGGAAGGCGCCCACGCTTGGAGTACTTAGTGAAGTGGAAGGATCTTGGAGACGAGGAGATCAGATGGGAGAAGGCGGAAGACTCACAACCATTCGTGGACAAGCTCGAGGAGTACCTTGCTTCAAAGTCTATGAGGACGTTGAACGCATAAGTGGGGGAGAGTGTCACCAGCAGCCCTTCAAGGCCGGGCCCGTGCCCTCATTTTCTAGCCTCGTGCTAACTCTACTATGTTTGTACATATTATATAGATTGTAGAAATGTAGGTTTGGAGTCGGATGCACGCGTAGATTTTCCCATGTCAAGGTGTGCGGCATCCAAGTTAGTTGTGTCCTAACTCTATCGAGGAGAGGTGTTGTAATTTTTTCGAAGGGTTAGAAAATTAGTTTAGGGTCATATATAAATGTATGTAAAAGGATTTTGTCAAATTCCTTGTAAATATTTTTGTAGACCCATTATGACTTCTTAAGGGGTTGTAATATTTACTTGTATTAGTTTAGAAATGGCTTAAAAAGCATATATAGGGGAGGATAATAAGGTAAGTCTAAGTCCCTAGCTTGTTGGTTGTTGGCTAACTAAACTCCCCACCTAATTGTAGTTTGGAATTGCTTTGTACATGCAATAAAAGTGATCTTATTACTTACAAATTGTGTGCCATTTGCCTCGGTTATTGCTTTAAACATTCTTAGCTTGTTACTTCCAATTTGCTCACTTGTGCACCTTTGAATGTGTGTGTGTTGGCTTTAATTTGTGAGGTGCCCCTTTGGCTAACTTGTCTGGTGCCGCCCAAGACAAGTGCCATACGATCTTGCTCACTTAAAAGTTTCGATCCGTGACATCTTGGCAGCTTCCCCTAAATGAATTTTAGGAGCCTGTGACTTCTGGTGGAAGTTCTTTAATTTAACATTACTAAGCATAAAAAAATTTATTTTAAAAGGACTTCTATGGTTAAGAAGGATTTTGAAAAGCCCTGCCAAACACTACCTAAACCCTCAAGAACCCCCTCCCCAACTAGAATATGAAAAGCCTTACCAAACGCTACCTAAACCCTCAAGAACCCCCTCCCTAACTAGAAGAGCTTAGGAGTAATAGGAGTAAATGGTAATTTCATTAACCTGAAACGGCAAATTAATGCTCAAAGGGACCCTATCTTTTACGGGTAAGAAGTAAGCCCCAAAAAGTGAAGGCGCAAATGGTGATTCTATGATGATTCCGAAACGAGATGTGTTTTTATTTTGTGGTCAAGGAGGGCACAAAACCATACGTTTTTTTTATGCACGGTATGGGAACCCATCTTTTATGGCAAGAAGTACACCCGCAAGAACCGCCCAAGTGCAAGAGCCAAGGCGCAAATAGAGCCAAACGTACTTTTTTTTTTTCAAAGAGGGAAGATCAAGAAGTGTTCTCATTCGATGCTGCATAACATGATTTTGGCGGTGGTGTTACTGAATTTTTAGCTGTTAATGTCTTATATATATTTATATACATATCCTACGCCAATACCATGTCAGCTGAAACATATATATACATGCTCAAAATGGATTAGCCAGGTACCATGGTAATTCGATATTTGGTAATCCGTTCACATGATATTATATATATATAATCAAGGTACTTACGTATATATACAATGTTGTTACTGCTTGATAACTAAGACCCTTCTGTAACCAAAGCGAGCAGTAGGTTAATGGCCTCGATCCAATTAATTCTTGCTGCTGCTGCTTCTGCTACTACTACAAGCAAATTGTGGAAGTATGGTATGGATATAATTGATTAAGGACATAATAATAATAATAATACTAGGGCAAAACGTATATATATAAGTATGTCTAATGGCTAGCTAGTACTTGAAAAAGCTAAGCTAGCCGCATCATGACCACATTGACTCTCCTCCTCCAAAGCTGGCTGCTGCCTGCTCAGCTGCCATCTCTATATTCATATCCATATCCATATCCATTTCGACAAAAAAGGGCTTGGCCTGTGAAGCCGTAATCTTAGAGGAGGAGGAGGAGGGTGAGCCACTGTTAGTTGGGCTATTATTAATGGCTTGACTTGATCTCGATCTTGAAGCAGCAGCAGCAGCAGAAGCCGAGTGTCGCACGGTTAGGTGCACCACCTCAGCCTGAGCTAGAGCCAATTGGGCCTGTAGCACATCAATCTGTTGCTGTAGAGAAGATATAGCCCCAACGCACCCGTAAACTGGGTCTCGGACCCTGGCATTGGCTTCATATACCATGCTACTCACAGCGTCTCCTCGCTGCTGCTCCGGCAACTCCTGCATGCATTGCAACCAACCAACAAGTACTGTAATCATATTTGCAATTGTTCGTTTTGGGTCTTATTAATTAGCCATTTATATATATCACGATATGACTTTAAAGCCCCAGCTACTCGCTGCTGTTTTGGGCTTTGCCCAATTCTATAGCCCAGGAAAAAACCTACATACACATGCCACGTCAATTCTACGTCACAATTGCATCATCCATCCATCCATCCATCCATCCATGTTTATTTTAATTAAAAAATTCTCTGTTTTTTTCTATTCATACCATACCAGCATCTATATATGATCGACCGACCATAAGTTTTAAAGGTCGTGTGTGTCACCATTTCTATTTTCAATACTTTCTTTTGTCTGTTATTTTAATATTACTAGGTAGTTAATTTTAAGTCAATTACATGCAACCGATTACCAAGTTTTCTGATATTCTTTTTTATTATACTAAAACAACTTTCACTATATATCTAGGTGGGCCCAACTATCGTTTTTTCTTGGTGCACCCTGACATAAGTAGACTTTCGAATCTTGAAAGTTATTTCTCAATCTCTTTTTATTTTTATTTTTCCTTGTACAACACAAGTGGGTGGACCTCAATTCAATTGAGGTACAAACTAAATAAATCTTGTTTAAAATGTGATTAGCAAGACTTTTATTTTTATTTTTATTTTATATTTATTTGTGTATGTACATTCATACAAATTAAGGCACACCTCAATTGGGTGTGGTCAGATTTGAAATTATTAGGAGCTAGCTCTAATTAAACAAACGAGTTCCCATGTGACCTCATTAGATGGAATTGGTTGACGTTTTCATAGAATAAGGCAATATATAGCCCAACAAAAAAACAACTTCACGTGATCCACAAAAGAACCGTTGGGAAGATTAATTAGAAAGTATATATGCTAGTGCTACAATAGATAGCTATCCATTTCAATAATAGTACAGTTTTTTTTTTTTTTTTTTGCTGAGATCAATAATAGTACAGTTAAAAATAAAAATATGACCTGATGACTTACCCCTGCAGTCATCTGTAGAGAGAGAGAGAGGGAGAGCTATTTGAAGAAACTATTAAGCAAGCAGACAGGACTTACATTATCTTATTGACAGATTGAATAGTTATCGTGCGGTCATATTGCGCAACAGGATGAAGGTTTTTCAGACTAGGGAATTAAAATTCTTGTGCTCTACTTCTGATAGTGATTTCCTAGCGAAACCAGCTCGATCGTTCTCTTACAATCCTATTAAAATTCGAAAAAGCATGAGACACTCACTGCAACACATTTGCCTGCCGCCCGCCCACCACCCCCCCCTAAAAAGAAAAAACGAAATTTGTAAAAGTGAAAGAGAAGGAAAGTTAACTTAGAAATTTTTTTTCTCTCTTTTCCCCGCAGTCGTCTTTCAGTCCAAAAGAATGATGAAAAGGAAAGCAATTATTTAAGCATGCCTGAGAAAGGTCAAGGGATAACCATTTTTCATTTTCCTACACACCAAACAAAATGTCTTCAGCAGGTGTAACTGGCTCTCTCTCTCTCTCTCTCTCTCTCTCTCTGTTTGTGTGCATCTAGTCAGGAGAAAACGAAACCCAAAAAAGAAAAAAAAAAAATTTTCACACCTTAAAGATGAATAAGGAAATTCAGGTTGTGCTCATAAGCAAATTCAAGCGAGATCATGAAGAAGTAGGAATACGAAGGCAATTGCAATGAACAGTATCTAGAGCCCCAGCTAGTAGTTATGGTTCAACTGGGCATGGAGAGCGAGGAAGCCATTCTTTCCGTGCATGAAGTTGCTTCGAAAAACAGTACTGAATTGTGTATGCATGTAATTAATGTGGTGACAGAGAGACCTAGCTAATTAATTTAACTAAGTTGGCCGGGGAGAGAGAGACAAATAACTAAAAGAAATTAAGGAAGGAACCTGTAACATCTTGTTGACATTGCTAGCACCAAAAACTTTGTGGACGTTGGAAAACTTGTGGGGCTCATCTGCTGGAAAATAAGGAGCAAACACACAGTCCTGAGGAGCACACCTCCTCCTCAGAAGCTTGCAAGCTGCACATGGTGAGGAGGAGGAGGAGGAGGCTGCTGCTACTCTTCCACCTAATTGTTTCCTTCCATTTTCCTTCATCTTTAATTCCCAATTGTGTCTTCTACTCCAAGCCAGGTAAACACAATTCCCCAACACTCTCTATCTACTGTTAAGGACAAGTTCCCCTTAAGTTGTAGGACACTTTTTAGCTTAATAAAGACAAGGACTGGGCAGGAGTAGAAAAACGGAGAAAGAAAATAGAGGAGAAAAATATGAAAAAGTACTAACAAGAGAGAGAGAGAGAGTTGTGGACAAATAAACGAAAGGAGGGGGCAGTGAAGGGGGAGAGGAAGGGGACATTATATAGAGGCACGAGGAAAGTGTAGAGTACATCTCATGAATAGGGGCCCATCGAAAGAAGCCTTTAGATTTTTGGTCGACAAAAGCATCCTCTTGACAAAGACACCTTTGGCGCCATATTCCCAGATTTTGTTTTACTATAATTTTTATATTTTAATAAATAAATAAATAAGTGTCACAGATGATAGAGAAGATATGCATGTACATTTATGAAGATAGAGAGTAACAAAGGTATCTGAATGGGGCGGCATTGGGATCTACGGTGGGCCCCACTGCATGCCAGCGTATGCCACGTGTCAATATCTCTCTCTGCGCTCTGCTTTCGCAAAATGCATATTTATCACAAATACACTGTACATACTTGGAATCTTGATTTTGTTATCTGTTGTTTAGAGTTTTTGTTTTAAATTTTATCTTTTAAGTAATTGTCATGAAGTATGTTCTGAACCCAATCCAATGAATACTCACAACAAAGACTAATTTCTAGTGTCCCCCCACTTTTATATACTCACAATATATATATATGTTTGTTGTCTTAAGCTTGAAAACCACTAAAAAAGTTTTTAGCACAAAGGGAATTAAGGGACTAATTCCACTTCTTTCTGTGTACTTGTGCGAGGGAGAGGGCGCAGCATGAAAACACTAAAGCATCTGGCATGTGCACTGGCCTACAAAAGGTTTCTGCACAGCATGCAAAACAAAATTATTCTAAGCGCCATTTGATCCGATACGATTAATTTTATATTTCAAAAAGAGAAAGATTGAAGTTATCATTTCAGTCAAATATCGCTTCCAAAATGTTGCTTGAGGGCACATCTTCGGTTGTGTGATATGTTTGGGTCAGCTTGCCCTTCCGGAGTTTAAACACAGATTTCTATAAGATGAGGAACAACACCCCCAATGACCATTACGTTCTGTTTGAATCAGGATTTAGTGATAGAAAAGAAAAAAACATAAAAAGAAAAAGAAAGAAGTTTCTGCACAGTATGAGATGGATGTAAGCGTTCCATTTTTGGCCACTCGATAATCTTAGGTCCAAACCGATTCTCCAGTAAAACGTCGCAACACTATTTAAGCCCAAACTGGCTTTTCAAAAATTTTGGTCAAGTCAAAGTGGTTGCTTTCGGGGCTTGTGGGGCCCATTAGAAGTCAAATAACTAAAATGCCTATAAGCACTCCAGGCAGCTTTTCGAGACTGGACAATCTCCAAAACCAATCGCCAGCACCGTCTGAGTAACGGAAATACTCACAAACCTTAAGCAGTTTACTTTTGGTTCCTGCTTGGTATCTAGTAGCTTCTCGAGATCAAGCTATCTTCGGAACCAACGTCAAACCGTCGGAGTGATGGAAGCACTCACAAACCATTAAGCCACCGAAATAGCAAGAAATTACTCATAAATAAGTCGACATGCATATGCTGCTAAACAACCTAGTGTCATGGGATTGAACATGCCTCTTGGTCGTGGCATGCTTACCAAAGGACGAACTATCTTTGGAAATTAACTCGTCACTACCATTGAAGTGACGAAAATACTCGTAAACACATGTCAACACTAGTGCCTGCTAGCCCAACACTGTGAAAAATGACCAACCCAGCACGTCTTTAGAGAAAGTACAAATCCCTCAAGACGATAAGTTCACCCTCTTTACTGTCTCTCTACAGTTTGACATATTCAAATTGTCAACTAAACTAACTCCGGGCCCATTCCAGTGATATCCGGTCAAAATGACAATTTTGGGCCTAGACACCTCCGCACGCTCACCAGAAAATATAGTCCCTCGAAGCGGTAAGACCACACCTAACTATGTCCGAGTAGGTAGGCAAACCCTTGTGTGCGAATAAATCCATTCTAGTCTGGTTTTAACAAGATCTGAGCAAAATGACAGTTTTGCCCTTGTCATCCCGAGCACCCATTCCAACCACACTTGCTTTGGGAATCAAACCGGCATCCACCAAGATACTCCAAAGAGGATCCATATCCATTTCCAATTGAGTCCCTTGACTCGAAACCCCCTTCTAATCAAATAGAAACTTTATAGAGTGTGTCACAAACGCTCTACTAAAGTTGACTTTTTCTTCACTTCCCTAATTAAAATCGTCAAATGACTTGAGAAATGAGTGAATCAAAAAATTTCCCGAAGTTCTTTCGCAAGACTTTTTATTGGTACGGTTTGATCAAGACGATCCCTTCTCGAAGCCCCCGATCGCGTGGCCTAAAAGCTGCTATTTTGAGAAACTAATGAAGCATCTCACAGGCGTTCTAGGGAGCTTACTTTTACATTCACTTCCCGAGACAATATCTCGGTCTTCCGGAAACATCCAAGGCTCCCCGAGAGCATTAAGTTCAAGAGAAACTATAGGGGAATGTTGTGAATGCAATCGATTTCTCTGGATCCTTCCTGGATGGCACGAATACTGATGCAAAGTAAGCATAAAAGTTTCTAACAGCTGAGCGTGTGTTACATACGCACAAAAATTTGTCAGATCGTCCAAAACTTGCCTTGCAGTTCAAGTTGAGATAATATAGCTATGCCACGTGGCACCTAACCATACATTAGGTGCCTGTGCATGTCCTACATGCGCAAGCTGGAGCCTTTTTGGCCTATAAATATCAGGCCTCCCCCCCAGTACAATTCAAAAACAAAAATAGTGAGGAAACTCTGCTAAAATAGCTTCAGAAACTCTAAAATTTTAAAAATTCCAAGTCTTTAAAAGATTCAAGCCTCTTCAAACTAAAGGCCCTTTAACCATGGTGGATTGAAGAAGTCTAAAGTCCAAAAGTAAATTCTTATTTAAGCTTATGCTACTCCTACTCCTTCTCTTCTCCCTCCTAGTCCACTAGGGCTATGCTTCTCCTTTAATTTCCATCTATTACCTCATCTTCTTGCATGCTTGAATAAGAAAGCTCTATGTCCATGCCTAGATGAAGCCTTGTGAGAACCACCAGTTGGGGGAGCTATCATGAGCTTAATTGTGCATGGTATGGCCATTAGAGCTCCTTGCAACTTGGTGTGGCCTTTAACCTTGTTTCATTCATGACCCCTTTGCATTATAGTTGTTACTAGGTTTATATATTACTTGTGATGGTCTTATTTTCATGTTTAAAACCTTTTTCAAACCTCCATTGGTTCCATTTTCAAAAGTTCTCAAAAGTTCATGTTAAAATGATTTTCAAAAAGTGCCTCTAAAGTGCCTTTGAAGTTTTACATGAAAAATGGTTTTCAAAATCACCCTCTCTAAATGTTGTTTTCATGATTTTCAAAGTTTTCAAAAAAACCATCCTCTAAGGAGATTTTCAATATTTTGCTCCCTTGAGTTTTGAGGTTGGAATGGTCCCAATGGAACCCTCTCTTGAACGATTTCTAAAAATCAACCATATGAACCCTTACTCATTTGAGTAGTTTTTACTTTGCTAATGTAGTTTTCCAAAGCAACCCTCTTCAAGGAAGATTTTCAAAATCTTTATTCTCTTTAGTTTTTATCAAAATAGTTTTGAAAACTATCTAGTCTATATTGATTTTGAAAGTTAGTGGTTGGAATGGTCTCAATGAAACTGTCTCTTGAGTGGCTTCCAAAAATCAACCATATGAACCCTAGACTTACTTGAGTGGTTTTGATAAAATGGTTTTGAAAAAATTACAACTCTTTTGAGTTGTTTTTCCAAAAGGTTTTACATAAAATGATACTATTCTAAACACTTCTTCAAGTTTTTTTTTCATATAAAATGATAAGGTTTCTCACATAAATTATAATATTTTTACATGAAATTATGATTTTCAAAACACCTTTTCAAGTTTCATGCATAAGGCTATCTTTTTCAGTCTTCCAAAACCACTAGGACTAAACCCTAGTTCAAAACCACCATTCTAAAACCACTAGGTCTAAACCCTAGTTCAAAATCACATTTTCAAAACTACTAAGTCAAAACTCTAGTCCAAAACCATAGGTTAACCCAACCCTAGTGGGCTAACCCGAGGACACCTCTAAACCTTAGGTTATCCAAACCCTAGGTTACCCTAACCCTTGTTAGTTAACCCTAGATCACCCTAACCCTAGTTATCTAAATCCTAGGTCAAACCTAACCCAAGTTAGTTAACCCTAGGTCAAACCAACTTCAAGGCTCTCATTCCAAGCCCCTTTTCAAACCATCATTCAATTTCAAAATGATTTTGAAAACTTATTTTCAAAAACTTCCTACTCTCTTAAGTTTTCATAAACCCTAATTCAAAAGTCCTTTCAAATACTTCTATAAACATTTCCAAATGTTTTAAAGTGCTCTCTAAAACTTGTCATAACCTAGAATGGCTAGACTCTTAACGGTTTCAAAAACCTTTTTTCTAAAAATGTCTTCCAAAAGCTCACAACCCTAGAATGATCCTAACTCTCTCATAATTAGGGTTTCCTAGGAAAAGTGATACATAAAATGAAACCTTCGAGGTTCATAGTAGGGTTCCAAACTCTTAAGTGTATTCCAAAACTCTTTCAAAAATGATTTTCAAAAGTCACATTTTTAAAGAAATCTTAATCATTCAATGATTATGGTTTTCTAAGGAAGTGAGATATCAACCAGGGTTCTATAACCCTAAAGTTTTCAAAACCTTAGAGGGAAGTTTCTAGCCCCCTTGTCTAAACATGTTTTTGAAATTTATAACCTCAAAGGAGTTTGGCTTCTCAATAGCTAATCTCTCAAAGGGGATGAGATATTCAACATGTCTTTCACAAGGTATACAAAAAAATTTTAAATACAAGTTCACATGAGCTTTTACCTTGTTGCAATCCAAACTCTAATTTTAAAAATGCATAATCAAGTTTTTCAAAACATTTCCAAACTCTCTTGAGTTATTTCAAAAATATTCCAAACTCTCTTTAGTTGTTCAAAAAAATATTTTAAAACTCTCTTGAGTTACTTTTAAAAACTTTTCAAAAACACTCCAAGTTCTATTTCAAAGGCATTTTCAAAAACTCTCCAAGTCCAAGTTCAAGTCAAAGCTCTCTTAAGTTCAACTTTCAAAAACCTTTGAAGACTCTCTTGAGTTCAATCGTGCTCTTGCACAAACAATGAATGACTTGATTTTTGCCAAATGAGATACGTAGGCCACCTTTATAGGTGCGGTCATAACCCTTATTTGAATTCAAATTCTCTTTTTAAAACTCTTCTTCGATCAAAATTTTCTATCTCAAGTATCTTTCAAAAATCAAATTACAAACCTTTTTTTTTTTTCCAAATCTTTCAAAAGTGCTTCCAAAAATGTGCAACATGCACTATTTATCCAAAAGGTGATGATCAAACCCCATTTTCAAAATTTCAATAAGTGGATATAAAGTGGATAATTAGTAACCTATGATTCAAGTGAGTGAATTAAGGGTGAATAGACATATAGGTACTAAAAGGGTGGAGTAGGGTGAGTTTTAGAATGTCTTCCCTACAAGAAACTAACCCTCGAGCTATAGATTTCTATGTTGAAGACCAAAACCGGAGTCATGTTTTTAAAAGGGCTTTAAAACTTTCAAAAGGTTGCTAAGAACCTTCTTAAGAAAGTGATTTCCAAAATGTTTTCAAAAAACCTAAGTATAGTCTTCGGATTACACTTAGTTTGAAGTGTCCTAACACATTTTTAACCATGTTAGATGGTGACTCCAAACTTTTCCAAAAAGCCCTTAATAAAACTAAGTTTTCAAATTCAAACCTTCGTCGCACTTGTCCTTCCATAGAAGGATGAGATTTAATAGAGAGAGCATCGGGTCTTTCCAAGTCAAGAGGGCTTGAAGTAAAAATCGGGGCATGACAATGGATACACAAGACAAAATTATTGTAAATTCCTTTTGACTGGATACGATTGATTTTGTATTTCAAAATGAGAAAGATTTAAGTAATCATTTCAGTCAAATATCACTTAATTCCTATATATTGCTTCAAGGCGCATTTTCAGGTGTGTGATATGCTCAGGTTAGCTATGTAAAACCCTAACTTGCTTAGCATCATGTTTAGCTTAATTGCATTTTTGTTAAGCATGCTTATACTAATTGAGGAGCTTAATTAGCATGTTTTAATAAGAGCATACTATGGGGGAGATTATCATATTTTTTAGCACGATTAATTAGCTTAATTCATAATTAATTAGCTTAATTAATCTATATGCTTAGTTTAATATTAATGATGATTACTTATTATAGGTGTGATTAATTATGTTAATCATGTGGATTAGTGGTGGATTAGTGAAGAAATGAGGTGCCACCTAAGTGTGTGTTTTACTTAAGTGAGGTGTGCATAAGGAGTGTGTGTGTGTGTGGTGTGTTTTTGTTGCTAGCATTGTATGTGTGTTGTAAGCACTCCATTTTTACCCACTCGGCAATCTTCGGCCCGACCTGATTCACATTCCAACAGATACAGACATGTCTAAGCCCAAATCGGCTCTCCAGACTCAATCCAGTCAATCAACCGCTTTGCGAGTCCGCTTGGCCCAATGGAGGTAAAATGACCAAAATACTTTTAGGGCATTGCTCGATCTAATTCCAATCGGCACATTTTCCTAAAGATAATAAGTCCATATTTCAACCTCAATTCAAGTTTCAATTGAAGTCCACAGTCAAATTCAATATGACATGTTTACCGAGAAAATTTAGAATAATAAGTCTCTTCAAACATGTCTACTGGGATGGAACCCAAGTCTTTGAGATGGTAGAGTGGTTCACTTCTAGCGCCTACTAGCCCGCCAATCTGGAAGGTTCGCTATTCAGCATGTCAATCGGGAAAGTACCTAAGGCCCCGAGACAATAAGACCATCCAGTAGCTTTCCAATATCAGGCAATCTTCGAAATACACGCACACCGTCAGAGTGGTAGAAACACTCACAAACATCGCAACCGTCAGAGTGGTAGAAACACTCACAAACATCGCAACCGTCAGAGTGGTAGAAACATTCAAAACCCGAGTCAACACCAGTGCTTACTAGCTCATTTTGGTGAAAAAATAACCAAACCGCCCTTTGGGCCCTACTGGCATGCGTCTCTAGAAAGTACTTAAGTCCTCAGACCGGTAAGTCCACCATTCCAAGATTGTTCCAAAGATAATCTAGCACACTCTAGTGCCTTCTAGTCACTTTCAGATCGATTCAGAGAGCATCCGGTCAAAAAGATTATTTTGCCTTTCAGCATCCAATTGCTTCCGGGAACCACACTGGGCTCTGGGTATCAAACTGGTTACCTTCTGAGGATGCTCCTAATAGTATTCTTGACCTTCTGGTGCCTTTCCTGACCATTCCAAGTCCATGTTGGTAAACTCAGTGCAAAATGACTGTTTTGCTCTTGGTGGGCTGATCGCCTTTTCTAACCACACCAGCTCTGGGTATCAAATCGAAAATCTCTCGGAACACTTTCAAAAAGTGTTTTTAACTTTCAAGCCTTCTCACGGGCCACGCCAAGTCGATCTCGGTGTTTTTTCGGTTTAAATAACTGTTTTGTCCTTAATGGGTCTGTCACCCTTTTTAATTACTCCAACACTTGTTCTTAAGCCATTTACCTTCGAAAACACTCCTTTAGAGGTTCTCATCCATCCCCGACCTTTTGGATCATTCTTGGACTTTTTGAAGTCACTTCTAGTGAAGATAGGCCAAAGATTGTAAGGTAGTCACTAGGACATAGCCCAAATCTTCTGCCTTGCGTCCAAAGGGTCAAAAGATCTATTTCTTGCTACCTTAAAACCTTCCCGAAGTGTGTGGCACTACTAGTAGTGGTGCCAAGGCAATATTAAGCCTAGCGCCACTAGTAGTGGCACCAATAGAAAATTAGTCCTGGCGCTATTGCAATAAGTGCCAAGGTCAATACAATTGCCTATAAATATATATCACCCCCTACGTAAAAAAGATCCGCAAACTCATTCTAGAAACACTGCCTTACTGAAAACAGGCCTTAAACCCTAGTTTTCTTAAGTCAATTCAAGCCCTAGCCTACCTACACTCTATACACACAAATCCTAGCCTCTATACACTTAAATACAAGCCTCCAAACATCTATTGAAGATCAAGTGCTGCATATTCAAATCTCTCAAGGTGAAACAAACAAAGCAATCAAAGCAAAGAAAAGATAAGGTAGGTTTTCTAGTTAAGTTATGTAATCCCCCCCTCTCTCTTCTCTCTCCTAACCCACTTAGGTGTTCTTCTATTTTAATCCCCATCTTCTACCTCATCTTCTTGCACACTTGAAACCAGGGACTTTCCAGTTCATGCCTAGGAAGAATTGTTGAAGGTCACTGTTCTTGGGGCTTTCTTCCAATTCAACTAAGAAGGTGTGGGTCCAACCCCCTTGATTATATGGTGAAGCCTAACCTTGTATGTTCATGTCCTTATTGCATTAGAATTGTCTTGTTCGTGCATCTCTTTCAAAACTTGTAGTCAATGCCTCATTCTTTCAAACTTGTTTTCAAAATCACAATCCTAGGATGATTCTAGCCATTCCATGATTAGGGTAGTTTTAGGGAAGTGTTACATTCAATATGACCTTCAAGATCTAAATTTGGGTTCAAACCTTAAGTTGTTTCAAAATCACACTCCTATGATGATTCTAACCATTTCATGGTTAGGGTTTTTTTAGAAAAGTGTTACATTCAAAGAGATCATCAAAGTCCATATTAGGGTTTCAAATCCTAGTTGTTGTCAAAATCACAACCCTAGAATGGTTCTAATCTTTTCATGGTTAGAATTTTTTTAACAAAGTGAGATATTTAAGAGACTTGCAAAAGTCTATATTCAAACCTTTCTAAAATAGTTTTTGCAAATCTGTTTCCTAAAATCTCTTTTCAAATATCTACTTTTCAAAAACTCCTTACCTTAAGAGTTTAAGTCAAAAACCTTAGAGTCCATGTTTAGGAAACCCTAGTTTTCTCACATAAATTCATAAGTTTCTAGAATCATTTTCTACATGAAATTATAGATTTCCTAATACAAAAGTCACATAAAGTGATAGATTTCCAAAATGAAAGTTTTCCAATTTCAAGTCAAATCAAATCTTTTTCAAATAGGAAATCATATCAAATCATCTATTTTTAGAAATAAACTTTAATCTTCAACTTTAGAAAATTGAAATCAAATATTTCCTAATTTCAAACCTTTCCAAATTTCAATTTTCTAAATTTTAAAACTTCCAAATCTTTTCAAATTTCAAATCTTTCCAAATTGAGATCTTTCCAAAATCAATTCTTTCTTAAATCATACCTTTTCAAAATTAATTCTTTCCAAAAATAGAACTTTCCTAAAATAAAAATTTCATAACTCGAAACTTTCCTAATGCAAAACTTTCCTAAAATCCAACTTTCTAAAATCAAACATTCCTATTTCAAGTGCATATTTCAATCGTAGGTTGCATGCACCCTAGGAGGCTAAAACCTTAGCTCAACCTTAACCCTAAAGTTAGGAAGTTTCAACTCTTTTCTAAAACTATTTTCTAAAACCAAGATAGTTTTCAAACTCTAATTCAAGTCAAGGTGACTTAAAAGTTCAACTCAATCTTTCTAAATCAAGTTCAAGTTCAATTTCAAATCCAAGTCAACTCTAAGTTCGATTTCAAATCAAAATTCAATTTTAAGTCTTTCAATCAAAGTTCAAATCAAGCTTTTTTCCAGTCAATCAAGATCTAAAAGTGTTTACTTTCAATTAGACCCTGAGTCTGAACTACGATTGACCTGATTCCCAATAAAGAGATACGTAGGCAACCCTCATGGGTGAGGTCACAACCTTTTTCAAGTTTTCAATTCCCATAGCCTCTTTGAAACTTCGAATCCTCTCTTCGAATCTATTTCTAAAGTCAAATCTTTTCTTGCTTTTGCATACCATGCATCATATAATTCTTTTCAAAATGGATAGTATTAGACATTTTTTAATTGGGTATTCTAAATGAATGGACGTATGGTGAAAAAACAAATACACACCGTAAGGGTAGGATAAGGTGATAGCCTAGTATATCTTTCCTATACGTAACCAACCTCTGAACCGAGAATCACTATTTTCAAAGACCAAACTAGAGTCATTTTTTAAAAAGGGTTTAAGTCTTTTCAAAGTTACCAAACAACCTATTTTCTCCACCAAAAAAAAAAAACCCCTCTCTTGAAAAAGATTTCAAAACCTTTTCAAAAACCCTAAGTTTGACCTTTGGATTGTACTTAGTTTAAGGTGACCTAACTCACCTTAACAAAGTTAAGTGGTGACTTCAAAACTTTTTCAAAAGCCTTTATTCAAATTAATATCCAATTTAAACCTAGTCGACTCGTCCTTCTAAAAAGATGAGTCCTAACGAGAGAGTATAGTGTTTTTCTCACTTATTTTCTCAAATGTGAAAAATTAGAGCGCGACGGTTGGCGACTCCACCAGGGACGCTTAGAGGGTTAGGCTATTATCATGTCTCTTCACCCTTCATTCATCTAGAATCATCGATTAAGTTGTCTAATTCTATCCACTTTAAATTTTTCAAAAGCAACATGTTCAAAGTTGTTTTCAAAAACATGTCATCGCTTGCATTCAATTCATATTCAATCATTTAATCTTGCATAAGTTTGTCATCAAGGTACTAACTTTGTGTATTTTCTTTTGTAGGTGGACCCTTGTTCCCATTTGATTTTATGTCATATTAACTTTCATGTATGTCATGAATGAGTAAAATGGAATAGACAAGATGGATGAAAGTTATTGGGTCATTTCCTTCACTTTTTCAAAATTTCATACACACACACTGCATGTGCACTAACATTTGCATACTTACATTTTTTTCGTGAATATGTCCCTTCTAGCTAGAAGGGGAAATAGTATATTGGTTATGGGCGGATGTTGTGTCAGTTTCTTAGCCTACAAACTCTTGAGGGTTCCCCTGCTTGGATCATTAACCAATAATAGCACCACCTCGGGGAGTGGGCCTAGATTTGAAGATTTGGAAAACAAGCCTTCTTAGGAAGCTTTAGTAAATCCTCAACCTCATGCTCATGTATAGTCGAACCTTTACCAGATTTAAGACACTTGCATCGATTTCAAAATCATGGAGGAAAGAGCGATTACTTTCCTTTCCTTTATTCTTGTCCATTCCTGCCGTTGTAATGCTTGTATATTGCTTATGCATGCATATTTATTTTACAATTACATTCTCTCTCCTTATATTCTGGAATACATGTACATGCATTCAATGCTTCATCTCAAGACAAGAGTTTCAATGTAACTCAAGTCATTGCATCTTCATGCATATGATCAACCCATAGAGAGTGGCACCAAACTCACTCTCCCTGGCATAAAACCTACTAAAATCCTAAGGGTTTCCATGCAACCCTAAGGACACATGACATACCTTTCAGGTTATTCCACAAAGAGGGGCCTTAATCCCTTTACATTTACGGAAATAAGATTGCCAAAAAGAGAAGGGGTAGCTAAGAAGTAAGGTCTCTCACTGACCTCCTCAACATCAAACTCAAAAGAGGTAAATCCGCAAACTCAAGAGTATTATAGAATTTCAAATGTAAAAGTAGGTAGGAGAAAGTCCTAAGAAAATGTTCCCCCTTCCCTTATTAAAATGCACTTTGATCCTCTTGTATTTAAACTCAATGTTCAATGTACTCTTATATTTTCTATATGAATGATTGAATGTATGTTCTCAATAAACAGTAAGGTATTTGCATATAGGGGCAGACCCCTTATCTCCAAAAAGTGAGCCAAATGCATCTTGCTTAGTCTCCCTCTCAAAAAAGGACACCCCCTAAGACATGCATTGCATAAAACATTCTAAATATCAAACAGTAATATATGGTTTGTGTCTTTATTTTTCTTTCCTTTTCTTTCAAAGGTACTATACCATAAAAATTCATCATTGCACCTAAGAATGATTAGCATCCACCTAGAGACCCGATCATTATCCGACAAATAGCTTTACTAATGACGGCCAACCCTGGTGAGACCTCCCCGATCTCACGAGAAGAAGTCAATGAGATGAGAATTAAGATTGACAAATTGTTCAAGCTTATCCAAGCCATGGTAATAAAAGATGCTTCTTCAGCCCCATCATCATCCACAGCCTTCCTCAAGGACTGAAATCACCAATTCGAGAGTCATGCTTCAATCTAACACAGTGGGAAAAAGCAAAGAGGACTCTAAGGGGGCCAACAACGAAGAAGAAGAGACTATACTACTCTCGTCTATGATGAAAAGATCTCCCTTAGACCTTCTTAGCTTGAAAATCTAAGGGTTGGAGGACCCATTGCTAAACCTCCATGGCCATGACACTTTCGGGCTCACCTCCTATGAGGAGCTATACTTCTTTTTAGATCACCTAAGACTGGCCAAGTTCAAAATGCCTAATTTCCAAAAGTACGATGGCACTAGCAACCCTATAGCCCACCTTCGCCTTTATGATAGGGCATTAAGTGGCCATGGGAATGACCCAAAGCTTCTCATTCAGCTCTTCCAACATAGCTTTACTAAGTTTGCTCTAGAATAGTTTGCTCGACTTGATCTGAGGAAGATCACGACCTAGATCAAGTTGGTTAATGCATTTAAGGTATAATATCGCCATAACATAGATCTCACTTCTGACCAATGGTCCTTGATGACATTGAGCAAGGGAGAGAAAAAAAAAAACTTCAAAAGCTATGCCCTTAGATGGAGAAAAGTAGCAGCACAACTCAATCCCCCTTTAGAAGAGAATGAGTATGTTCAACTGTTCGTGCATACCTTCTCAGGCATATATTATGAAAAGCTCACACAATTGTTAGGAAGAACGTTTTCGAGCTTATCATGCAAAGAAAAATGATAAAAAATGACCTCAAAATGGGGAGAATTACGGATCCCTATGCAAAGATTGGAGAAAGCTTTGCCAACATAGTTGAAAAAGTAGCCACCATAAGGGAAGTGGTCAAGAAGGAAGGAGAAGTGTCAGCCATCTTACCTATTCAATTGCCACAATATCACCCGCCACCCCAGTCACATCCTATATTACCCATACCTACCTTAACCATGCCTAGTAACCTAGTTGTGCAAGCCCCCAACTTTGCTGGGGCACGACCCAATTTCAACCCCAATAAGATGGTTTGACGCATCTACACTTTTGATACTCCAACCTGCATATAAACAGAAGCCTACCATAACCTCTTGAAAAATAACATACTCAAGCCTATACCAGCCTGTCTACTGCCAAGCCTTTTACCTCCAACCTTCAATACTGCCCTCACTTACGAGTACCATTCGGGAGGACAAGGGCATGACACTGAGAACTGCTTCTCCCTTAAGTATAAAATTTAAGACCTAATAGACAATAAGACCATTGACATACAACTGGTGAACCCTACCCTTATTCCCAATATAATCATAAGCCCTCTGCCGGATCACACAGTCAACCTGATATTGGAAGAAATAGAAGAAGATGATGAATTGGTTGAGATCATGCTCGATGATTATTAGGATAAAGATTGAGAGGCTGATAAAGAAAGCGACTAGGAGGAGGAATCCCCACCATGCCCAATCTATTTCCATAATCCAAATGGAATACATGATCCTTCTGATTGGCCAATTGAAGAGTCCATACCCGTGGAGGAGGTCCTTGCTAAAGACATGACCACTGATGGTTGGGGTGATGAGTTTTTGCACCCTAAGTATGTCATGGTTGAACGCCACTTATCAGAGAACCCTTGGCCCATGACTGTATTCAACTATGAAGACATGGGTTGGGGACTTGAAGAGCCAAAAGTCCCAGCAGAACCATTCGAACAAGAGGGAGGCGAGCTAGCCAACCTATTTATTGAAGGAACTAAGGGGGCAATAGAGGATGATAAGAGAGTCACTGAGGCTGATAACTGTACCATCATCGTTAACACACCCAGAGCCCTAAAAGAAGCCACTGCCTACCTTGCTTGGTCTGAAGATCTCAATGATGGATAGAGCGTTGAGGATGTGGGCCTCGTTCCAAAGCTATACTAAAAGGGCTCTCTCAATAAGCCTACAAAAAAGGAGTGTACTCACCCGCTTTCTTTCTATCCCTTTTACTTTCAGTTTTTAAGGTTATGCCTGCATTTTATTTCAATAAGACCTTTATGTTTTTGGTTAAAATAATAAAAAGATAGTTTTTCATTCAAATATTGTTAGCTCATATTCTTGTGAATGGTGTGTGCAGATCTTGATTCAAATGTTGTTAGCTCATATTCTTATGAATAGTGAATGCCTTCAAAAAGAGGTGTATTCTATCTTGTGGAAGACCTAACTTGAGGAGTATGATAGCATGAGTGAACCATTCGCTATATGATTAACTCTTCAAAAAGAAGGAAGATGAGAGTGAGTAAGGAAACCACTCAAAAAGCAACACTTACAAGACACCAAAGCTATGCGATGGTACCCAGACTATTAAAAGGAAGAGGATCCATCTTTTATTTTCTCAACAAAAAAAAAAAAGCCAATGTATGTTCCCCTTGCTCAACCCACTACTGCTATGCTGAAGGCAAAAGATTTCTTGTCAACTCTAATCCAAAACTATTCCCCCACACTGGGGCAGACAGATAGCAGAAGACACCGTAAAGAATGTTCATCAAGCCAGGACGGCATGAAGACTCTATGGATTAAGCAATCCGTTTCAAAAGGAGGAGATGCCCTTATTCTATTTCCCATACTGTCAAAAGTAACCATTGTCAAACCTTTTGAGCCGGTTATGTTTCTTTCCAAGAAAACCTCAACCTAGGGATCACTGCCCACAATGGGTTAAAATGAAACATTAAGAGAAAATATATCTAAGAGAGAGGAATTGTAGAAATATCTGCCTCACAAAAGGTAAAAAGAGGAAAAGGGAGGAGAGCCATCATAAAGCAAGAAAAGTGAAGGAAGGAGTTCAAAAAAAAAAAAAAGAACCATTCTTTCAGTAAACAAGTAAGCTAAAAGGAGGGATGGATCACCCATGCCATCTTGTAAGGCATAAGGAAAGTTAAAGGTGATCTTAGGTGATAAAAGAAACCCAGTAGAAGTAATAGGTTCATGCCTATACCCTTTCTTACAAAAACCTGAAACCATAGCCCACATTACAACCCCATTGAAGTCTTCTTTGATTAAAAGAGTTTGCTTGATCTAAATGAGCCGGACGCGTTGTCAAGGCAAAAGAAGGATATTAAGGAGGAAAACCTCGCCAGAAGACCAACCTAGGATGGTGTGGATCTAAACCCTACCAAACGTAACATTAAATTTGAGCTTGCATATCCTGTTGATTCTCAAAACCCCATAACTTAGCTTACATTACGGTCCTAAAACGAAGCCTTCTTAGATTGAAAGACTGGCTGTTTATCGCTCTGTCAAAGTTCATGTAAGTCATTGCTTAAGCCCTCAAGGGTTGAGAGTTCGAGCCAAATAATCCCAGACACTAAACCAAGTAAAAAGTCAGAGTTGATCGGAAGGGTTGAGCCAAGGGATAGGCCAAACCCCTTAAAAGAAAGAATTGCCATCCCAAGGATACAGAGATTGACAGCATCTCATTCATTCTGTTAGTTATTATATCCCTCATATGTGCATGCATTTTTATAAAATTTTGGCATGAGCTCCGTATACATAGGACACAGCTCCCTATAGAAACAGAAGTCACCAAAGCAAGTCAATATCATGTCTAAAACAAGTAATAAACGTACATTATCAACATCATCCCTATCTATGCATCCATCCATATATCTAGCTGACTAAATCATAAACATCCATCTTGTTTAGAGATTACAAACAAAATAGACTGACAAAAACTAAACTCTGATACATATCCAGGATATGGTGTAAAAGAGAAGTTGAGCCCACAACAAGGGGGACTCATCAAGGGTCAAGGTCAAGGTCAAGGTCTGGGTTAAAATCTCCAAAGCTCAGCTCAGGAGGAAGTGGCCGACTCTGGAAGCACCAACATCCTTCAAAGAATAATAACTTGAATCAGCAAAATAGATATACAATTAAATAAAGCCATAAAAAAAAGAAGAGGACAATGTAGCCTGCCACCTCCCATTTGAGCCAACCATGTGGTTAAAGTAGATACTTCAGCCTGGTGTTGGTCCCTCTTCATTTGGAATTGATCTCTCTCAGTTTGATACCAGTCCCTCTGATCTCTCATGGCAGCAAACTCGGCTTGGGGTATAAATTCCCCAACCTGATACCATAAGTCCACTACCTTTTGGCCCACAGCATAGCCTCCGACCACCGCCTCAAACTGGGTGAAGGCACTTATGGATCGAGCCCCAAAATGTGTGGTGTAGTATGTTTCAGGAGGAAGCAAAAAACTAGCACCTAGCTAACGCTCCTAGTATGGAATAGGGACCTCCTCGACCAAAGCTCCAAACATATATTTAGGTGGATCCTCACCTGACTAAAACTCCTCGTGGAACTAGCGCTAATGCCGATCTCTCAGATAAGACTCCCAAGACTCATCACTAAGAAAGGAAATCCTCAATAGAGACATCGGGACCAGATACCTAACTGCCTCATAATGAATCGATCCAACAAAGGGTTGCCAAGTCACATCTCTCGCCTCTATTAACTCTAGATTCGCTCGTATCGTCACGAAGTCAGTAATCTCAGATCGGTGGGCCACATGATCAAGAGCCCATCTTAAAGCCCCAGGATAAAGGTTGACGTCCACTACCTCTGGATGACGAATCGGCAAATACTCATAACTCCATTAGATAAGAGCACAAGCCTCGGCCCTACTAACTGGTTGCAAGGTGATCTGACGGCCAACAAAAAAAAGCCCCATGATAATGGCCCAATCTAATGGAATTGAATCCAGCTTGAAGCCCACAAAGTGGAAAGTCTCTTTCTCACCAAACCATCTCTTAATCAAAGCTAACACCAACTTGCAGTTTAGGTGATTGGCCTGTAATCCCATGAATGCCCCTAACCCAATCTCTGCAAGAAAGTCGCCGTAGGACGAAGCGGCCTGCTATATGGTACTAAAAACCCAGTGGACAGCCCTCCTAAATGATGTATGTACTTGGGGAGGGGGAAAACATTGCCAAGAATAAATATTGGGATGATGTGCTAGGTCCCCAAATAGAGGAATGTATGTCACCTCTAAATCCCTCAAATCTGCATCTGTCTACCTCCGCCTAGTAGAGGCCCTCCCATAACCAGTCACGTGATCTCTTAGGCCTAGTGCCTCATCCTCAACATCCATCACTCCCTCAAAAACCAGCTAAACAGAGGGAAAAAGATCAATTGGAGGCATACTCCCCTCCCATTCTGACTAGAAGAAGTCCTACCGATTGATCTCTGACTGCTCTGAGAGTGGCTAGAATTGCTGACGAAATCCATGCAAGCCCCCTTCCAGGAATGACGTCTCCGCTCAGAACCGTCATTGCCAGCATCTGCCATTCTAAAAAGTAAGTCAAGGTAAAAGACATCAATATACAGTATACACAGTTCAAGAGAAAGAGGTACAGAAAGAGAAAACAGAGGAAAGAAAAAAATGACACAAATCCTATTCCCTTACCCCCATTAGAATCTATTATATCAATCAACAGGTTTCTTAAACTTTTTTCTTCAAAAGTTTAATTTTGAAAATCAATTTCCTAAACTTCTTCCTGCAAAAGTTAATTTCAAAATCAATTTCTAAGGTTTCATAACCTTTTCTTTCAAAAGTAATCAAAGGCCAAAGGAGATTTCAAAGTCAAAATCTCAAAAGTTTTATTCAAAATTCAAATCCCATTTTAAAGATTTCTTTTCTTTCAAAAGGTTTCTATTTCAAACAAGTTTCAAGGTTCTTCTAGCTTGTCTTCCAAAAGCCTCATTCAAACTCCAAAGGTTTCCAAACTTTTTCTTTCAAAAAGTTTCAATCAACTCTCAAAGGTTTCTAAACTTTTTTCCTTCAAAAGTTTCATTCAAAATCAATTCTCATAAGTTTTTGAACTTTTTCCATTAAAAAGTTTAAGTCAAAATCAATTGTCAAGAGTTTTTAAACTTTTTCCTTCAAAAAGTCCTACTCAAAATCAAGTCCTAGGAATTTCTAAAACTTTTCCTTCAAAATTTTCATTTAAAGACATTTTCAAACGGTTTTTAAAACTTTTCCATCAAAAGTTTTATTCAAAGTCCTTTTCCAAAGTTACTCTAAGCCTTTCCTTCAAAAGTTTATTTTCAAAATCAATTATAAAAGTTTTCCTAAACTTTTTTCTTCAAAATTTTATTTTCAAAATCAATTCTAAATGGTTTTCAAACTTTTTCCTTCAAAAAGTTTCAATCAATTCTCAAGAGTTTTTAAACTTTTTCTTTTAAAAAGTCTTATTCTAAATCAACTCGCAAAGGTTTCCTAAACTTTTTTCTTCAAAAGTTTATTTTCAAAATTCACCCTCAAAGGCTTTATATCTTTTCCTTCAAAAAGATTTTATCTTAAAAATTGTCAAAATTTTCCCCATCTTCTATCTCCTCTTCTTGCATGCTTGAAACAACTTCCCGATTCATGTCTAGGAATAATTGTTGAAAGTCACTGTAATGGGGGCTTTCTTCAAATTCAACCTAAGACGATGTGGGTCCGGCCCCCCTGATAATATGGTGAAACCTAACATTGTATGTTCACATCCTTATTGCATTAGAATTATCATGTTCATACATTGTTTTCAAAGTTGCATTCAACATCGCATTTAAAGTTGTTTTCAAACTTGCATCAAAGTTTTCTTTCAAAACTTGCATTCAAAATCTCCTTCTTTCATACTTATTTTCAAAATCACACTCTTATAATGATTCTAGCCATTTCATGATTAGGGTAATTTTAGCAAAGTGTTACATTCAAAGAGACCATCAAAATCCATATTAGGGTTTCAAACCCTAGTTGTGGTCAAAATCACAACCCTAAAATGGTTATAATCTTTTCATGGTTATAATTGTTTTAGGAAAGTGAGATATTCAAAAGACTTGCAAAAGTCTATATTCAAATCTTTCTGAAATAGCTTTTGCAAATCCACTTCCTAAAAACTCTTTTCAAATATTTACTTTCCAAAAACTCCTTACCTTGAGAGTTTAAGTCAAAACCCTAGAGTCCATGTTTAGGAAACCCTAGTTTTCTCACATAAAAATTATAGGTTTCCTAAACCATTTTCAACATGAAATCATAAATTTCCTAATGCAAAAGTCATATAAAGTGATAGATTTCCAAAACTAGAGCTTTCTAATTTCAAGTCAAATCAAATCTTTTTCAAATAGGAAACCTTATCAAATCATCTATTTTTAGAAATAAAATCTAATCTTCACTTAAGGAAATAGAAATCAAATATTTTCAAATTTCAAAACTTTTCAAAAATTTCAATTTTCTAAATTTCAAACTTCCAAATCTTTCCAAACTTCAAAATTTTCTAAGTTCAAATCTTTCTAATTTCAAATCGCTTCAAATTCAAATCTTTCCAAAATCAACTCTTTCTTAAATCAAACCTTTCAAAAATCAATTATTTCCTAAACTAGAACTTTCTTAAAAGGAAACTTTCCTAAAATCTAACTTTCTAAAACGAAACCTTTTTATTTCAAGTGCATGTTTCAACCCTAGATTACATACACCCTAGGAGTCTAAAACCCTAGCTCAACCTTAACTCTAAAGTGATGAAGCTTTAACTCTTTTCCAAAACCAAGATGGTTTTCAAACTCTAATTCAAGTCAAGGTGACTTCAAAGTTCAACTCAATCTTTCCAAATCAACTTCAAGTTCAATTTCAAATCAAAGTCAATTCTAAGTTTGATTTCAAATCAAAGTTCAATTTCAAGTCTTTCAATCAAAGTTTTAGTGAAACTCTTTTCAAGTCAATCAAGACCTCAAAGTGTTTACTTTCAATCAAACCCTAAGTCCGAACTACGACTGACCTGATTCTCAATAAAGGGATACGTAGGCAATCCTCATAGATGCGGTCGCAACCTTTTTCAAGTTTGCACTTCTTACAGCCTCTTTCAAACTTCAAATACTCTCTTCGAATCTATTTTCAAAATCAAAATTTTTTCTTATGTTTGCATATCATGCATCATATAATTCTTTTCAAAGTGGATAGTATTAGACATTTGTTAATTGGGCATTCTAAATGAATGGAGTTAGGGTGAAAAGACATGTAGGTACTGCAAGAGCAGAATAGGGTGATAGCCTAGTGTATCTTCCTTACACCTAACCAACCTCCGAACCTATAATCACTATTTTCAAAGACCAAACCAGAGTCATTTTTCTAAAATGGCTTAAATTTTTTCAAAGGTTACCAAACAACCTGTTTTCTCCAAATAAAAATAAAAAAAAAAACCCTTTCTTGAGGAAGTTTTCAAAACTTTTTCAAAATCCTAAGTTTGATATTTGGATTGTACTTAGTTTTAGGTGACCTAACTCACCTTAACAAATTTAGGTGGCGACTCCAAATCTTTTTCAAAAGCCTTTTTATTCAAATCAATTTTTAATTTGAACAATCACACTCGTCCTTCTAAGAGGATGAGTTCTAACCAAAGAGTACCCTGTTTTTCTCACTTATTTACTTGAGTGCAAAAAATTAGGGCACGACATGTGTGTGACGTCTGGTGAATAGATAAAAGTTATATATATATTATCTTCAAGCTAAGGGGGGAGAGAGAAGAGAGGAGCTTGTGTAGTAATTGTGTTTGCCAAAAGAAAAAGTGAGAGAAAAGAGAAGAGAAAGAGGGAAAAGAGAGAAAGGAAGAAGAAAGTGCAAGGGAAAGCTTGTGTGTTCATTTCTTGAGGTTAGAAGCTCATGTTTGTGTGATTATGTTTCTATGAATTCTTGTATATTAATATGTCATTTCATGCCAGGGTGGTGGATTGGAAGTGAGGTGTGGAGGATTGTTTAGGGTTTCCAAGTGGAAGCCTTGAATCTTGTATGTTATTCAAAGTTTTGATGTGTGGAGTCTTTTTGAAAGCCATAGATGAATGAAAAGAGGTGAAATATAGATGATTTTGTAGCATATTTCATGAGGAGTTGTGCATATTTATAAAGGTCATGCTTCCATGTAATTGATGCTAAGAACCTTGATTTTCTTATGTTTGAATGTCTAGGTGTCGACACTTATTATTGGAGTTAACACATTGAGCTTGCAAAACACATGGCTGACCCTGTTTATCAAACCAGGTGTTGACATTTTTCAGAAGGAGTTGACACATTTTTATTGATTATATTTTTTTGATATTCTATTCGTAAGGTTCGACTCGTGGTCTCAAGGTGTCGACACATTTAACATTTTCACAAAACTTTGCTCTCTGTTTCTAAGAGTCGACACCTATGATTGGAGGAGTTAACACCTTGTGACTAGAAGAGTGAACATTGGTGTTCGAGGAGTTGACACCTAGAGTAGAGAAGTCGACACATTTAACATTTGTCAAAACATTTGCTGTCTATTTCTAATAGTTGACACTTGTGGCCTGTGGTTGGAGGGGTTGACACCTTATATCTAGGGGTTGACACTTTTGTATCAGGAGTTAACACTTTTTCTTTCACTTTTAATATGTCATTTGAAGATGTCATTTCCGATGTTGATACAATTATAAGCCCGGAACGTGCATTGTTTATGCTTAATTATATATGTTTCACAAGTTTGACGTGGTAATCTGTAATAGGTTCAGAAGCAGTTAAAGACACTCTGGTTCAACCTAAAGAGTAATTCAACCCTGTTTTGTGAAGCGAATTGAGGTAGGGATTTAAGATATTCTTATTCGTAATGAATTGAATTTTTTATTGTCTATATTGATGTTAGTGTTGAATTATGAGGTGGCATTGCATACGACATACATTATATGCATATCTTGCATTACACAGAGGAGGTTTAGTCCATGTGGGGCTAACCTAAGGGGTTTCGATGTGGAACATCCTTGATAATAAGCCATCGACATATTGGGCCAATATTATCAAAATGGCGGCTCATATGTGGCGTATTATACATTACATCACAAAAGGCATTTCTTATTATTAATGGTGGATTATCTATTGATGATTGACTCAATGATTGTTTATCACTCATTCTTTAAGAGTATTATCTTTGTGAACATGTTAATATATAGCTCACACTCACACAGCTTGTTTTGGAAGGTGAGGTTGAGATGGTTTAGTTCACTATAGTTATTGTGGGTTTTGTGGTAGCTATTGTCATTTTAGTTGATGTGAAGTTGGAGAGCTTCAAAAAGCTCTTGTTGATGTGTTAGTGGTCTGTGACCATGTTGCTTTTGAGATAAGAATGTGTTAGAATTTATTTATATTTAGTCCTATATTGTTATGAGTTTTATTTCAATGTTTTTTTTTTATCTTAATATAAGATGGATTATGTGTTGATTTATATATATATGATCTTATGGCTATTCCTATAAGATATCTATCTTTAGGATTGTTGTGAGGTTTGGCTTACAGATTGGTGACCTGTGTGATTAATTCACCCTAAAAAGGTGTTAATGATGCTTGATTAGGAGTGGGTGTGACAGATTGGTATCAGAGCTAAGGTTTAAGACTAAGGTTTTATTGTTGAGTTGTTTTTAAAGCCAAGGTTTAAAATCGAGGCTATGTTATGGAGTTGGTGTCTAGAGTTGTAATAGATTGTAGGGCGCTGTTTGTGTTAGTTCAAGTTAGTAGGCTTATATGAGTCATATATGCTGCGTACTAATCTTGAATTGATACATAAGTAATAGCTCAAAGAGATTTTTACCGAAGAGTGCCGAGGAGGAAGCGTCATCAGTTCTAGTTCAAAGGCAAGGACGACGGGAATGAGGTGATCAGAACCTAATGCAGCTGATAAAGTGGCCAATGTCTTAATACATTACATTGAACATCTATCCACTAGACAGGCATAGAGGACTATTACGCTGCACGAATAATTCATGAAACTGAATCCTTCAGAGTTTATCAGGGCAATCGATCCATTGGTGACAGAGGAGTGCTTAAATAAAATAAAGGCAATATTTGAAGTAATGGTTGTGGTAGATGAACAACAACTGATGTTAGCTGCATTCATGTTAAATGGTGAAGTCCAAAATTGATCAGAGGTGATGAGATGAATGATGGGTTCCCAAGGTGGCGGAGTACCGATTACATGGCAGCAATTTGTAGAGGTATTTAATTAGTAGTACTTTTTCACTTATTTACAGATATCAAAAAGAGTAAAAGTTTATTTCTCTGAAATAGGGAAAGATGACAACATCCGAATATGAAGAGCAGTTTATAGCATTATCAGGATTTGTACCCGATTTAGTGAGTACCGAAGATGCTAAATACAAAAGATTTCAATAGGAGTTAGAATTGATCATCCGATCATGGGTTTCAGCTCTTAAGATAGTGAGGTATGCTGATTTGGTGAATAAAGTAAAAATAGTGGAGCAAGATGTAAAAGAATTGTCAGGAATAAGAGAATATTTCAAAAAGGGAAAGTTTGATGCGGTGGCTGGAACATTAAGTCAACAATCATCAGAATCTGTAAGATTTGGTAAATAAGGAAGATCACAGTCAAGCCAGAGAATAGGGAGTTTTAGATCTGGAAGTCCTACAGGTCGTGGACATTGGAGACTTCCGGTGAGACCTTCAAGTTTGGGAATTTCTAGGGGTAGAATCGGGGGAGTTACTTGTTATAGGTGTGGAGTAGATAGACATATTATTAGGGATAATCCTGTGCCATGGAGTGATAAATGTTATCAGTGTGGACATAAGGGTCATATAGTAAGAAATTATACGCAAGGTTCTACGATGATTTCATCTGTGGACAGTATGGCTAGTGGTGGAAGAGGGACGACTGAGAGTGTGCTACTTGGACGTGGGACTACTTTTGAATCACGGACTTAGGCTCGGGTGTATGCTATGACCCAACGGGATGCTTAAACAACACTTACGGTTGTGACAGATATGACATCTGTGGCTGATAAGAATGCTTACGTATTGTTAGATCCTAGATCTACACACTTTTTCATCTCTATTACAATTAGTGAGCATCTACATAATTCATATACATTTATGACACAACATTTACTTGTTTTTACACCAGTGAGGGATGTGGTGTCGATGGAAGTAGTGTATAAGAACTGTGTGTTGAAAATTGAAGGAAATGAGCTAAATGTAGATTTAATTCCTTTGGCGATTTATGAATTTGATTTGATATTGGTTATGGATTGGTTGTCATCCTATCATGCTTCTATTGATTATTTTAAAAAAGAAGTTATCTTTCGAATGTTGAATGAATCAGAATTCAAATTCCAAGGTGAGCGGGATGTGGCTCCTACTTGTTTAATATAAGTTTTAGAAGCCCAAAAATTATTATAGAAGGGAAGTGAGGGATATTTAGCCTATGTGATTGACACAACCAAATCAAAATCAAATTTATTCAACATTCCAGTGGTACGAAATTTTGTAGATGTATTTCCAAATGAGCTACCAGGGATTGTACTTGATAGGGAGGTGGAGTTTTCTATTTATTTGTTACCGAGAATTACTTCAATCTCTATTACACCTTATAAAATGGCACCATCAGAGTTGAAAATTCAGTTGTAGGACTTGCTTAACCAAGGGTTTGTTCAACCTAGTGTGTCACCTAGGGAGCTCCTATCTTATTTGTGAAGAAGAAGGATGGAACCATGAGGTTGTGTATTGATTATTGACAATTGAATCATGTGATAGTGAAGAACAAATATCCTTTGCCGCTTATTGATGACTTATTTGATCATGTACAAGGAGCCAAAGTATTCTCTAAGATTTATTTAAGATCTGGATATCATCAATTGAAGGTGAAAGACAGTGATGTATCAAAGACTAATTTTCATACACGGTATGGACAATACGAGTTCTTAGTAATGCCTTTTAGTGTGACCAATGCTCAAGCCATCTTCATGGACTTGATGAATCGATTAATTCAACATTTTCTCGATTCTTTTATGATTGTGTTTATTGATTTCTCATAGTGAGAGAGAGCATGAGGACCATTTTAGACTTGTATTACAAACCTTGTAGAATAGACAGTTATACGTCAAATTCAGTAAATGTGAGTTTTGGCTTGACAGAGTGGCACATGTGATATCTGATGAAGGAATAATGAACTAGGAATAACCAAAGAATGTGCCAAAAATTAAAATTTTCTTGGGATTGGCTGGATACTACAGGAGATTTATTCAGGAATTCTCATCCATTACTATTCCATTAACTAGATTGATACGCGAGGATGTGAAGTTTGAATGGATTAATGATTATAAACTTAGCTTTCAAGAATTAAAGACAAAGTTGATACAAGCTCTAGTGCTGACTATTCCCTCAGGGAAAGGAGACTTTATGATTTATAGTGATACTTCTTATCAAGGTCTTGGTTGTGTGTTAAGGCAAAGAGGGAGAGTTATTGCCTATGCTTCTAGACAGTTGAAGACTCATGAGAAAAACTATCCTATCCATGATTTGGAGTTGGTAACAGTGGTATTTGCCTTGAAATTGTGAAGACATTATTTGTATGGTGAGCCTTGTGAGATATTCACAGATCATCAGAGTTTGAATTATTTGTTTACTTAAAGAGATCTGAATGTGAGACAGCGATGATGCATGGAATTGATTAAAGATTATAAGTGTGTCATTCATTGTCATTTGGGAAGAGCTAATGCAGTAATAGATGCTTTGAGTCAGAAATCTTTAGGAAGATTGGCATATATTCAATGTCATCAAGCATAATTATCGGCAGAATTGACTTCTCTAAGGTCGGAGTTTGAGATGATGGTAGTTGATGTAATGTTAGCACAGTTCCGGGTAAGACCGTTAATGCCTGATCAAATTCGAGAGTTGCAAACTCAAGATTTACAGCTGGAGAAAATTAGAAAGTAGGTGAAGGAAGGGGTAAGAACTAAGTTTTCTATTCATGATAATGATACGTTGATGTTTGGAACTTATTTTTGTGTACTAACAATCAAGCCTTGAAGAAAGAGATTTTAGAAGAGGCACATCAATCTTGGTATGCTATGCATTCAGGGAGTACCAAGATGTATTAAGATCTCTGGGAAGTGTATTGGTGGCCTAGCATAAAGACAGAGATTAGAGAGTTTGTGGCTAAATGTTTAACTTCTCAACAGGTAAAGACAAAACATCAGAAACTAGCAGGTTTGTTGCAATCTCTTCCTATTCCACAATGGAAGTGAGAGCACATTACTATGGATTTTGTAGTGGGATTACCAAGAACCCAAGGTGGATTTAATTCCAATTGGGTAATTATTGGCAAGTTAACTAAATCAGCTCATTTCTTACAAGTTAAGACTACTTATACTTTTGATAAGTATGTTAAGTTATATAATGATGAGATTATTAGATTGCATGGAGCTCTAGTATCTATATTTGCAGACAAGGATTCAAGGTTTACTTATAGATTTTGGCCCAGTTTACAATAAGCTATGGGTACAACTTTGAATTTTAGTATAATATTTCATCCTCAAACTGATGAGCAATAAGAGAGAACTATTTTGACTTTGGAGAATACGACAAAAGCTTGTGTACTTGACTTCAAAGGTAGTTGGGAGAATTATCTAGCTTTGATGGAGTTTACATATAACAATAGCTATCAATCCAGTAATGGGATGGCTCCATTTGAAGTTTTGTATGGGCGTCTGTGTAGAACTCTAGTGTGTTGGAATAAGGTGGGAGAAAGACAGTTGTTGGGTCTAAAAATGATATAAGATACAACCGAGAAAGTTAAAGTTGTTCAAGAACACTTGAAAGTAGCATAGAACATGCAGAAAAGCTATGCGGTTAATAGAAGAAAAAAACTAAAGTTTGAGAATGATGACCAAGTGTTTTTTAAAATATCTCCATGGAAGGGTATCTTGAGATTTGGGAAGAAAGCGAAGTTAAGTCTAAGGTACATTAGACTGTATACCATTGTTGAAAGCAAAGTGAAGTACATTAGACTGGTACTATAGCTTACTAGTTGGATTTACCTCCGGAAATGGTTAAGTTGCATAATGTCTTCCATGTTTCAATGTTGAGAAAGTGTAAGCTAGATCCTTCTTATGTATTGATTCAGCAACCAGTTGAATTGGAAGATGACTTGAGTTATATTAAGGAACCTATTCAGATACTAGACTGTGAAGAACAAGTTCTGTGCCACAACGTAATACCACTAGTGAAAGTATTGTGGAAAAGTGATTTGGTTGAGGAGGCTACATGGGAGAGTGAGGAAATAATGATGAGTCAGTATTCACATTTGTTTCAGCCTGGTAAGTGAATTTCAGGACGATATTCCTAAAGGAGAGAAGAATTGTAAAACCTTAACTTGCTTAGCCTCATGTTTAGCTTAATTGCATATGTTGTTAAGCATGATTATATTAATTGAGGAACATGATTAACATGTTCTAATAAGAGTATGCTATAGGGGTATTATCATATTTCCTTCAAAAGTTTTATTCAAAATCCATTTTCAAAGGTGTTTAAACTTTTCCTTCAAAAGTTTTATTCAAAATCCATTTTCAAAGTTTTCTAAGCTTTTCCTTCAAAAAGCTTATTCCAAAGTCCCACCGAGTTTTTTGGGGTCTTTTATGCCAAAAAAAGCTTATCATCAAAGGTTTTATTTCTTTTTCTTTCAAAAAGATTTTATTTCAAAATTTATAATTTTTTCTCCATTTCAAAAAATTTTGGCATAGTCTCGTTTATAAATAGTCCCTACAACGTCCAAAACTATGCAATAAAACACAAACCATACACTCCACAGTATCACAATCACATGTCATGGATGAACACAAAACAATCTGCGCACGTTCTTAAGGTTTTCAAAATTTTCAACAAATGTTTCTATTTTCCAAAAATTCAAGAGTTTTCAAAATTTTTGCAAAATCATTCAAAGATGCTTCAAATATTTTTTAAAATATTCTCATCTTTTTCTAAATACATAACATAAGCAATTCAATCAATTTTTTAATTTTCTCTATTTTTCAAAAAAAAATTCAAAAAATTTTCAAAAAATTATGAAACTTCCCACGGTTGCTCAAAACATTTTTCTAAGGTATACGGTGCAGAAAATCTAGCAAGAAAATGCAAAATTGAAGCGAAGTGATGAGTAGCCAGACTATCAAAAGGAAGATGAGCCATCCTTTATTTTTTCAATATATATATATATATATATTCCCTTTGCTCAACCCACTAGTGTCTCGCGAAAAGTGAAAGATTTCTTGTCAACCCCAATCTAAAATCATTCCCCCACACTGGGGTAAACAGGCAACTAAGAACTTGGCAAAGAATGTCACTTATCTTCCATCAAGCTAAAACAACATGAAGGCTCTATGGATTAAGCAATTTGGTTCTAAAGGAAGAGAGACCCTTATTTCATTTTCCATACGATCAAAAATAACCATTGTCAAACCCGTTGAGCCGGTTATGTTTCTTTCCAAGAAAACCCCAACCTATGGATCACTGCCTATAATGGTTTAAAATCAAACATTGAAAGAAAATATATCTAAGAAAAATGAGTTGTAGAAGTATTCACTTCATAAAAAGAAAAAAAGAAGAAAAAGGGAAGCAAAAAGGAAGAACCATTAAGGGGCAAGCAAAAAAAAAGCATTAGAAGGTCAACAAGCAAGCAACAAGAAAGGACGACTTATTTCATGTCATATTGAAGAGCATATAATAAAAGGCAAGAAGGAAAATCTAAAGGTGATCTTAGGTGATAAGGAAGCCCAGTAAGAGTAATAGGTTCAAGCTTTTACCCTTTCTTACAAAAAGTCGAAGCCATGGCCTACATTACAACCCTATTAAATTCGTTTCTGATTGCAAAGGGATTGCTTGATCTAAATAAGCCAGACATGTTACTAAGGCAAAGGAAGGATAGTAAGGGACAAACTCCTACTGGAAGACCGACCAAGGATGGTGTGGATCTAAACACTACTAAAAGCAACCTCAAATTTGAGCCTGCATATCCATTTGATTCTCAAAACCCCATAGCTTAACCTACATTACGGTTATAAAACAAAGCTTTCCCGAATTGAAGGACTAGTTGCTCATCGCTTTGCTAAAGTTCAGGTAAGTCGTTGCTTAAGCCCCAAGGGTTGAGAGTTCAAGCCAAATGATCCCAGACACTAACCCAAAGTAGAAAGTCAAAGTTGATCAAAAGGATGAGAAAAGTATGAAATGCTATCATCCGGCTAAGGTAGGGATGAGCCAAAGGAGAGGCCAAACCCCTGAAAAGGAAGGAGTTTGCCATTTCGAGAATGTAGAGCTTGATAGCATCCCATCCATTTTATTAACTGGTGTATTCTTCATGTCGCGCCTTATAACCTGTCTTATACGGATTTGGGGTACATGACCGGCCAGTAACAAGGCTACCCAAGGCCGCATTACATAAATTGGTTAATCACTGTGCATAATCATTTAGAATGATACATAATTGCAGAAAATAATACTTTTAATAACTTGAAAACATAATCCGTGTCATACATGGTAGAGCTGTGCCTAATTCAAAACATAACATACATAAGGACCAAATCAAGGTCCACCAAAGTTATAGTATTATATCATTACAAAACATTAGGTCCAACCCTCAAATATTACACAAAACATAGGCCCATGGGTCGTAGCTCAAAATCCACACATGGCCTCGCTCTAGGGCCTCTCGGATTGGCTTCCTGAAAATCATTTGAAAAAACGTAAGCTAATGCTTAGTGAATAACAATGATACATAAGCTTGAATATACCATGGACTAGCAGTTATATCTAATGTATAAAATAATATATAAACATTTATTTATATAAAGCATGAACTTGAAACGTGTAAGCATAGGATTAGAATCATAGATAGCATAAGCATCATATTGAAGCATTCTATCGCTTCAAAACATGGTATCATAAAAGAGAGATGCGACATATCTTTGCTCGTGATAAAACTTAACATAACTTATCATAAACATTTGAATATGTCATCGTTCTCATTCTAAAACATAAGTGTGCTACAACCCAACATCAGAGCTATGCTCCACATCAGTAACCTTAAAAGTCACAAATAGGGCTCTTTAGGCCGTGAGACGTCTCCCAAATATGGCGATAGTTTATTTCACGTCCCCTATCATAGGATCATCGTTGCTAGTTTAAGGTCTTGCCACGAAAGATCTCGAGTTGGCACCATACATTGAAAAAGGTCTTGCATCTCTTTCTTATAAGCATTTTAGTCCATGAGTTTCAATTCATAATATAATATAACTTACATGCCTTTAAAAGTATGACATCTATAATTGAATATAACATTGATGCATTAAAAACATATGTAAAACATTGTATGATATGGTTTGAACTTAAAATAGTTGAAAAGTAGTAGAATTTACTCATGGCATAATGTTACTCACCTTTCTCCGACTGGGCAGGTGACAAACAAGGTATTCCTACAGAAATGCACATAGAAGTACAGAAACATCAACACAAGACTCTAAGGCAAAGCAATAACGCATAAGTCGAGACTAAGCACACAAACCCCTTGACCCCGACTCAACACCACCTCATTCTCACAACGGGAGAGCGAGGCTAAACTCTAGGACAAAGCCCCGATGTAAAATAAGAACATAAAGTTGAGGTTTGAATATGAAAGTCGAAATGTTGACTCCTTTATCGAGTCCCAACCACCTCTCAACGATGAGCTCACACCCAAGGCTAGTTTCATTTGAAAATAGGCTTAAAGGCCTTTAATTTGATAGGTCATGGGCCAAAAACACATTTCGAGTGAAGAAGTTATGCCTCACGAAAGGTGGACTAAAATTGTGGAAAACAATGTTATTAGCATGGATTTTGGGTCAAATTCAAACATTCATAACTCTCAATCTATAGTGAATTAGAGAACAAATTTTATATGGCTAGAAAGGTCTATGAGTCTACTTTCCAATGCTTCAAACGGTGTAACAATTTGAGTTTTGTAGAGAAAGTTATGCCCATTTTACTAAACAGTGCTGAAACTGGCACACAGTTCGAACACCCAATCGGGCCGTTCGAACGCCAGGCCAAAAATAACCTAGCCATTCGAACGCCCAAAATGGCCATTCAAACCCCAGGCAAAAGTGGAAAAACACCCTCTCGGGCCGTTCGAATGTCCAAAAGGACCGTTTGAACACCACACCAAATGGAAAACTTTGCTCTCGGGCCATTCGAACAGCCCAATCGGGCGTTCGAACGCCCCCTTTTGCGCAACAACAATTCTCAAACCAAAACTCACCCAAAACCCCTCCAAACACATCCAAACCTTCCTAACACTCTTAGGGCTTACAGATTAGCCCACAAGGATGACAATAACTCAAAATAGGGGAGAAAGAACAATTAAAACAAAGGGATCTAAAGAAGATATCAAAACCTTAACATTTTACATAATTGGGGATTCTTCAAACCACCACTCCCAATCTTCAATAATGAGCTTCAAGCTCTCAAAATTATGCAAACGGGACCTTAGGGATCTCCAAACTCAATGACAACACTCCAAGATGCATATATATAAATACCCAAGAAAATCACACAAGATAAATACATATACATATATAATTGTAAAGGGAGAAATGGAACCTTACGTTCTTTAAGCTTGGTGAAGTCTTCAATGGCTTTAATCTCTTCTTTCAAGCCTTTCTTCCCTCAATCTCCCCTTCCTTCTTCCCTTCTCTCTTTCTCCCTCTCTCATTCGGTTTTGGTGAGAGTTGTGTATATGTGTGTGTGTGTTTTGTGTTTTAAGAAGACACATATGGGAAATAATCTCATGTGTCTCACACATCCAACACAAGCTACAACATAAGTTCTTATTAGTCAATTTTGACACAAAAGAAGAAATAATTAACATCAAATATTGCATAAACTAGAAATTCTCATTAATGTGATAAAATAAAGGTTTTGGGATATCACACTTCACATGTGCATGCATTTTTATAAAAATTTTGGCATGAGTTTTGCATACATGGGACATAGCTTCCTGTAGAAAACCAAGGCAATTCAATATCATATCTAAAACATGTCATAAACATACATCATCAACATTATCCATGTTCATGTATCTAGCTATCTAGATCATAAACATCCATCTTGTTTAAAGATTACAAATAAAATGGACTGACAAAAGAATTAAAATGCATGTTCAGGACATGGTGCAGAAGAAAAGTGGGGCCTATAACAAGGGGCACCCATCAAAGGTCAAAATCAATGTCTTGGTCAAAATCTCCAAAACCTGGCTTAGGAGGAGGCGGAGGACTACTAAAAGCACTAGCATCCTACAAGGAAGAAGAGCTTGAATCAACAAAGCAGATGAATAACTAACTAGCTCTAGAACAAAAAGAGAGAAAGGACAACATACCCCGCTACCTCCCATCTGAGCCAACTGTGCGATCAAAATAGCTACCTCGGCCTGTTACTAGTCCCTCTTCATCTGGAATTGGTCCTTCTCAGTCTGGTACCAGTCTCTTTGATCCCTTATGGCAGTAAACTCGGCCTGAGGCACATATCCTCTAGCCCGACTCCACAAGTCTATTACTTCCTGGCCAATAGAGTAACCTTCGACTACCACCTCGAACTGGGTAAAAGCACCTATGGAGTGAGCCCCAAAATGTGTGGTATAGTTAGTCTCTGGAGGAAGCCAAAAACTAGCACCTCGTTGCGCTCTTGGTACGAAATGGGGACCTCCTCGACTAAAACTCCAAACATATACTTAGGAGGATATCTAGCTAATTGAAACTCCTCGTGGAACTAGCGCCAATTCCGATCACCAAGATAGGATTCCCAAGACTCATCACTCAAAAAGGAAATCCTCGATAAAGACATCAGGACCATATACCTGACTGTCTCATAATGAACTGATCCCACAAAGGGTCACCAGGTCACATCTCTCTATCAACTTCAGGTTTGCCTATATCATTATGAAGTCAGTGATCTCATATCGATGGGCCACCTGGTCATGAGCCCATTTCAAGGCTCGAAGATAAAAGTCAACCTCTACTACCTCTGGACTATGGACCAGCAAGTACTCATAACTCCACCAAACCAGAAAAGGCCAAAACCCAGTCACACTGCCCTAGCGGGAGAAATTCCAGACTAGGATGGATATAAGGAAACAACCAAAAGAGAAAAACCCCCAGTCTAACTCTAACACAGCTCCTACGTCAGTTACCACACTCACCAATCTGAAAGGGACGATCAACTTGTTATTGTTGTAGAAGTAGCTAAAAATAATATATAGAACCAGTCGTCGCCTCATAATATCTCGTTGCTCAGGTGGTGGCTCAACAAAAAAGGTACTCTCATCTCAACTAAACCAGGACATAGGAAAAGCAGAATGGTTAGGAGGCAGCAAGACCAATAAGGTATAAACCTCGGCCCTACTCACTGGCCGTAGGGTGATTTGTCGGTCAACAAAAGAAAGCTCTAGGACAATTGCCCAGTCTAACAGAGTTAGACCCAGCTCAAAGCCCACAAAATGGAAGGTCTCGATCTCACTAAACCATCTCTCAATCAGTGCCAATACTAAATGGTGTTTCAGGAGGTTTGCCTGTAATCCCATGAATGCCCCAAACCCAATCTCTGCTAGAAAGGCGCGGTAGGATAGAGCAGCCCGCTGCATAGTACTAAAAGCCTGGTGGACGGCCCCTCTAAATGATGTATGTACAAGAGGAGGGGGCAGGTGCTGTCGAGAATATACATTGGGATGATGGGCTAAGTTCCCCAATGAAGGAATGTCTGGTACCTCCAAGTCCCCCAAATTTGCATCTGTCTACCTCCGCCTAGTAGAGGCTTTACCATAACCAATCACACGGTCTCCCAGGCCAGGGGCCTCGTCCTCAATATCCATTTCTCCTCAAAAGCTAGCTCGGCCGGAGGAAAGGGGTCAATTGGAGGCATGCCCTCACTCCCGCTCCCACCAGAAGAAGTCCTACTAGCAAACCTGCAGCTACCCCGGGAATGACTAAAACTGCCCCCCAAGTTAGTATAAGCTCCTTTCCCAAACCGACGCCTCCTCTCAGAACCGTCGTCACCCGCATCAGGCATCCTGAAAACCAAATCAACGTAAAGATATCAACATATGGTACATATAGTTCAAAAAGACAAGAAGGTTGGAAAAACGAAAAAAGAGAGAGAACAAAGAAAAGAATGAATGATATAAGTCTCAGCAGAATCTATTCAAAACAACTCAAAAGGTTTCTTAAACTTTTTCCTTGAAAAATTCATTTTCAAAATCAATTCTCAAAGATTTCTTAACTTTTTCCTTAAAAAGTTTATTTTCAAAGTCTATTCTATCAATCATCAAGTTTCTTAAACTTTTTCCTTTAAAAGTTTATTTTCAAAGTCTATTCTATCAATCGTCAAGTTTCTTAAACTTCTTCCTTCCAAAAGTCTTTATCAAAATCAATCCTCAAAGATTTTCAAGGTTTCAATCCTCAAAACTCTTCCTTCCAAAGTTTTTATCAATTTCGAAGTTTTCTAAATTCAAAATCTATTTTCAAAGGTTTGCCAAACTTTTCCTTCAAAATTTCATTTTCAAAGATTTTCTTAAGTTTTTCTTTCAAAAAGTTTTATTCTAAGGTCCCCTAAGTTTCTCGAGGTCTTCTCTATCAAAAAGGCCCACACACTAAAATGTTTTATATCTTTTTCCTTCAAAAAGATTTTAAATAAAAATTTTCTAACTTTTTTCCTAAATTTTGAAAATTTTCCACAAAGTCTCATTTCTAAATGGTTCCTACAACGCCCAAGACATGACAACAGAACATAAGTCGTGCGCCCCACGGCATTACAATCACGTAGCACCAACACACATAAAACAATCTGTGCACCTTCTCAGAATTTTCAAATTTTTAAACACATGTTCTATTTTTCAAAAATCCAATAGTTTTTAAAATCGACACCAAATCACTTAGAACTACTTCAAATATTTTCTAAAATATTATCATTTTTTTCTAAATATCAAACTCAAATAATTCCATCAATTTCTAATTTTTTTTTATTTTTCAAGCATTTTTTCTATTTTGAAAAACCTAAAAAAATTAAAATTTTTTTAGAAAATCACAAAACTTCATTTGGTTGTTCAGCACATTTTTCTATGACACATGGTGCAAAAATCTAAACTAGGAAAACTCAATACCCAAAGCTGTAGGAGTAAATTTTCAATTCCTGCAGAAACCCTCTTTATATAAACATGCAAAACTATTCAAACTAATTCAAATGAGTATCAAAACACAAAAATAACTCGACCATAGTGTTCAAAGCACATATCAAAATATTAATTTCAACTATTCACACTACTCAAATGGAGTTCTATGTATCAAAATCAACACAAGACAAAAAAACTCACCACTTGGAGTTCTTCGATGAAATCTTCCTTTCCGGCAACAACTCTGACGATAGTGACTACCTCCGGTAACTCTTCGGGGTCCACTAAACTCACTCCTTCAATGCCCAAGGATTTCTCCTGACAAAAAACTCAGAAAAAGCTCTCAAAACTCCCAAAAGTTCAAACAAAACCACAAGCCTTGAACCAGAAGGTTCTTTGGTTTTAATTCTTAGGTTTGGCGCCACTAGCAGTGGCGCTAAGGCATTTTTATGCTTGGCACCACTAGGAGTCGAATTTTGGCCACTTTGGCCCTTTTGCCTGCCAAAATCCAATTTCAAATGCTCCCTTAGGCCAATCTGCCATTTTAAGCTCCAGTCTCCAAATTCCATCCCTCTGATCGCCTCGCAATCAAAATGGGACCCTTACTTTATCATTTTCTGCCTTTGACAAGCAAAGACAGAAAAAGAGGGGTAGTTATAAGCACCCCATTTTTGCCCGCTCGGTAATCTCCAACCCAACCAAACTCACATTAAAACCGATACAGACACATTCAAGTCTAAACTAATTTTTCAGACTCAATCTAGTCAATCAATCGCTTTGCGAGCTGGCTGAGCCCAATAGAGGCAAAATAACTAAAATGCCCTTACAGCATTGCTCGGTCCAATTCTGGTACGTCTTTCAAGAAAGTTGATCTCTTAGACGATAAGACCATCCAACAGCTTCCCAAGATCAAGTAGTCTCCAGAATGAATGCACACTGTCAGAGTGACGAAAACAGTCACAAACATCGCAACCGTCAGAGAGGTGGAAATACTCACAAAAAGGTCGACATTGAGAATTGCCAACAAACCCCCTATGTCACGGGACCAAACACGCCTCTTGGCCGTGACATGTTTACCGAAGGCCGGGATACCTTTGAAAATTAACTCATCACACACCGTTAGAATGACAAAAACACTCAAAAACCAGGTCAACACCAGTGCCTGCTAGCCCACTCCAGAAAAAAATGACCAAACTGCCCCTTGGGCACTTCCAGCACGCTTCTCGAGATTGTTCCTAAGTCCTCAAAGTGGTTAGTCTACCCTTTCAGGATTGTCCCAAAGACAATCCAGCATATTCAAGTGCCTTCCAGTCGCTTCCGGATCGATTCCGAAAGTATCCGATCAAAATGACTATTTTGCCCTTAAGCATCCGATCGCCTATGGGAATCGCACAGGCTCTGGGTATCAAACCGGTTACCTTCCGAGGATGCTTCTAATCGTATTCTCGGCCTTCCAACACCTTTTTAGATTATTTCGAGTTTATTTTGGCAAGCTCGGTGTAAAATGACAGTTTTTCCCCTAGTGGGCTGGTTTCTTTTTCCAACCACACCAGCTCTGGGTATCAAACCGGCAACCCCTTGGAACACTGTCGATAGTGTTTCCAACCTTCCAGTCTCCTCATGGGTCACTCTGGGTCCATTCTAATGTTCTTCCGATTCAAATGATCCTTTTTCCCCTGATGGGCCGGTTGGCCTTTTTAAATATTCTGGCATTGTTTCTTAAGTCCATTACCTCCGGGGCACTCTTTCAAGGGTTCCTATCTATCCCTGGCCTTCCGGATCATTTCTGGACCTTCCGGAGTCACTACTCGTGGAGTCAAGCCAAAAATTGCATGGTAGTCACTAAGACAGGCGCTCAAATCTTTTTACCTTGCATCCTAAGGGTCAAAAGATACATTTCTTGCCTCCTTAAAACTTTCCTAAGTTACTGGCGCCACTCCGCCAGGGTTAAAATTGCACTTGCACCACTGCAACAGGTGCCAGTTCCTATTTTAGTTGCCTATAAATACAAACATTCCCTCTGAGTAGAAAGGGCCCGCAACCTCAATCCAGAAACTTTGCCTCTCTAAAAACAGAGCTCAAATTCTCTCAAGACCCTAATTCTCTCAAGTCTCCTCAAACCCTATTCTTCATGCACTCAAACCCTAGCCTCCATATAGTCAAATACAAGCCTCCAAACATCCATTGAAGATCAAGTGCTGCATATTCAAAACTCTCAAAGTTCAAGTAAAGCAAACAAAGCAATCAAAGCCAGAAGGAGACAAGGTTGGTTTTCTATTTACTTTTATGTAATCCCTCTCTCTTCTCTCTCATAACCTACTTAGATTTTCTTCTATTTTAGGTCTCATCTTCTACCTCCTCTTCTTGCATGCTTGAAATAAAGGAATCCTCAATTCATGCCTAGGAAATATTGTTGAAGGTCACCGTGCTGCGGGCTTTCTTCAAGTTTGACCTAAGACGGTGTGGGTTCGACCCCCTTGATTATGTGCTGAAGCATAACCTTGTATGTTCACGACCTTATTGCATTGTGGTTATCATGTTCATACATTGCATTCAAAGTTGTTTTTAAGCTTGCATCAAAACTCTTTTTCAAAACTTGCATTCAAAACTTCCTTCTTTCAAACTTGTTTTTAAGATCACACTCCTAGGATGATTCTAGTCATTCTATGGCTAGGGTTGCTTTATGAAAGTGTTACATTCAATGATACCATCAAGATTCAAGTTTTGGGTTCAAACCCTAAATTATTTTTTTATCAAAACCACAATGTTAAGATGATTCTAACCATTCCATGGTTAGGATTGTCTTAGGAAATGTGTTACATTTAATGTGATCACTATGGTCCATATTTCAAATCTTAGTTGTTGACAAAATAACAACCCTAGAATTGTTCTAATCTCTTCATGGTTAGAATCGTTTTAGGAAAGTGAGATATTTAAGAGACTTACAAAAGTCCATATTCAAACATCTTTCCAAATAATTTTACAAATCTATTTCCTAAAACTTTTTTCAAAGATCTACTTTTCAAAAACTCTTTGTCTTGAAGTCCAAGTTAAGCCCTAGAATCCATGGTTAGGAAACCCTAATTCCTTCCATGAAATCATGACTTTCTATTTTGCCTCAAATCATAGGTTTCCAAAATTATTTTCTACATCAAATCATAAATTTTCAAACCAAATCATAGATTTTCAAATCCAAGATTTTCAAAACTCAACCTTTCCAACTCCATGTCAAATCAAAATTTTCAATTTAATAAACCAAATCAAATCCTCCAATTTTGAAAACAAAATCAAATCATCTATTTTTAGAAATAAAATCCAATCTTCAACTTTAGGAAATAGAAATCAAATCTTTCCTAATTCTAATCTCTCATAATTTCAATCTTTCTTGAATTCATACTTTCAAACCTTTCTTAATTTCAAACTTTCTAGTCTTTCTAAATTTCAAATCTTTCTAAGTATAAAACTTTCTAAATTAAAATTTTTCCAAAATCAACTCTTTCTTAAAAAGGAAACTTTCTTAATTCAAAACTTTCTTAATTTGAAAACTTTCTCAAAATAAAAACTTTCCTGAAATAGAACCTTCCTAATTCAAAGCTTTCCTAAGTTCAAGTTTCCAAATTCTAACTTTTCAAATTTTTTTAAATCAAATATTTCCAAATCAAGTCAAATATTTACAAGTCTTTTCTAAATCAAGTGTTTCTAAATCAAATCAAATCATTCCTAACCTTTCTTAAATCTGACTTTCATAGTTTGAAACTTTCTAAAAATAAAATTTTTCGAAAATGAAACTTTCTTAATTCGAAACTTTCTAAAATCAAACTTTTCCAAAACCAAACTTCTCAAGTATATATTTAAACCCTACATGTTTAAACCCTAGGTTACATAGATCCTAAGATGTGTAAATCCTAGTTCAACTCTAACCCTAAAGTTTGGAAGCCTCAATTCTTTTCTAAAAACAATTTTCTAAATCAAGATAGTTTTCAAACTTTAATTTAAATCAAGATGATTTCAAAGCTTAACTCAATCTTTCCAAATCAAGTCCAAGCTCTACTCCTCAAGTTCAATTTCAAATTAAAATCAATCCCAAGTTTGATTTCACATCAAAGTTTAATTTTCAATTTTCCAATGAAAGTTCCAAATCAAACATTTTCAAGTCAAACTTTTCAGAGATCTCAAAGTGTCTATTTTTAATTGAACCCCGAGTTTGAACTACGACTGACCTGATTCCCAACAAAGGGATACAGAGGCAACCCTCATGGGTGTAGTCACAACCTTTTTCAAGTTTTCAATTCCACAATCCTTTTCAAATTTCTAATTTTTACAATCTTTTTCAAAACTTCGAATCCTCTTTTCAAGTCTATTTTCGAAATCAAGTCTTTTTCTTGCACTTGCATGTCATGCATCATATCAAACCTCTTTCTAAAATTCTCAAAGTAGATATAATTAGACAATGGATAATCGAAGATTCTAAATGAGTAAAACTTGAGTGAATAGACATGTAGGTACCGCAAGGGTGAGATAGGGTGATAGCCTAGTGCTTCTTTCCTATACGTAACCAACCTTTAAACTATAATCATTGTTTTCAGATACCAAAACAGAGTTAATTTCAAACAAGGCTTAAATCTTTCCAAAGGTTGCCAAACAAGCTGTTTTCTCCAAAAACCCTCTCTTGAGGAAGTTTTCCAAAACCTTTTAAAAAATCCTAAATTTAATCTTTGGATTGTACTTAGTTTTAGGTGACCCAACTGACCTTAATAAAGTTAGATGGTGACTCCAAATCCTTTTCTAAAAGCTCTTATTCAAATCAATTTCCAGTTCAAACCTAATGGCACTCGCTTTTCTGAGAGGATGAGTTTGAATGAGAGAGTATCGTGTTTTTCTCACTTATGTATTTTTGCGAGTGCAAAAAATTGGGGTGTGACAGCTACCTTCCAAGGATGCTTTTATAGTATTCCCAACTTTTCAGTACCTTTTTGGACCATTCCGAGTCTATTCCGGTAAATCTGATGTGAAATAATCGTTTTGCCACTGATGGGCGGGTCGCCTTTTCCAACCACACCGGCTCTTGGTATCAAACCAGCAATCCCTTGGAACATTCTTTATAGTGTTTCCAGCCTTTAAGCTATCTCACATATCATTTTGGCTAAATCCCAATGTTCCTCCGGTTTAAATAACTATTTTACCCCTAATAGGCCGGTCGCTCTTTTTAACTATTTCGGCTCTAATCATCAAGTCAGTTACCTTCGCGACACTCTTTTAGGGATTTCGGTCCATTCCCGGCCGAGTCTAGATACTTGAAACTTTTCGGACCATTTCCAGACTTTCCAAAGTCACTCCTAGTAAAGCCAGGCCAAAAATTGCATGGTAGTCACTACGACAGGTGCCCAAATCTTTTGCCTTACGTCGCAAGAGTTAAATATCTATTTCTTGCTGCCCTAACAAGTTTCCTAAGGGAGTGGCGACTAGTAGTTGTGCCAAGCCAAATTTTGGCCTAGTGCCACTGCAACAAGTGCCAAGAGGGATTTTGGCTGCCTATAAATATAGGCCACCCTTTGCGTATTCTAGATTTGCAAAATTGCTTTAGAAACTCTGTCTCTCTGAAAACAGACTTTGAGTTACCCCAAAAACCCTAAGTCTCTTAAGTCTTCTTTAAACCCTAGCCTCCATACAATCCATATACTCAAACCCTAATCTATACACTTCAAATTCTAGTCTTCAAGCTCCATTAAAGGTCAAGTCCAGCCCTTAGAAGCTCTTGAAGATCATCTCAAAGTTCAAGCAAGTCCTCTATTAAAGCATTCAACCAAAGAAAAAGACAAGGTAGGGTTCTATTTACTCGTATGTAATCCCCCTCTCTCTCTCTCTCTTCTCCCTTTTAGTCCACTTGAACTATTCTCTATTTTAATCCTCATCTTCTACCTCATTTTCTTACATGCTTGAAACAAAGGACCTTCCGGTTCATGCTTATGAAGGCCTTGGAGGGAATCACCATGTTAGGAATTTTCTTTGAGTTAAACCTAAGACGGTGTGGATCTCACTCCCTTGGTTATCTGATAAAGCCTAACCTTATATGCTCATGTCCCTATTGCATTGTTGCTATCATAATCATGCATTCAAAGATATTTTTTAAACTTGTATTAAAAGTTGCTTTCAAAATTTGCATTCAAAACCTTTTCTTTCAAAGTTGTTTTCAAAACCACAACCCGAAGATGATTCTAACCATTCCATGGTTAAGTTGTTTTAGGAAAGTGTTATATTTAATATGATCGCCAAGGTCTAAATTTGGGTTCAAACCTTAAATTATTTTTCAAGAAATCACAACTCTAAAGTGATTCTAGCCATTCCATAATTATGGTTCTTTTAGAAAAGTGTTACATTCAAAGAGACCATCGTTTTAAAAAAGTGAGATATTCAAAAGACCTTCAAAAATCTATATTTATATCTTTTTAAAATCATTTTGCAAATCCACGTCCTAAAAATTCTTCTCAAAGATTTACTTTCTAAAAACTCTTTGTCTTAAAGTCTAAGTCAAAACCCTAGAGTCCACGTTTAGGAAACCCAAGGTTTCTCACATAAAATCATTACTTTCTATTTGCATCAAATTATAGATTTCCAAAACCTTTTTCTACAATAAATCATAGATTTCCTAATTCAAAAGTCACATAAAATGGTAAATTTTCAAAACTAAAGCTTTTCAATTTCAAGTCAAATCAAATCCTTCCTAATTCTAATTTTTTCTAATTTCAAAACCTTCCCTTTGAAAAACTTTCCAAAAACATAATTTCCCTTTTTCAATTGAAATTCAATCTTTCCAATTCAAATGTATTGCTTAAATTCTAGGTCCTAGGATTGTTTAAATCCCTAGTCACCTCAAACCTAGGTCAAACCTTCTTAAACTCAATCTTCTAAATTCAATGTTTCTTAAATCAAATCTTTTCAAATCCTGACTTTCCAAATTTTAATTTCAAATCTTTCTTAATTTGAACATTTCTTAAATCAAACATTTCCTAAAGTAAGACTTTCCAAAATCGAATCTTTCCTAAAATGAAAACTTTTCTAAAATAGAACTTTTCTAATTTGAAACTTTCCTAGAATCAAACTTTCTAAAATCAAATCTTTCTATTTCAAGTGCATGTTTAGACCCTAGGTTACCTATAGGAGGTCAAAACCCTAGTTCAACCCTAATCCTGAATTAGAAAACTTCAACTCTTTTCGAAGACTTAAGTTTAAATAAAAATAGTTTTCAAACCCCAATTCAAGTCAAGAAGATCTCAAAGTTCAATTCAAACTTTTCAAAATAAGTCCAAGTTCTACTTCAAAGTCAATTTCAAATCAAGGTTCAATTTCTAATCTTCAAAACAAAGTTCAACTCAAACCCTTTTCAAGTCAAACTTTTCAAAGACCCCACAGTGTCTATTTTCAATCGGACCCTGAGTCCGAACTATGACTGACCTGATTCCCAACAAAAGGATACGTAGGCAACCCTTATGAGTGCGGTCATAACATTTTTTTTTTAAATTTCAATTCCCATTTTCAAAATCTCTTTCCAAATTTAAATTCTTTTCATGGACTTGCATACCATACATTACTTCATCCCTAAAGTGATGACACAAATCTCTTTCCAAAATTCTCAAGGTGGATATAATTGGACATTGAATAATTGAAGATTCTAAATGAATAAACCTAGGGTTAAAAGACATATAGATACCACAGAGGCACGATATGGTGATAGCCTAGTGCATTTTTCCTATACGTAACCAACCTCCGAATCTAGAATCACTGTTTTTGAAAGACTAAAAATAGAATTATTTTAAAAAAGGGCTTAAATCTTTTCAAAGTTGTTGAACAACCTGTTTTCTCCACAAAAAAAAAAAAAAAAAATCCTCTCTTGAGGAATTTTTCTAAAACCTTTTCAAAGACCTTAAGTCTAATCTTCAGATTGCATTTAGTTTTAGTTGACCTAACTCACTTTAACAAAATTAAGTGACAACTTTAAACCTTTTTTCAAAAGACCTTATTCAAATTAATTTTCAATTCAAACCTAGTCACACTCATCCTTCTAGAGGGATGAATTCTAACGAGAAAGTACCGTGTGTTTCCCACATATCATCCCAAGTGCGAAAAACCAGGGCGCGACATTATTCATAGTTTTGATGTGTGGAGTCTTGTTGGAAGCTTAGAGATAAATGAAAAGAGGTGAACTATTGATGATTTTGTAGCACACTTGCCACGACTTGGGATTCATATGGTACAATATTGTCTATTTTAGGCATTGGCCTGCACGGCTTTAAAACGCATTGTACAAAGGAGATACAAGTGTTTACATATATAGCACTTCCCCTCTCCTTCCCCAAGGGATGTGGGATCTCAACACATAACCTTGGAGCCAACCAACCACTGTCGTAGCCTATCAAGATCTCGTCCCAAACCATGTGTGGGCCCGGGTCTCACAATATTTGATGTGGAGTTGTGCATATTTATAAGGGTCATGCTTTCATGTAATTGATACTAAGAACCTTGATTTTCTTATATTTGAATGTCTAGGTGTTGACACTTATTATAGGTGTTAACACATTGAGCTTGTCAAACACATGGCTGACCCTATTTAGTAAACCAGGTGTTGACACTTTTCAGAAGGAGTTGACACTTTTTTATTGATTATATTATTTTGGGTATTCTGTTCGTAAGGGTCGACTCATGTTCTCAACGTGTCGACACATTTAGCATTTTAACAAAACTTTGCTCTCTATTTCTAAGAGTCGACATCTGTGATTGGAGGAGTTGACACCTTGTGACTAAAAGAGTGAACACTGATGTCCAAGGAATTGACACCTGGAGTAAAGGAGTCGACACATTTAACCTTTTTTCAAAATCTTTGCTTTCTAAAAGTTGACACCTATGGCTGGAGGGGTTGACACTTGTGGTTGGAGGGGTTGACACCTTATGTCTAGGGGCTGACGCTTCTATATCAGAAGTTGACACTCTTTCTTTAACTTTTAATATGTCATTGGAATATGTCATCTCTGATGTTGATACAGTTATAAGCCAGGAACATGCATTGTTTATATTTAATTGTATATGTTTCACAAATTGGACGTGGTAATGTGTGATAGGTTCGAAAGCGGTTAAAGACACTATGGTTCAACCTAAAGAGTAATTCGAACTCGTTTTGCGAAGCAGATTGAGGTAGGGATTTAACATAATCATATTCATAATGAATTGAATGTTTTATCATCTATATTGATTTTGGTGTTGAATTATGAGGCGGCATTGCATACAACATACATTGTGTGCATATTTTGCATTGCACGGATGTGGTTTAGTCGATGTGGGACTAACCTAAGGTTTAGCCAATGCGGGGCTAACCTAAGGGGTGTCGATGTGAGATATCCTTGATAACAAACCATCGATATATTGAGCCAACGTTATCAAAATGGTGTGCTCATATGTTATGTATTATACAGTACATTATAAAAGACATTTCTTATTATTAATGGTGGATTATTTATTGATGATTGACTTAGTGATTGTTCATCATTCATTCTTTAAGAGTATTGATTATATTTGTGAGCACGTTGATATATAGCTCACACTCACACAGTTTGTTTTGGTAGGTGAGGTTGAGATGGTACAATTCACTATAGTTATTATGGCTTTTGTGGTAGTTGTTGTCATTGTAGTTTATGTGTAGTTGGAGAGCTTCGAGAAGCTCTTGCTGATGTGTCAGTAGTTTGTAACCATGTTGGTTGTGAGATGAGAGTGTGTTAGAGTTTACTTATATTTAGTCCTTTATTATTATGAGTTTTATTTCAATGTTTTTTTTTTCTTGATGTAAGATGGATTATGGGTTGATTTATAAATATATATATATATGATGCTGTGGTTCTTCCTATAAAATCTCTATCTTTGTGATTGTTTTAACGTTTCGCTTACAGGTAGGTAACCTATATAATCACATTTACCCTAAGAAAGTGTTAATGACGCTTGATTAGGAGTGGATGTGACAAGCTAGCCTTTTCCAAGTTTAAACATAGATTTTTATAAGTTGGTTTGCTATAGCGATGCCCCCAAAGCTCTCAAAATTTTGTTTATATCCAATACTTTTATCCTTCTAAAATTTGAAAAATTTTACTGTGGTCCTCCCTCAATAGAAATCTTCAATTTGCTACTGGCCGACCTAGAACAAGTCTTCTTGCACCCATAAGTTAGATATGACAAGGCAAGTTAAAAATTAATCACCTCTATATGGAGATGAGAAGGGGTGGAACCACTACAGTTTGGGTTAGCGCTAGATTTTTTCTAAGGTTTCTTAATTAATTTTGAGGATAACATTGTAAATAATTATAACATAAAACCTAACAAAGTCTAAAAATTTTATTTTGATCCTAATAACCCACAATCACGTTTGTGATGTACACAAAAATGAACATAATTCATAGTAGGAGATTAGATAAATACCTCGAAAACAAAAATCCATTCTTTGACTAATTGATCTGTTAAATCCGATCAAACATTTAGGTCTGCTCCCAAACTCTTCAAGTGTCCAACTTATACGAGTACCCACACAATGTAATTCTTGAACTTCAGAGTATTTTTTTCGGAACACTCAAAACAATTTTGAGAAATAAAAACAAGAGAGACATAGTGAATATATTAAAATCATTTCAAATTCTCCCATAAAGAATAATCACGAGTGATACCTAGCAATATATAATGATTCACCCATACAGTAAGTATACTTCCAACTAATAGTTACCATGCATTTCAATTCTTCCATTATACAATCTCCCAATTGAGTCAACAGGTATGAAAGTTGTCAAACCCTTAATTCAATCATATATGTTTGATCCAACAATACTCACGAAGATAAAACTACAAACTCTTTTCTACCTATCATTCTATCATGCCCAAGGTCTTTCTTGAGTTATATCTTAGAAGATCACATAGGACATATTCTTCCTCTTTACTTGAGATTGATAGATTCCATGTTGAACATTCACATCTCTATATATGCCCCATTAAGCCTAATAATTCATCTTCTTATTTCTTGGTTAGAACAAAAACAAAGTATATAGTTAGTGCATAGTAATTCACATAGAAGTCAACCACGATGGGCATATACTTGTTTTATCACCAATTACTATACACACAAGTAATTCGTAACTATATTGTTAGTGTATAGTAATTCACAACTGTAGCTACTAAACTTCTACTTGAAAGGTAATTCATAAGTGTAGACACATTTAGTGATCTTATTCTTCACTAAGTATGTACAAGCTTGCTTTAGTGTATTTATATAAGTGACTTGAGACCAGCCGCACTCGAAATAGTAAGCATAATATATGCCTAACTAGTAATCATGTGCCTAAAAACATTCTATGATAATGTACCGAGAAATATAGACCTACCATTTTTAACTCTTCAAAATATTATCTTCTCAATTTTAATTCTATAGACTTATCATACAAACAATAATACAAGTAAGCATAATAAAAAAATCTTATCATTTTATTACCAATTAAACAAAAAAAAAAATGTCCACGAACCACAACTCTCAAATTTGGGCTCTAGGCATATCACCAACAAGCAATCATTTTCAAAGAAAAAATGTTTTGAAAATTATCTTGTCTTATTGATTGATTGTTATTTTCTTTATCTAATCTATCTTTGAGTTAAAATTAGCCTAGATGAACCTGGAATGCTTAACAAGTGAAAAATAAAAATATTCAAGTGTTTTAGTTGACTCCTTCAGCATGTGGAATCAACAACAAACTTTTGCAACTTCAGAAAATGCACTCTATACAATTTGAGTCGACACCAAACTTGCAACTAAGAGAATTTGGCAACTAGAAATTTAGTCAACGCCTTTAGCCAAAGTATTGACACCATTGGTGGAAAATTCTAAATGTGGCAAATATAGATTATTTGAATGAGGCAACCTTCAAGGTAAATATTACACACACACATTAAAATAGTTGCTTATATATAGATTATATATATATAAGTAAAGAGAATAACGATTAGGGATTTGAATGATGCAATTCTCATTTCAGTCTTTTGAAGTAAGCATTATTTAGGACAGCTCGTTTTAGTCTCTTTTAGTTTTGCTGGTCATGGTTCTATAGTTCAATTCGATCTCCTAATCAATAATTGAATCCACGACCATGTTCTTAGAATTTTTTTAGTACCATTTTTGAATCCACTAAGACAACCACACTCCCCTTAAAGATACAAATCTTTGATTTCTTCATTGAGGATAGAAGATGTGCTCTCTGATTGAACTAGGATTATACATATATGGCCTTTTTTTTTTTTTTTTTGAACTATAAAGAACTTCATTAATATGAAGAAAGATACAAGAAAAGAAAGGAATTCCACAAGTCTAAAAGACTCTACAGATCATCCTATCTAACACCTACCATGAGTTGAAAAGAATTCAACCTTTCAATTTACATAAAACCATTGCTTCCTCAAGAAATGAGTATCTAGAGATTTAATATGATCAATACAATGAAAAAAAAAAGCTATAACTGTTGAAACGTCCTCCCTTTGTCATGGCTTGAGTCTAGAACATCATTTGCAAAATAATGGAATTCACTATTTCCTTTCAGTTGATCAGCTTTTTGCTAAAGATAGCTTCATTTCTTGCTAACCAAATGTTCCACACAGTTGCCAAAAATAAAGCTTCCTATATCAGTTTCCCTAGATTCCTAATGTGCTAAAGCAAATTGTCTGGATTGACCCATTCAACTTCTCACCAATTTAGAATTTTAAACACCAAACCAGCCAAAAGGTTTTGCATTTAAGAAGACGATAATCAGAATCTTCAAGATTCTCTTGGTAGAACACACAAAGATCACGTTCATCATGCTACAGAATTCTTCTTTGCAACAGAAAACCTCTGGTTTTAATTCATTTCTGCAATGTCAGCCAACAGAAATTCTTGACCGTTAATGGAGCCCAATTTTTCCAACGCAAAGCCAAAACTGGGCAGACTTGTAGGTTCTCTCCCTTATACAAAGAACAGAAGGATTTGACTAAGTATATCCCATCTTTATCAGCTTGCCAAATTAGAGAGTCATTTCTATTTCCATTTAAATCCACATTATTTATAGATTTGAAAAACTCATTTAAGCTGGTTGCCTCCCAAGAGAGTAACCCTCTTCTAAATCTTAGATTCCAAGATCCTGATGCATCCCTTAATTTTGAGATCAGTGCCCCTTTTTATTCTGATAACAAAAATAATCTTGGAAATCTGGATTTGAACTTTATACCATCAACCCATGGCTCATTCCAAAATGAGGTTGATGCTCCGCTTCCAACATTGATTCTAAGATTGGATTATAGGATTGTCTTGAAAGTTTGTAGATCCTCTCTTAACATTAAAATATCCTTGATCACAACTGAGTATTTATCTATTGCTTCATGTGGAAAGGTCCACCTTAATTCATCCCAATTATATTTTTAGCATAGAACCTTTCTCCACATAGCATTCCTATCCTTTGAAAACTCTAACCACTACTTTGACAACAAAGCCATGTTTATAACCCTTATAGGAACCAGACCTAACCCTCATTTATGTTTGATTTCAGTAACTCTATCCCACTTGACACAATGTATTCCTTTCTTGTCTCCCTAGCCTCCCCATAAAAATCGTCTTTGAAGTTTATCAATCTCTTAACAAACCCCAATAGATGCTTTGAACATTAAGATATAGTAGATTTAATCAGAGTAAGTCTGCCCCTATAGAAATATGTCTCCTTTTCCATAAGGAAAGTTTATTCTTGATTATTTCTAATAACCCATTCCAACAAATTGCTTTCCTAGGGTTGGCTCCTATAGATAACCCTAAATACTTCATAGGGAGAGATTCCTTTTTGCATTTAATATGTCCATTACATTTTATTGAAACCCCTCAACCACTCCTACCTCACTAACTAATGACTTTTGGAATTTAATTTTAAGTCCATACAAGAGTTCAAAACATCTCAAAATTCTCTTTAAGTTCCTCACCTCAATCGAATCTGCTGAGCGAAAAATTAGGATGTCATTAGCAAACTATAAGTTAGAGATGACAATACCTTCTGGTCCAGAAAGCTTCCTTTAATGAGACCCATAGATCTGGCTCTTAAGAGTAGGACATTAACACCTTCAACTGCTATAATGAATAGAAAAGGGGAGAGGGAATCACCTTGTCTTAGCCCTTTATGCATTATGAACTCGTTTATGGGAGCCCCATTCATAAGCAGCGATACCCAAGCTGAGAAAACATATTCGTTAATCCATTTGCACCATTTAGCTCCAAAACCCATTTTAGACATCATATGTAGCAAAAAGTCCCAGTTAACAGTATCAAAAACCTTTTCAAAATCAAGCTTAATTACTGAACTTTTTTTTTTCTTGTTTCTCTTCTAATCATCAATCAACTCATTTGCTATTAGAACCCCATCCAACATCTGTCTACCCTTTTACAAATGCTGTCTATTTGTCACTAATGAACTCCCCCAAAACTTGTCTTAATCTAAATGATAAGGATTTTGAAAGGATCTTGTATATTAAAGACACTAGAGATATTGGCCTATAGCAAGCTAAGGAGTCTGGACTTTCAACTTTAGGAATAAGAGCAATAAATAAAGCATTAATACCTTTTAGCAGCTTACCATTTGAGTGAAACTCCTCCATGAATTGAAAAATGTCACATTTTGTCAAATTGTAATATTTTTGCCAAAAACTCAACTTGAACGCATCTACATTCCAAACTTTAGCTTCTTCAAACTCTCTTTCCAGCTCAAATTGCCTTTCAAAGCTTAGTTTTCCTTCCACCTCCCCCTTTAGCGTAGGCATGTTATTGTATTCCTCATAAAGCCATTTGCATAATGGTTGAGGACAAGTTCTTTAATTTGGGATGGTTGATAAATCACCTTTATATTTGCCATCAATTGCCCAATAAAATTCCTTTTGAACCTTGCTTTCATCCTGGCATGGAAATAGCTTGCGTTATTGTCACCTAATTTTATCCATAACATTCTAGATTTCTGTCTACTAGATGATTCTTCCTTTAAATAATGTTTCCACAGTTGGTACTTTATGTCTCTTCTCCTCTAAATCTGCTCAAATGATGGGTTAGTAATTTCCCTCAAAGGGTCCAGCTTGTGAATTTTCTCTTCCAATTCCTTTGAGTTACAATTCCATGATTTTGCTTTTTCCTTGTGACATTCTTTTAACCTTTTTTTTTAGGATCTGCAGTTTCCTCATTAGCACAAAAGTACACCCCCCCCCCCCCCCAACAACCTCAATTGATGACCATACCTCTTGGATGATTGAATTGAAAGATTTAGACTTCAAACATGATTCAAAAATTTTGAATGGTTTAGGGCCCCACTCTTGCACCTCATCTGATAGAAGAATAGGATAATGATTAGAAAGTAGTCTTTGCAGCCCCCATTGAGCACAATTAAATTTGTCTAACCACTCATCACTTAACAAAAACTTGTCAAGCCTACTCCACACCTCCTCTTCCTGTAAATTTGACCAAGTGAAGCTCCTTCCTGCCAATGGTATGTCATTCAACTCAGCCTTTTTTGTAAAAGAGATGAAACTCCTCATTCTTTTTCAAGCTCTGGTACAAGAAGACCTTTCACTTATTCTTAAAATCTCTTTAAAATCACCTCTCACACACACTAAGGCACATTCAGATTAACCTTCAAAGTAAGCAATTTGGACCATAGCATATCTCTTTCGTCCTCATTATTGGGTGCATAAACATTTAGGATAGCACACCTAAAAGTTTCCTTGATAGTTCCAACTAGAAGTGTCAAATTCTTATCCATAATCTTAGATTCCATTTTAAAGAAATCCTCCTCCCACATACTAATCAAGCCTCTAGATAATCCATCGGCATTGATTGCGTCCCACTTGTAAGGCTGTCATCCCCAAAGAAAGATTATGGATCTCTCATGGCATTCCTTCCATTTTGTTTCTTGCAAAAGAGCCATGTTAACTGATCTTCCTTTAAACAATGTCCTAACCATCCTCTTTTTCTGATCTTTTCCTAGTCCACAAACATTCCAAATCAGTAGCTTCATTTAAGCATTAAAATAACTACCTAGAAAGTAGAGGATAGAAGTTTAAATCTTCCTCCTTTCAGCTTCTGATTATTGCAGTCATTCCACTCCATCTAAATGAGTCTTTTTTTTAACTTCATCCTCTTTCCCTTGAAAGTTAATGCCTAGAGCCTTTCCAATTTGGATTGTTTCATCAGCTTCATTTCCATAGTGATCTTCAAGGTCCTTTAAAATTAACTTATTCTTGTTCCTAAAATCCCCAATTGACAACGACAGGGTAGAGTTTCCTCCTTCTTCTATTCCTAAGGAATAAGCTTCTTTTTAACCTTATGATTCCTTCGAGGTTTGAAACCAAGCTCTGACAAAGATTTCTTCCTTCTAAAGTTTTTGAAAAGCTCAGTTGAGTAGACTGTAATTGGATTATCGAAAATATACTTTCCCTTAAATACACGAGTTAATTGAAACTTAGAGTTGCACTCGAACGGCTATTCAGGGAAGGTCGAGTGACTTACATTGTTCAAACTTTGCTAGAATGACTTTATAGTGAGGATCAAGGGAAGTATACTGGTTTTAATCTAGATCATCGTATAGTCATCTCGTTTCGCCTATGAGCCTCGTTGTTTCCCAGACTTAATGTTAACAATATAAGCCACGAACTCCAACATAAACCATGAACTTGTTAAACTAAAGGGATATAAGCATATCCAAAAGCATGATTCAACTTGCAAAAAAAAAAAAAAAATTGTACTTACATATGTAATAAAAAAAATTACCCACATTAGAGATTTATTTCAATTCTTGAGCCCTTCTCTTGTGTGAATTTTTCCCTTGATGAAAGGTCAACAAGTCAAAAGACCCTGATGTAATTTCATATTATGTTTTCGTTGCCTGTGTATAAGTAAATCAGTTTATAATGTTTAATTCTTTTATCATTCTAAAAACAAGAAAAAAATATGTAAGTTTCACTTTATGAAAAGTGTGGGGGAAGTTGATATGTATTGTTAAACCTCTTTCGGAAAAAGTTATGCATTAGGATTAGTTAATAATGGAAAATAGTATAGTGATTAAGTAGTATTGAATACTCAATAATAATTCCTATCAAATAGTGATACGTGGTGGGTGAATACATCAATAACTTGAGTTTGAGGAGTAGTAAAGAGATTTTTAAGAAAACATCATTTCAAACTTTGTCAAGTGGTATTTTTTCTTTAAATCTCTTTACTGCTACACTAACTTAAGTTACTGATATATTCATCCACTGAGTATCACAATATGATAAAGATTTTTACTGAATACTTACTACAACTTGATTACTAAACTTTTTTACGTTAATAACATTATCCAAAAAGAGTACGTAATGTTTGGCAGGTGACTTTTGGTGAGGCAAGCGATGGTTTTTTTTTAGCTGCTGTTTATGACAAAGACAAACGTAATCAGGCAGACTACTGTTCCCGGTCAACAGTAAAAATCTAAGTAATAGAAAAAGATCGGAAGGGCCGTCGTTTTTCTCAGAAATAGCAGGGGATCGATGTAGCAATAGCCGTTAGATTGTCGAACCCGCATGGTACATGCTTTTGGAACGTGGGGGAAAAAACGAGGATCTCTTTCGGTTGGTAAAGAAAAGTAGGAAAAGGAGGCAGCAAGAATTCCAAATTTTAGAAAACAAAAGGAGGATATATATGTATGTCAAACCAGGGGGTCCCAGTTTAGAGGAAATTATGTACTTTTTGCAACCCCAAAACAACTTTTACTCCACCGAATGTGCTAGTGTTGCTAAATGTACTAGTGTTGCTAGTGTTGCTAAATGTATGTATACGCAAGAATTTGTGTATCATTTATATATTGAAAATGTTATAAAATCAAAGGGAAGTGAAGCAAAAAGTTGCAAAAAAAACGAAAAAAAGTGTGAGCTAGGTCTCCAAGCAAGAGGGAGCATAAACTGGAATTTAGTGCTTTAAGTCTAGCTTAGAATAGCGTCACTAACCAAGTCTTGAATCACATTTTTCTGTTTGGAGAAAAAGCCAACCAAAGATGCTTCAAGTCTTCCATAGAAAGAAACACTCATCAGATTAGCTCTTAGTATAGTTTAGTCTATAACAGTAATAATAATAATAATAATAAACATATTAATATGTGAAGGGCAGACAAGATTTCAATTTGAAATTATCAGAAAACAATGATGCTATTTTTTCTCTCTCTCTCTCTATATATATGTGGAGTACGTGTAATTTATTTTTTATGGTTTGTGACATTGTGTAGTATACAGAATATTGGTAGGTGAAAATTAACCTACCAATATCCGAATATCTCTAAGAAGCAGTGATATCTTAAACCATGTAAAAATATTCAACCCAAAATATTGGTAGGTGGAAACCGCACTCAGCTATGGCCAAAATTAAATAATCCTTTCTTTTATGTTGAAAAAAGACAACAAGGAAAGAGTTAGCCCAAGAGTAGTGGTACCACTACTTATATTTTGAGGTCATGAATTCAACTAACCATCCTCTCTCCGTCAAACTAAAAAATAATATTAAAAAAAAAAAAAAAAGAAGAAGATAGGGGTAGATTAACTATTAAGCCATCAAAACCCTTGCTTTAAGCCTCAATTTTTTTTAAATCTTAAAATGCTGAAGTTAAGGTCATATATAGTTTCTAAACTTTTTTCTTTGGGAATTTTTTTAAAAAAAAGGGCTCATAGTCAATTACATTAATTAACTTTAAAGAAAAAAGAATAACCAATTCCCCAAGAAAAATAACACAAAACAAAGTCTCAAACTGAAAATAAATTAGCAAAATCTTATTAATATCATCATGAAATGACTTGTTAAACTAGTTTTTCTTATTATTTTTGTTAAAATTTATTCGATAGCAACAGCTAGGCGTTGGAAGGATTGGTACTCTCCTCCATTGCACCATAATCTACTCTAAATATTGGAGAATAATCCTCAAGCTTTACTTGAAACATGATAGTTTTCCTGTTGTTGATGGGCTAAATTTGTTTTGAATACACTACTTACAAATGTAACTAATATAATTTGTAACAGTTGTTATTTACAGAAATAAAATTTTCAAAATCAAGGTAAAAAATCTCCAAACTAAGATCTTATGCGTCACAACAAAGATTAAGTGAATTAAACATACTATTGCCAAAATATATATATATATATGTTAGCAGCACTGGAATATAACAAGGATTTACTTAATAATTTTGCATATGAAAAAGCAAGAAAATTAAATATTAAATATTAAATAAAAAGGTGTACAATAGTAGTAAAAAAAATCTAAAATCTCACTATATTTTATATTAAAGAGTGTAAAAAGCTTCACCGTAAATTGGTGCTTTAGATCTCAAATTCTCTTTAAGCCAACTCTGAAAATAGAAAAGAAAGAGAAAGTTTCATGATAAAGAGAGTATACCTACGATACCAAGGGGAATGCAACCCTGGATTATATTAATAATAAATATTAGGTCCCTCCCGAAAACAAATTTAGAAGTAGAAAATGGTTCCACAGTTAAGTGCAAATTGATTAATAATTAACCGAAACCAAAAGAGGCCCATTGAAATAAAAGGAAAAAATATATTTTAAATTTTTGTTTCCTTATAAACTTTTAGGGAAGAGAGTAGTGCATTTAGATTGATATATGTATGTATATACGTTTAACAAATATAAAGGATGTCACTTAATTGTTGGCTTCTCCTAGTTGGATTAGATTCCATTGACTCGTTGAACCCTCGACTTGGGGCGCAAGTGTTGTAATTCGGTTAACCAACACCAAGGTTAAAACAGAAGGTTTGTTTGTTGGGTCCTTCCTTGTGTGATTAAACTATTATTATAAGATCTTGCCTAAAGCTTGAGATGAACAAAATCAAAGAATGATGTGATGACACTGACTTTGAAAGCTTTTAACCCTTATCAAATAAAATAAGAGAGTAGAAGAAGAAGAAGAAAAGAAACAGAAAAAGGCCCAATGGGCTAAATAATTTTTATTGGAAGAAAACAGACTGCCTTGATAATCAAGCAAATCTTAAAGGTGTAATTTCCCATTACCCACTAATTAAAGTGATTAGTGTTTATTTTTGTCCTATGTTTCAACCGACCACACACCTTGTTAATTATAATCACAGTAGTTGAGTTATATAGATAAGAAAAGATACGATTTTTTTCACATATATGATCTTCTTTTTAACTTATTTGTCAATGGACAACTTGGTACAGTTTTTTTTTATTTTACTTTTTTAGTTTATAAGCAAAAAATTAAAAAATTTAATTTTTTTGCTTTTATAAGTTAAAAAAATTAATTTTTTTACTTACAAGCTAAAAAAGCCACTCTAAAAAAGTTTTAAAAAGTCAAAACCAAACATACCCTCATATTTTCTCCTCTGCGAATAACACCAACTTATACTATGGATAATGCCAAGCATTAATCTACTTTTTAATTATAGTTTGTCTTGAATAGTTGGAATTGGCGTGTAGAAATGCAGGAGGCCTACTACTAACATAAAGGACAGTGTATTTCCTTTAGTTGTTGTAGTAGTAGTAGTAGTTGGGGATCAGATCAGACAATTTGTGTTATCTTTAATCATTCTTTGGTCTCTTTTGAACTTCACTTTAACATTATGCTACATTATGCTTTTCATTTGGAGGGGATTTTTTTTTTTTTCACACTACAAAGCATGGGGACTATCTTGACAGGTAATGGCATGATGAGTTTGACTTTTAAGAAATCTCTATTCCTTAGTGGACTAACTGCTCTTCCAAAAAAAGTAAAGAAATTCCACAATCAATCAAAATCTCTCTCTCTCTCTCTCTCTCTCTCTCTCTCTCTCTCTCTCTCTCTCTCTCTCTCTCTCTACCATAGTCTTTAACTTGACCAAGCAAAGTATACACAATTGACAGTATTGAGAACATCAATTCTACTTTGTAGGGCAATTCTTTTGAGAATGGTGGTGATGGGAAGATAAATATGGTAATATATAGATAGCAAGTGAGACAGGTTAATTGCTGGATTACTAAATCTAACAATCTAATTAAATTTTTATAAATAATACTCTTTTCAAAACAATTTAACTTTTTCAAATTCTTATATGTTTGTATTTTTTGTTTTTTTGGTTAGATTTACCAAAACCTAATAAAGGTGACATTAAGGAAGGTTAATAATCCTATAAAATAATCATTAATGCAAGAGATAAATAGATTTTATTTTGTCTATTATAATTTTTTTAATGTATGTCTCAATATGCTTATGATCTTGTATATATAGAAAAAAAAAAAGTCTGTTAGTTAGATAGTACTTAGTACTTGGTAGTAATCCTAATTAAATAATGATAAGTGGTATGTAAATACAAACAACCTAAATTGTGATATAGTGAAAAGAATTTTAAGGGAAAAAAAGTCACATAACAAAATCTGATAAAGTGTTTCCTTAAAAGTTTTTTCAGCGCACCACAAATTCAGGTTGCTAATATATTTCCACACCATGTGTCATCATCTGATAAGAATTACTATCAAGTACTCAATACTACCTAATTATTGGACTATTTCGTCGTATATAGGCTTCAGTATGGGTTCATTTTAATAAGCCCACTACATATAAATCTTTTAGGTGATGAAAAAAGGACATATGTATGAAAATAGGTTAATAATGTTTCATTGTAAATAACAAATAAAGAATCACTAATTCATTTCACATTGTGTGAATTTATTCAATTAATTAACTAATTACCGTAAAAATATGATATATATATATATATATATATGGCAAGACAAATATGGTATATATAGATAGCAAGTGAGACAGGTTAATTACTCGCTCACTAAATCCTACAAATAATGCTCTTTTTAATTGAATTTAACTTTTTAAAATTCTTATATGTTTGTTTTTTTTTTACTTTTTGTGGGTTAGATTTATCAAAACCTAATAAAGGTGACATTAAGGATGGTTAATAATCTTATAAAATAATCATTAATACAAAAGATGAATAGATTTTATTTTGTCTATTATAATTTTTTAGTATATGTTACAATATGCTTAAGATCCTGTATATATGGAAAAAAAAAAAAAAAAAAGAAGTCTAGTGGTTAAGTAGTATTTATTACTCAATACTAATTCTAATTAAATAGTAACCAGTGGTATGTGAATACAAACAATCTGAATTTGTGATATAGTGAAAAGACTTTTAAGGGAAAAAAAATTATATGACAAAATCTGATAGAATATTTCCATAAAAGTTTTCTCACTGCATCACAAATTTAGGTTACTAATATGTTCTCACACCATGTGTCATCATCTGATAGAAATTACTACCGAGTACTCAATACTACCTAACCATTAGACTATTTCATCGTATATAGGCTTCAATATAGGTTCATTTTAATAAGCCCACTACATAAATCCGTTAGGTGATGAAAAAAAAGACATACGTATGAAAATAAGTTAATAATGTTTCATTGCAAATAACAAATAACGAATAACTAATTCATTTCACATTGTATGAATTTATTCAATTATATTAAGTAATTACCATAAAAATAGAAAAAAGAAAAAAATAACTAGAAAATCTAACACAAATAAATTATATTAAATTTTTTATTACATAGTGTTACAGATGAACAATATGCAAGTATTATCCAAGTATGAAATTGAAATATTTACCTGTACTTATTTTACCAAATTTCTGAAAATTCAATTAATTTTCTATCACTATTAATTTAAATTTTCTGAAAAAATAAAGTGTTATAACATTGTTTTGTTAATTTGACACACATAAAGTATACTAATTTTTTATTAAATAGTTTTACAGACAAACATTATATATGTATGGAATTAAAATATTTACTTATATCTATTTTAATTAACTTATGGAATTTAAAGTGTAATAATATTTTTTTATTAATTTGAATGACTATTTATTGATAGATATTAGACATATATTCATCTCTTTATTTACAATTTATATTTATGTCTTTTTAATCCTAAATATAACTCAATAAACTTAATGTCATAATTTAATTGATGTATTTACTTTTAATAAATAAATATATATTTAAAAGTGTAACTTAATAGTTAGTATATAATTTTTTTCTATATTTTTTTCTCTTTATAGCCATTATAGTAAAGAAAATATTGGTGCATGTTTAGTCGAAGTCATTTTCAAAACGGAAGTTATCATATAAATGTTGTATCGCTTAATATTATATTTTAAATACATGATCTTAAAAAATTTTAATTGTCAAATATTATTTAAAAAATTAATTTATAATTCTTTATTTGTGATTCGTACATAATGCCGATTCACTATTAATATAATATATATATATATATATGGGGACAAGTAGTTAGACTGAGAGAGGAATTGGGAGCTCCAGGAAGATTTTGGTGGAACATGGAGGGCCCAATCTCGCTTTAATGCCGTGGATTTGTTACAACAAACAAATAAGCATGGCCAACCAAAAAAAAAAAGGGATCATACTCTTCTCAGTAGGGTAGGGAGAGAGTATTATCATATATATGCATATATATAACTACATATATCCTTGAAAAAAGCAGTTTGATGATCTGATGTCATTGCCATCAACCATCGCCACCATCTTTTGTTCCCTTAAAATCCCATGAAACCCATAATGGGATTTCAGTTTGTCAATCCGTGCATGGAACACCATAACTGGACGGCTTTAATGCCCTCTCTCCCCTCCCACCCCAAGAGAGACACACAAGCCCAAATATTAAAATTCCATGCACAGATGAGTCACATTTTTGCTTCAAAAAAAAAATAATAAATTCATATATAGAAGGAGAGTGCTGAATTTACAATCCATTTTGTTATGTTCACGGCGCTCACTCTCATATGGGTAGATTTCACATTGCGAGGAGGCCTACGAATCAAAAACAACAATGGAGTTAAACTTTTTCTTTTCTGAGAAAAAAAAAGAAGAAGAAGAAGAAGAAGAAGAAGAAAATTTTGAATCCATAACCTTGAATCCAGTTATTAACTCCATTTCCGCTGGATAATGTTAATTGTTAAGAGAAAAAATAATGACGTAATTACACACTTTACCTCTTTGTAGTCTAAAAAAAATCACACAACCCTATAATTCAAAAATAAATGCATACCCCCTAATGGATAGCACTATGCCAATTCAGATGAAATAATAAAAATGTCCCTACGAATCATAACTTTTTTTTAAAATAAAAAGAAAAAATCGTCTATTGGTTGTTCATTTTGAGAGATAAAATGACAAAAAAATGTCCTTGTAATACAATTCCATAAGAGTTATGTGTTCATTTTTAAATCACAAAAGAGTCGTATAGTTTTGCTTAAACCATTAAAAAATAGAGTGTAATTATTCTAAAAATAATCCAGTCCGTAACAACTTTCATGACAAACACCCAGTACTCAATAACGGGTACATATGTATTCAACACGAGTATTTAATAATTTGCCATCTACTTGCGAATTTTAATTTTATCACACTAGAAATTTGTGGTCACAAGCATAACAAGTAGGGGCGCACATAACTATACCGATTTAGATTGCTTCCAAAAATAACAACGCAAGACCGAACCCTCGCCGCACCGAACCAAGCCCAACCGATTTAGGTCATTTCCAAAAAATAACAACCCAACGGGGCTGTCCATTCCGTTCTAAACCACTATTTTAACTAGTTCCTAACACATTTTCGTAGATACTTTTGTTATATTCCCTAGATACACACGTCATAATATTTTATTTCACAATTGATGAATCAACTTAAAAAAGACCTAAAGTTAGGGATTTATCAATAGGTAATGTTGCACCAATACCCAACCAAAGGGACACTGCCGTACCAATTAAAAAGACGGTTGTCGCTACTGGACGACGAAATGGATTTTGGAATTTATTAACATTCTCTAAAAAAGGTACTGTTAATAATCCCGCAGGTACTGAAACCATTAAAAGAACACCCAATAATTTATTAGGTACTGTTCGAAGTATTTGAAATACGGGAAAGAAATACCATTCGGGTAATATTTCCAAGGGGGTTGCAAATGGATCTGCTGGTTCACCAATCATTGATGGTTCTAGAACCGCTAACCCTACGTACATGCAATAGTACCTAGAATTACTACTGGAAAAATATATAAGAGATCGTTGGGCCATGCGGGCTCTCCGTAATAATTATGACCCATCCCCTTAGCCAATTTAGCTCTTAATACAGGATCATTCAAGTCAGGTTTTTTTGTTATTGGGATAGGTGAATTCTTATAGATCCATCCCAGTATCAAACTGGTTACCTCTCGGGAATACTTCTAATAGTATTCCCAACCTTATGGAAACTTTCTAGATCATTTCGAGTCTATTCCGGCAAACCCGATACAAAATGATCGTTTTGCCCCTAGTAGTCCGGTTGCCTGTCCAACCACACCAGCTCTGGGTATCAAACTAATAACCTTCCAAAATATTCTAAATAGTGTTCCTATCCTTCAAGTCCTTCATAAGACATTTCAAGTCCATTCCAGTGGTTTTTCGATCTAGTTGACCGTTTTGCCCCTAAGGGCTCGACCAACCAGTTTGACAATCTCAACCTTGTTTTTCAAGTCCATTACCTTTGAGATGTTATTTCAAGGGTTTCTACATATTTTCGGCCATCCGGACCATTCCCGACCACACAAAACATTCCCGGATCTTTTAAAGTCACTCCTAATGGAGCCAAGCCAAAAATTACATAGTAGTCACTAATATAGGCACCCAAATCTTTTGCCTTGCGTATCAAGGGTCGAAAAACACATTTCTTGCTGCCTAAAATATTTCCTAAGTGGCTGGCGCCACTCTTAATGGCGCCCGTGCAAAATTTGTCGTAACGCCACTGCAATAGGCGCCAAGCTAGTCCTGTGTCAATAAATACAGAACCTCCCCCTGCGTGAAAAGGGTCCGCAAACTAAGTCCTAAAACCCTGTTTTTCAAATTACAGAGCCTGAAGTCTCTCCAAACCCTAGCTCCCTCTAGTCTCTCCAAACCCTAGCCTCCATACACTTAACCCTAACACCTATACACACTCCATGCACTCACACAAGAGCCTTAAAAGCCTATATTAAAGACTCAAAGTGCTGCAACTTGGAAGCTCTCAAGGATCAAGTAAAGCACAGCAAATAAAGCAAGCAAAGCAAGAAGAAGACTAGGTAGGCTCTCTCTTTATGTTTATATACTCCCCCCTTTCTCTTCTTCCTCCTAACCCACTTGGGTTTTTTCCTATTTTAATCCCCTATCTTCTACCTCACTTTCTTGTATGCTTGAAATAAGGGATTCCCCAATTCATGTGTAGGAAGGATTGTTGAAAGTTACCGTGTCGGGGACTTTTTTCTAATTCAACCTTAAACCATGTGAATTCAGTCTACTTGATTATGTGGTGAAGCCTAAACTTGTATGTTCACGACCCTACTTGCATTGTGCATATCATATTCATTCACCCATTCAAAATTGTTTTCAAAAGTTGTTTTCAAAGTTTGGATCAAAATCCTCTTTCAAACTTGCATTCAAAATCTCTTTCTCAAAACTTCTTTTCAAAATCACAATCTTAAAGTGATTCTAGCCAATCCATGGTTAAGGTTGCTTTAGGAAAGTGTTATATTCATTGTAACGATCAAGGTCCATATTTTGGATGTAAACCCTAACTTGGTTTCCATCAAAACCATAATCTTAAGATGATTCTAGCCATTCCATGGTTAATGTTGTTTTAGTAAGGTGTGATATTCAATGTGATCATATTAGTCCATATTTCAAATCCACATTGTTTTCAAAACCACTAACTTAGAATGGTTCTAATCTCTTCATAGTTAGAATCGTTTTAGGAAAGTGAGACATTCAAAAGATCTCAAAAGTCCATATTCAAACCTCTTCCTAAAAATTGTTTTCAAAATCTCTTTCCTAAAAACTCCTTCCAAAAGTCTATTTTCTAAAAACTCTTTTTTTCAAAGATCTCCTTTCCAAAAACTCTTTTTCTTAGAGTCCAAGTCAAGCCTTAGAATTCATGGTTAGGAAACCCTAGTTCCCTTTCTTAAAATCATGACTTCCTATTTTGCTTCAAACCATAGGTTTTTAAAAACTATTTTCTACATCAAATCTTAGATTTCCTAAACCTCTTTTTCATCAAATCATAAATTTTCAAATCCAAGATTTTCAAAATCAAACCTTTCCAATTCCATGTCAAATATAATCTTTCAAATTAGGAAACTAAATCAAATCTTTCAATTTTAGAAACAAAATCAAATCATCTATTTTTGGAAGTAAAACCTAATCTTCAACTTTAGGAAATAGGAATCAAATCTTTTCTAAATTCAAACATTTTCTAATTTCAAACCTTTCATAATTCTAATCTTCCTTAATCCTAAATCTTTCCAAATCTCAACTTTCTAAATTTTAACTTTTCAAAATTTTCTAAATCTCAACTTTTCAAATATTTCTAAATTTCAAAACTTTCTAAATTCAAAACTTTCCTAAAATGAAACTTTCCTAATTTGGCATTTTCCTAAAATGGAACTTTCCTATTTTGAAATATCTCCTAATTCAAAGCTTTTCAAAGTCCAATTTTTCCTAAACCCTAACTTTCTAAATAATTCCAAGTCAAGTGTTTTCTAAATCAAATCAAATCTCTTTTCCAACTTTTCTTAAATCCAACTTTCCTAATTCGACCATTTCTTAAATCCAATTTTCTAAAATCAAACCTCTCAAGTCTAAATCAAACCTTCTTAAGTCAATTACATGTTTCAATCTTAGGTTACCTAAGCCCTAGGATACCTAAACCCTAGTTCAACCCTAATCCCAAGTTAGAAAGCTTCAATCTTTTTCTAAAACTCCTTTTTAAACCAAGTTGGTTTTCCAATTTCAGTCTAAGTCAGCATGCTTTCAAAACTCATCTCAATCTTTCCGAATCAAGTCCAAGTTCCACCTCCAAGTTCCATCTTTTAAAATCAAAGTCAATTATAAAGCCAATTCTAAATCCGAGTTTCAATTTCAAATCTTTTATCTAAGTTCAAATCAACTCCTTTTTCAAATCAAACTTTTTTTGAATCAACTCTTTTCAAATCAAATTTTCAAAAATCTAAAAGTATCTATTTTTAATTGGACTCTTGTCCGAACTACGACTGACCTGATTCCTAAAAAGGGATACGTAGGCAACCCTCATGGGTGCGGTCATAAGCTTTTTCAAGTTTCTAATTCCACAGCCCTTTTTCCAACTTCCAATTCTATGATCTATTTCAAATTTCTAATTCTAAAATCTATTTTCAAATCTCTATTTTCAATTTCTAAAACCTTCTTCCAAAAATCAAATATATCCTTTCAAATCTATTTCAAAATCAAATCAAGTATTTGCAAATCTATTTTCAAAATCAAATCTTTTGCTTACACTTGCATGTCATGTATCATATAAGTTTTTTTCTAAAATGAATATAATTGGACATTTATTAATCAAAGATTCCAAATGAGTGAACCTAGGGTGAATAGACATGTAGGTACCGTAAGGGCGAGGTAGGGTGATGGCTTAATGCGTTTTCCCTACACGTAACCAACTTCCGGACCTAGATCACTATTTTTAAAGACCAAATGGAGTTATTTTTAAAAAAATGGCTTAAAAATTTCAAAAGGTTGTCAAATAACCTATTTTCTAAAAAACCCCTCTCTTAAGGAAGTTTTCAAAATCTTTTCAAAAACCCTGAGTGTAATCTTCAGTTTGTGTTTAGTTTTAGGTGACCTAACTCACCTTAATCAAGTTAGGTGGCGAGTCCAAACCTTTTCCAAAAGCCCTTAATCAAATCAATCTCAAATTCAAATCTAGACGCACTCGTCCTTTTAGGGGGATGAGTTCTAACGAGAAAGCATTGTGTTTTTTTCACATGTGGGTATTTTCCTCGAGTGCAAAAATTCGAGGCACGACATTGTTCAACAAATACATTGATAAAACTAGTTTCTGGTTCCAAACAAGGAGCAAAATTTTTAATTATGTTCATCGAAACATTTCTGTAAAATCCCTTTTTTATAAATAAATAAATAAAATTTGTCTATGGATTTAAACTCATGATTTGTTAAATTAGGATTTGTATAATTTTATACTTACGAGGACCTTTGGGCATGTCATTAATTTTGAGCTTGTAATTGGATATTTTTGTAGTTGCAAATTAGAATTTGGTGACTCTTAACTCATATATATATATATGTGTGTGTGTGTGTGTGTGTGTATGTATAAGTGTGAGGAGGTTTTGGTCCTGTATTGGAAGAGGTGGCTGTGGTAGAGAAGTGATATTGTGGTTGCCAATGAGATGATGCGAAGCTTTCCTCTAGTAAGTAGTGATGTAGTGATGGTGTAGCAATCTCGTAGGTCTTACCCCTAAGTCTTCGATAAGCTCTCTTCCATAGGCGCGCAATTCCTTGCTCTAAACACACCGATGTAGTACCTGCAAAGGACCCTCCGATGGTGAAGTTAGATTCAAGAGAATATGGTTATTCAGAGTATATTTTGTTAGGGTTTCTTTTTCACGTACCTAGTGAAGAAGGACTTCGTTTTTCCCTTTGTATGCATGCATGGGAGTGGTTGATGACCTTTCCACATGACGGTGCTTCATTGGGAGGTCCGATCCATGGCAGGATACTTAAGAGGGTTTGTCCCACTCCACGTGTGGCGTGTATTAAAACAGTGTCAGCAGTGAGGGTGGTTATCCCTCATACACTCTATGTCATTGCGTCAAGAGTACGCTACCATGGCTAGTGTCAATTGTGGCCCCCACCGATGTGGCAGGAAGGAGGGACAGCACGGGAAGCACGCCTAAGTGCCTGGTCTGTTCAGGGGCCAAGGAGATCGGCTCTATCGGTGCCCAATCAGACGATTGGGAAAAGCCCTGGTCTGGTCAGGGAAGAATATAAATAAAGGGATCGGCTCAATCAAAGCCCGATCAGGAGATTGGGAAAATGTCACTACCAGATGTCCCGAATTCCTCTAGCCATTTACTCTGGGTCAAGGGAATTCCATCGGTCAGCCGACCCTCAAAATCCAGAGTGCATTTATGGTAAGGCCGGCGCAATGATTACTACAGTTATTGTGTCTCTTCACATACCGCCACGCGACAACTAGGGTTTGGCAGTTAGCCGCTGAAGGGATTTGTCAAATATCAGCCATTGATGTCCCATCACCGCAATCTAGTTAGAGTTTATGCTTAGAGACTTGTGTGCATTGTTTAAGCTGGTATTTGATAAGATTAGGCACGATAAGCTCTTAGGTACAATGGCAAACCCTGAGCATGTTAGTTCGGATTTTGAGGGGACCAATTCAAATGAATTTAGGGTTGTGAGGTGTAAAATCGAGGAGGAGGCCTCTGTTGGTAATTCTGGTGCGTCTTTGGAGGTTTTAGAGCCAAAAAAGGCTAAGGTGGCCCACTCCGGTGTCGGGAGAGAGAGGGACTAGCCTGTGGAGGCTGCTGTCCCATCTGGGGAGGTAGAGGATGAGGGAGAGGAAGAAGAAGTGGAAGAGGGCCCTGAGTATGAGGCCGTGGGAATTTTCACTGTTCTTACTAGGGAGAAGGTTATTAGCCTTTGGAAGGACTACCAGATCCCAAAAGGGGTAAAGTTTAGGATTCCCAATTCCAAGGGCTAGGCTTGTTTGGCGAAGGAGGGCGAAATCACTGTTTACGAGAGTGCACTAGCCGGTGGTCTTCGCCTGCCCTTTCCTTGGCTCGTCAAGGAGATTCTGCAATGGCTGCGCCTCCTGCCTGGGCAAATTCAGCTGAATGGGTGGAGGATAATCCTGGGCTGTGCAATCCTCTAACAGATCATCCTCAAAAAGAGTGTGGAATTGTTCTTTCTCTTACATGAGCTTTATCTAACTTCATTTCATCTTTCCTGCAGATCGTCCATCCCCCACGACAAATCAACTAACTCCCGAAGCCGATCAAATGAGCTTCAACGTAAGCTTCCTGGGGATGAAGAGGGGGACTGAGTTGGCGGCCCCCAAAGCGAAGCGTCAGAAGATGGCCAGAGTCGTGGACTTGGCAAAGGAAGCCCTCCACCCAATGAGGCACCCGAGCTGAAGGCGAAGGCTGCGACTCCGATAACTGCTGCAAAGCCTTTTCTTCCCCCGCGAGCTGAGAAGGAGTACGGTCGTTCCTGTTGATCTCCAGTCCTGAGTCGAACCCGCTGCCTCTTTGGCTCGCAATGTGCTTGACAGCGTGGATGAGGCTTGGCAAAGATCTGCGGGTGCGGTAACCCCCTCAGACATATAAAGATTGAGTAAGCACTCGCACTCTCGGCTGGTAAAGGACACAAATCATGATCTATTCAGGGTGAGTTTCTTTCTCTCATGTCTTCTCGTTCCTAAATCTTTTATCATCGTTGTCCCTTTACTCTGTTCTGATAGCTTACTCCTTCTCAGGCTCTGTCGGGGAACATGGTGATGGGCCATTGCCTGGCCAACACAAAGAGGGCCCTCCATGACGAGAGGCAGACCAGTTGTGCCCTCGCTAACAAGGTCCGGGCAATGAAGGATGAAATAGCAGTTGCTCGGGCCTTGAAAGAGGACGTCGCCACTGCCTAGGCCGAGAGGGATGTGACCATTGCAGACCTCAAGTCTGCCCAAGAGGAGTGCAAGAGGTTAATTGCCCAAGGCAATAAACTCCTGCTGGACTTCACAGCTGAGTAGACTCTGAGGCAAGACCTGGAGAGGAAGTCTGCTGCTTTTCTAGAAGAACTCCTCAAAGTCTGAGCCAAGACAATCCAGGAGTTCCAAAAAGGGGATGACTTCCAAGTCCTACTGGAGCCCATATTCACCAAGGGCTTTGAGCTTGCCAGGGAAAGGGCGTCCCAGACATACCCTAGGCTAGACTTCACCAGCCTTGATCCTCTAGTGGAGGGAGTTCCCCAAAGGATGAGACTAAGTAAGCTGCTGAGGTTGGGAAGACTGCTTAGGAGACCGTGAAGGTGGTCGATGGGACCGGGAGGAATGCTGCCGAAGAAGAACCCAAGGCTTGAAGCCTTTTGTGTATATATATATATATTTGAAAGGATATTCTATAATTCGTTTACTATTAACTCAAAATTCCTTTTTCCTGACTCAATTGTGTCATACATTTTCATAGAATATCTCACAGAATAATTTGAATTCATGCACCTATTCTCTGTTGTTTTGTTTTTTTTGGCTTGGTTGAATGCTTTAGCAAAATGATAGTGTTAATTGTGTTTGGTTGTTGGTAGGGTAGGTTTCCTTGTCTGCTTAATCTTGTGAACCGAGCAACTGGGAGGTCGCTCTTTTTTTAGTTGCAGCTCTGCCTAGTCATGTAATCTGAGCAATCCTTTTGGCTATGCTCTATCGAGCAGATATTCTGAAATATCCTATTAGGCATTCTTGCTCTGTCTGTTCACACGAACGTATTAGAACCAGACTTTTTGTTGTCATGACCTGGTGGGCCTTTTGGCTCTGCTCGGTCACGTGAATTGAATAGATATCCTTTATCATTGCCTAGTAGGCCGTCTGGGTCTGCTTGGTCATGTGAACTGAGCAGATATTCTTTGTCATTGCCTAGTAGGCTGTGTAGTTCTGCTCGGTCATGTGAATCAAGCAAATATTCTTTGCTATTGCCTAGTAGGCCGTCTGGCTCAGCTCGGTCAAGTGAACCGAGCAGATTCTGCAGAATGCTGTCAGTTGACACGTAGTAGACAATTGTAGAACAGTTAGTTTTATTGATAATCCGTCGAATTACAATTAGCTTCCCCATCACAAGTAGTACTTCCTCAAATGCTCTACGTGCCACGAGTAGGGTAGCTCTTTGCCTCCCAGTTTCTTCAATCTGTAGATCCCCTTCCTGGTGCTACCGATCACCTTATTAGGGCCCTCCCAATTGGGTCCAAACTTGCCATCTCTCAGATCCTTTGTAGATTGATTCACCCTTTTCAAAACCAAATCCCTTGCTGCAAAGTCTTTTGGACTCTGGAGTTGTGGTACTGGTGTCGCGCCCAGATTTTTTGAACTCGAGGAATACTCACCCAAGCGGGAAAAATGTTGTACTCTCTCGTTAGAACTCACCCTCCTAAAAGAATGAGTGCGACTAGGTTTGAATTGAAAAATAGGTTTGAATAAAGGGCTTTTGAAAAAAGATTCAGAGTCGCCACCTAGCTTAATTAAGGTGAGTTAGGTCACCTAAAAACTAAGCATAATCCGAAAACTACACTTAGGGTTTTTGGAAAAAAAGATTTTGAAAATATCTCCTCAAGAGAGGGTTTTTAGGAAAACAGGTTGTTTGACAACCTTTAGAAAATATTTAGCCCTTTTTTAGAAAAATAACTCCTTTTTGGTCTTTGAAAACAGTGATCTAGGTTCGGAGGTTGGTTACGTGTAGGGAAGTCGCACTAAGCTATCACCCTACCCCGCCCTTTCGGTACCTACATGTCAATCTACCCTAGATTTACCTATGAGAGTCTTTAACTAACTATAGTTCAATCCCATTCACTTTAGAAAAACAATGTTTAAAAAAAAACTAACATGATGCATGATATGCAAGTGCAAAAGAAAAGAAAGTTGATTTAGGAATAGATTTGAAAGGAAATTTGAAAAGAAGAATTTGATTTGATTTTAGAAGAGATTTGAAAACATATAATTGAAATTGGAAAGTTTGAAAAATTAGAAATAGAGATTTGAAAATAGAAAATTTGAAATTGGAATTTTGAAAATAGATTGGAATTTGAGATTTAAAAATAGATTTTGGAAACTGCACCCATGAGGGTGGAATTGAAAGTTTGAAAAATGTTGTGACCGCACCTATAAAGGTTGCCTACGTATCCCTTTGGGGGAATCAGGTCAGTCGTAGTTCGGACCGGAGTCCGATTGAAAAGAGATTGATTTAAACAGAAATTGGATTAGAAGAAAGAGATTAAATTGAAAACTGGATTTGATTTGAGATTAGAAGAGGAGATTGAATTTGAGAAGATTGGACTTGCTTTGGAAAGATTGATTTTGGAAAGACTTAGTTTTAGGAAACCTAGACTTAGGAAAAAGAAGAGACTTAGAAAACATTTGCCTTGACTTGGAAGGTTTAGGAAATTAGGGAAGATTGGATTTAGGAAATGTTTGAATTAGGAAAGGTTCGATTTAGGAAGGTTTTAGAATTAGGAAAGTTTCAACTTAGGAAAGCTTTAAATTTGGAAGGTTTCAACTTTAGGAAAGTTTTGAATTAAGAAAGTTTCGAATTGGGAAAGTTTTCAAATTAGGAAATTTTTTGAAAATTGAAAAGTTTTAAAAATAGGAAAGTTTCGAGTTTAGAAAGTTTTCGAAAAAGGAAAGGTTTTAAGAATAGGAAAGTTCCCAAATTAGGAAAGTTTTGAATTTAGAAATGTTTTAAATTAGGAAAAGTTTAGTTTAAGAAAGGCTTATAATTTGGAAAGTTTCAAATTAAGAAAGTTTTGAATTTTGGAATGTTCGAAAAAGGGAAGTTTTGAATTTGGAAAGTTTTGAAAACAAGGAAGTTTTGAAAATAAGAAAGTTTCGTTTTGGGAAAAGTTTGAAAAAGGAAAGATTTAAATTTAGGAAATATTTAAATTAAGAAAGTTTTGAGTTTAGAAAAGCCATAGATTTAGAAAGATTTTGAAGTTTTGGAAAGTTTAGAATTTAGAAAGTTTAGAAGTTTAGAAAGATTTAACTTGAGAAAGTTTCAAATTTAGAAAGTTTTTATTTTAGAAAGATTTGAAATTTAGAAAGTTTAGGATTTAGAAAGTTTCAGAGTTTGAATTTTAGAAAGTCTTGAAATTAGGAAAGGTTTGAGTTTAGGAAAAGTTTGAAAAGTTATGTTTGAAAAGTTAAGATTTGAAAAGAAGGTAGAATTAGGAAAGGGTTGAATTAGGAATGATTTGGATTTGGAAGGGATTGGATTTGGTCTCTAAAAGAAAAGATTTGATTTTGTTTCCAAAAACGGAGGATAGGATCTAGTTTCCTAAACGGGGATATTTGATTTGATTTCCTAAAAGGAAGATAGGATTTGGTAAAGATTTGGAAAGGGAGATTCTAGAAACCCTAGTTTTGAAAAATTATAGTTTTGACGTAGAAAATAGGTTTTGGAAACGTGTATAGTTTGGATGTGAAAACAAGAGATTTTGGAAACCTAGGTTTGGGGCAAAGTTTGAAAATCATTTTTTTGGAAAGAGAATTAGGGTTTCCTAATGGGGGTTCTAAGGAAAGAGTTTTTAGAAAATGCGTTTTTGGAAACGAAGGTTTTTTAGAAGGGAAATCCTAGGGAGGAGTTTTTGGAAAGTGAATTTGAAGAGAGAGTTTTTGGAAAAAGATTTTAAAGATAAGGAGTTTTGGAAAGTGTGTTTTTAGAAACGTAGATTTTAGAAGGAAAATCCTAGAGAGAAAATTTCTAGAAGGAAGATTTTGGAAAGAGAGTTTTTTAGAAAGGTTTTTGGAGAGAGTTTTTAGGAAGATGAATCTAGGGAGTGTTTTTAGAAAGTGAATTTTGAGGAAAAGATTTTGGAGATGAGTTGAAAAAGAGAGTTTTGAAAAATAGATTTTGGAAGGGAGTTTTTGAAAACAATTTCGAAGAGGAGGGTCTTAAGAAAGTATGTTGAAAAAGAGATTTTTAGGAAGAGATTTTTGAAGAGAGAGTTTTTTGGAAAGTATGAAAACGTCTCACTTTCCTAAAGTGATTCTAGCCATAAGAGGGCTAAAACCACTTTAAGAAAGTGGTTTTGGAAAATAATAAGATTTGAAAATATAAACAAAAAAGGTCACTTTTAATGTAACACTTTCCTAAAGCAACCCCAGCCATGGAAAGGCTAGAATCACCCTAGAATCGTGGTTTTGAAAACAAGTTTTTGAAAAAAAGATTTTGATGCAATTTTGAAAACAAGTTTAAAAACGATTTGAAAAACAACTTTGAAAACGGTTTTTGGAAGATGCAAGACTAAGATATACACAATGCAATTTGGGGTCGTGAACATACAAGGTTAAGGCTTCACCACATAATCAAGGGGGCCGGACCCACATGGTCTCTGGTTAGACTAGAAGAAAGCCCCCGACACGGTGACTCTCCAATAGCCCAATCCTACACATGGACCGGGAATCCCCTTGTTTCAAGCATGCAAAGAAAAGGGGGGAAAGAGATGGGGGATTAAAATAGAGAAAACCCAAGTGGGTTAGGAGAGAGAAGAGAGAGGGGGGAAGTGCTGAAATTTAAATAGGAAACCTACTGTATGTTTTGTTTATTTTGCGCGCCGTGTTGTCTTCAATCTGCGATCTTCGTCTTGATCTTCTTCTTCAACCTTCAAGGGTTGCTTTCAAGTTTTGGATTGCAGCTCTTCAAGTCTTCAAAGGATGGCTGAAGGCTAGTGTATGAGTGTATGGGGGTGTGTATGAGTGTATAGGAGACTAGGGTTTGTGTAGGGTGGCTAGGGTTTGGAGAACCTAAGGAAACTAAGGTTTTTGGAGGTGCTCGTGTCGCGCCAAGATTTTTCACACTCGAGGAATACTCACCCAAGCGGCAAAAATGCTGTACTCTCTCGTTAGAACTCACCCTCCTAAAAGAATGAGTGCGACTAGGTTTGAATTGAAAATTGGTTTGAATAAAGGGCTTTAGAAAAAGATTCGAAGTCGCCACCTAACTTGATTAAGGTGAGTTAGGTCACCTAAAAACTAAGAATAATCCGAAGACTACACTTAGGGTTTTTGGAAAAAGGTTTTTGAAAATATCTCCTCAAGAGAGGGTTTTTAGGAAAGCGGGTTGTTTGGCAACCTTTGGAAAACATTTAGCCCTTTTTGAAAAATAACTCCTTTTGCTCTTTCGAAAACAGTGATTCTAAGTTCGGAGGTTGGTTACGTGTAGGGAAGACGCACTAAGCTATCACCCTACCCCACCCTTTCGGTACCTACATGTCAATCTACCCTAGATTCACCTACGAGAGTCTTCAATTAACATATGTTCAACCCTATTCACTTTAGGAAAACAATGTTTGAAAAATATGATGCATGATACGCAAGTGCAAGATGAAAGAATTGGAAAATAGAAATTGATTTGAAAAGAAACTGATTTGATTTAAAAATAGATTTGAAAAGATGGAATTGAAATTGGAAACTTTGAAAACTTGGAAATAGGAATTTGAAAATAGAAATTTTGAAATTGAAATTTGAAAATTGATTGGAATTTGAAACTTGGAAAGATTTTGGAAACCACACCCATTGAGGGTAGAATTGAAAGTTGGAAAAGTGTTGTGACCGCACCTATGAAGGTTGCCTACGTATCCCTTTGGGGGAATCAGGTCAGTCTTAGTTCGGACCGGAGTCCGATTGAAAATAGAAGAATGGATTGAAGAAGGAGATTGAATTGGAAATTGAATTTGATTTGAGATTAGAAGAGGAGATCGGAAATTGAAATTAAGAAGAAGATTGGACTTTGATTTGAAAAGATTGATTTTGGAAAGATTTGGTTTTGGAAAGATGGAGGTTTAGGAAACCTAGACTTAAGAAAGGTAGGAGACCTAGAAAAGACTTGAGATTAAGAAAGATTGGATTGGAATGTTGGATCTGGAAGATTTAGAAAGATTGGATTTTTAGAAAATGTTCGAATTAGGAAAGTTTCATTTTTGGAAAGTTTTCGAATTAGGAAAGTTTTGAATTTAGGAAAGTTTTAGGTTTAGGAAAGTTTTGAAATTGGAAAGTTTCGAGTTTAGAAAGTTTTCGAAAAAGGAAAGGTTGTCAGATTAGGAAAGTTCCCAAATTAGGAAAGTTTTGAAAATCGGAAAGTTTTGAAAATAGGGAGGTTTTGAAAGAAGGAAGTTTTGAATTTGGAAAGCTTTGAAAACAAGGAAGTTTTGAAAATAAGAAAATTTCGTTTTAGGAAAGGTTTGAAAAAGGAAAGTTTTCAACTTAGGAAGTGTTTGAATTAAGAAAGGGAAAGTTTTGAATCAAGAAAGCTTCATTTTAAGAAAGGTTTTGAAAAAGGAAAGGTTTTGAAAATAAGGACGTTTTGAAAGTAGGAAAGTTTTCAATTTAGGAAATGTTTGAATTAAGAAAGTTTCAACTTAAGAAAGTCTTAAATTAAGAAAGTTTTGAATTTAGAAAAGTCTTAGATTTGGAAAGATTTGAAGTTTAAGAGAGTTTGGAATTTAGAAAGTTTTAGGTTTAGAAAGATTTAACTTAAGAGGGTTTCAAATTTAGAAAGTTTTAAATTTGGAACGATTAGAATTTTAGAAAGATTTGAAATTTGGAAAGTTTAGGATTTAGAAAGTTTTAGAGTTTAGAAAGATTTAAGATTTTAGAAAATTTTAGAGTTTTCGTAAATCTTGAAAATTAAGAAAGGTTTGAATTTAGGAAAGGTTTAAAAGCTTGAATTTAGAAAGTTAAGATTTGGAAAAGGGGTTGAATTAGGAAAGGGTTGAATTAGGAAAGATTTGAAAGTTGAGTTTTAAAATTTAGGAAAGATTTTTATGTTCAAGTTTTGGAAACTTAAGATTTAGAAAAGTGAAAGATTAAGAAGGAGTTGAATTAGGAAAGAGTTGGATTTAAGGAAAGATTTAAAGTTTAGGTTTAGGAAACTTACGGTTTAGGAAGGAATTGAATTAAGAAAGGTTTGGGTTAGGAAGGGATTGGATTTGGGTTCTAAAAGAACATGGTTGGATTTTGTTTCCAAAAACAGAGGGCAGGATCTAGTTTCCTAAACGAGGAGATTTGATTTGGTTTCCTAAAGGGAAAATAGGATTTGGCAAGGATTTGGAAAAGGAGATTCTAGAAACCCTAGATTTAGAAAGTTATAGTTTCAATGTAGAAAATAGGTTTTGGAAACGTGTATCGTTTGAATGTGAAAACAAGAGATTTTGGAAACCTAGGTTTGGGGCAAAGTTTGAAAATCATGTTTTTGAAAAGAAAATTAGGGTTTCCTAATCGTGGTTTCTAGGGCTTGACTGGGGCTCTAAGAAAAGAGTTTTTTGGAAAATGCGTTTTTTGGAAACGAAAGTTTTGGAAGGAAATCCTAGAGAGGAGTTTCTAGAGGAAAGATTTTGGAAATAAAGTTTTTGGAAAGATTTTTGGAGAGAGTTTTTCTAGGAAGATTTTTGGTAGAAGATTGTTAAAGAGAGTTTTTGGAAAGATTTTCAGGGAACGTTTTTAGAAAGTGGATTTTGGGGAGAAGATTTTGAAAAGGAGTCGAAAAAGGGAGTTTTGAAAAAGAGATTTTGAAAGGGAGTTTTTGAAAACCATTTTGGAGAGAAGAGTTTTAGGAAAGTATGTTGAAAATGAAATTTTTAGGAAGAGATTTTTGAAAAGAGAGCTTTTGAGAAGGGATAAAAACATCTCACTTTCCTAAAGCGATTCTAGCCATAAGAAGGCTAGAACCACTTTAAGAAAGTGGTTTTGAAAACAAGGTTTGAAAATATAGACCAAAAGGCCACTTTTAATATAACACTTTCCTAAAGCAACCCTAGCCATGGAAAGGCTAGAATCACCCTAGAATTGTGGTTTTAAAAACAAGTTTTTGAAAAAGAGATTTTGATGCAATTTTGAAAATAAGTTTAAAAACGTTTTGAAAAACAACTTTGAAAACGGTTTTTGGAAGATGCAAGACTATGATATGCACAATGCAATTTGGGGTCGTGAACATACAAGGTTAAGGCTTCACCACATAATCAAGGGGGCCGGACCCACGTGGTCTTTGGTTAGACTAGAAGAAAGCCCCCGACACGGTGACTCTCCCATAGTCCAATCCTATACGTGGACCGGGAATCCCCTTGTTTCAAGCATGTAAAGAAAGGGCGGGAAAGAGATGGGGGATTAAAATAGAGAAAACCCAAGTGGGTTGGAGAGAGAAGAGAGAGGGGGGAAGTACAGAAAATTAAAGAGAAAGCCTACCTTGTTTCTTGTTTATTTTGCGCGCCGTGCAGTCTTCGGTCTTGATCTTCACCTTCAGTCTTCAAGGATTGTCTTCAAGCTTTGGATGGCTGCTCTTCAAGTCTTCAGAGAGTGGTTGAATGCTAGTGTATGAGTGTATAGGGGAGCGTATGAGTGTATAGGAGGCTAGGGTTTGTGTATAGTGGCTAGGGTTTGGGAGAACCTAGGGAGGCTAGGGTTTTGGAGGTGCTCGAGCTCTGTATATCGAAATATAGGATTTTTAGGTTAAGTTTGAAGACCCTTTTCACGTTGATCGAGGCTCTGTATTTATACAAGTTGGACAAGCCTGGCGCCTGTTGCAGTGGCGCCAGGGCAAATTTTACACTAGCGCCACTACTAGTGGCGCCAGGCCATTTTTTGGCTTGGCGCCACTACTAGTGGCACCAGCCATTTAGGAAACAATTAAGGTCGGCAAGCAACGTATCTTTGACTAGATTTGGGCGCCTGTACTCGTGACTACCATGTAAATTTTAGCCTGGCTTCACTAGGAGTGACTCCGGAAAGTCCGGGAATGATTTGAAGGAGTCGGGACTGACCCGGAAGGCCAGAAAGAAGCAGGAATACTCAAAATAGTGTCCTGGAGGTATTTGACTTGAAAAATGAAGATAAGGTGAGTCGGAAAGGTTAACCGGGCCTTTAGGGGCAAAACGGTCAATCGGATTAGGAAACTGCCGGGGCGAACCCGGATTGTCCCGGAAAAAGACTTGGGATCTGGAAACATTATTTAGAATGTTCCCAGAGGTTGCCAGTTTGATTCCCAGGGCCGGCGTGGTCGGAAATGGAGACCGGCCCACCAGGGGCAAAACGGTCATTTTGTACCGGGTTTGCCGAAACTGACTCGGAATGGTCCGGAAAGGTAAAAGAAGGTCAAAAATACTATAAAAAGTATTCTCGGGACATTACCGGTTTGATACCCAGCGCCGGTGTGGTCGAAGAAGGAGACCGGCCCACCAGGGGCAAAACGGTCATTTTGTACCGGGTTGGCCGGAACTGACTCGGAATGGTCTGGAAAGGTAAAGGAAGGTCGAGAATACTATAAAAAGTATTCTCAGGGCATTACCGGTTTGATACCCAGCGCCGGTGTGGTTGAGGAAGGAGACCGGCCCTCCAGGGGCAAAACGATCATTTTGTACCGGGTTGGCCGGAACTGACTCGGAATGGTCTGGAAAGGTAAAGGAAGGTCGAGAATACTATAAAAAGTATTCTCGGGGCATTACTGGTTTGATACCCAGAGCCGGTGTGGTTCCCGGGGCATTCGGATGCTTAGGGGCAAAATGTTCATCTTGACCGAAACGTCTCGGAAAAGGCCCTAAGGGTAGTCTGGTTATTTTCCACCGAAGTGGGCTAACAGCCACGGGTGTTGACCTAAGTTTTGAGTGTTTCCGCCACTCGGACGGGGTTGAGTATTTCCGCTACTCGGACAGGGTTGACGATTTGAGAGTATTTCCGTAACTCAGACGGGGTTGATGATTTGGGAGTATTTCTGTTACTCTAACGGTTCTGTGAGTACTTTCGCTACTCTAACGGTTCTGTGAGTACTTCCGCTACTCTAACGGTTCTGTGAGTACTTCCGTTACTCTAACGGTTTTGTGAGTAGTTTTGCTACTCGGACCGTCTCGAGGAATAAACTGTCTCGAGAGAGGGATTGGAAAGGGGTCTTACCGTCTCCGAAGAGACGTGCCTGGATTGGAACCGTCTCGAGGAATAAACTGTCTCGAGAGAGGTATTGGAAAGGGGTCTTACCGACTCTGAAGAGACGTGCCTGGATTATGAGTGTTTCCGCCACTCTAACGGTTTTGTGAGTGTTTCCGCCACTCTGACGGTTTTGTGAGTGTTTCCGCCACCCTAACAGTTTTGTGAGTAGTTTTGCTACTCGGACCGTCTCGAGGCATAAACTGTCTCGAGAGAGGGATTGGAATTGGAAAGGAAAGGATAATGCCCCTAAGGGCATTTTGGTCATTTTGCCTCTATTTGGGCCTGACAGGCCCGCGAAGCGATGGAAAGATGAAATCTGGACCTAGGGAATTGGATTCGATAGGAATATGTCCAAAATGACTTGAAAACAAGTCTGGACGGAGTGTAGACTGCCGAGCGGTCAAAAATGGGGTGCTTACAGCTCGAGCTCTGTATATCGAAATATATGATTCTTAGGTTAAGTTTTTAGACCCCTTTCACGTTGAATGAAGCTTTGTATTTATAGAAGTTGGACAAACCTAGCGCCTGTTGTAGTGGCGCCAGGGCAAAATTGCTCTTGGCACAACTAGGAGTGGCGCCAGGCCAATTCTTGGCTTGGTGCCACTACTAGTGGCGCCAGCCACTTAGGAAACTTTATAAGTCGGCAAGCAACGTATCTTTGACTAGATTTGGGCGCCTGTACTAGTGACTATCATGCAACTTTTAGCCTGGCTTTACTAGGAGGGACTCCGGAAAGTCTGGGAATGATTTGAAGGAGCCGGGAATTACCCGGAAGGCCGGAAAGGAGTAGGAACACTTAAAATAGTGTCCTGGAGGTATTTGACTTGAAAAGCGAGGACAAAATGTGTTGGAAAGGTTGATCGGGCCCTTAGGGGCAAAACGGTCAATCGGACTAGGAAGCTACCGGGGCGAACTCGGATTGTCCCGGAAGAAGATTTGGGATCTGGAAACATTATTCAGAATGTTCCTGCAGGTTACCGGTTTGATTCCCAGAGCTGGCGTGGTTGGAAAAGGAGACCGGCCCACCAGGGGCAAAACGGTCATTTTGTACCGGGTTGGCCGGAACTGACTCGGAATGATCCGAAAGGGTAAAGGAAGGTTGAGAATACTATAAAAAGTATTCTCAGAGGGTTACCGGTTTGATACGCAGAGCCGGTGTGGTTCCCGGGGCATTCGGACGCCTAGGGGCAAAATGGTCATCTTGACCGGAAAGTCTCGGAAAAGGTCCAAGGGACAATTTGGTGATTTTTTACCAAAGTGGGTTAACAGACACTAGTGTTGACCTGGGTTTTGAGTGTTTCCGCCACTCTAACGGCGGTCGTCGTGACACAGGGGTTTGTTGCCAATTCCCTATATCGACCTATTTGTGAGTATTTCCCCTACTTTAACGGTTTTGTGAGTATTTCCGCTACTCTAACGGTTTTGTGAGTATTCCCGCTACTCCAACGGTTTTGTGAGTATTTTCGCTACTCTAACGGTTTTGTGAGTATTTCCGCTACTCAGACCGTCTCGAGGAATAAACTGTCTCGAGAGAGGGATTGGAAAGAGGTCTTATCGTCTCCGAAGAGAGGCGCCTGGATTGGAACCGTCTCGAGGAATAAACTGTCTCGAGAGTGGGATTGGAAAGGGGTCTTACCGTCTCCAAAGAGACGTGCCTGGATTGGAACCGTCTCGAGGAATAAATTGTCTCAAGAGAAGGATTGGAAAGGGGTCTTACCGTCTCCGAGGAGACGTGCCTGGATTGGAACCGTCTCAAGGAATAAACTGTCTCGAGAGTGGGATTGGAAAAGGGACTTATCGTCTCCGAAGAGATGTGCCTGGATTGGAACCGTCTCGAGGAATAAACTGTCTCGAGAGTGGGATTGGAAAGATTTTGGAAAGGACAATGCCCCAAGGGCATTTTGGTCATTTTGCCTCTATTTGGGCCTGACAGGCCCACGAAGCGATGGAAAGACGAAATTTGGACCTAGAGGATTGGTTTCGATTGGAATATGCCTGCAATGACCTGAAAACAAGTCTGGACGGAGTGTAGACTGCCGAGCGGTCAAAAATGGGGTGCTTACAACTGGCACATCCTCTGTTGCTAGGACACTACCCTTATAATTGTAAACACCCCATTTTTGCCCGCTCGACAATCTCCGGCTCAACCGGACCCAGTTTTCAAACATCACGACTCGTGCACGCCCCAAGACGGGCCTTTCAAACTCCATTCTAGTCAACTAGCCGCTTCCCGGGCCCACAAAGCTTAACTGAAGCCATAAAAATCATTCTAGGCAGCTTTCCGGGACCGGGCAGTATCGGGAACCAACGCCATCCAGGTAGCTTCCCGAGATCGGGCGATCTCAGGGACTAACACCTTATCAAATTCCAGACGGTTCACTTCTAGCGCTTGCTAACCTGCTAATGTAGAATGTCCATCATTCGGTAGTTCTCCGTGACCAGGCGTTCTCGAAGACCAACACCACCCTCACAAGTAGCTTTCTAGGATCAAGCGTTCTCAAGAACCAACACCACCCTGCAGGTAGCTCTCTAAGACCAGGCGGTCTTAGGGACCAACACCACATAGGTAGTTTTTCGAGGCCGGGCAATCTTGGGAACTAACACCCAGGTCAACACTAGCGCCTGCTAGCCCGACTTGGTTAAAAATGACCAAACATGCCCCTTGGGCCTCCAGGCACGTTTTGAAAAAGTTTAAAATCTCTCAAAATGATAAGTCCACCCTTCCAAAGTGCTACTAAGCATTTAGGCATACTCCACGCACCTTCCCGTCCAATTCCGGTCCCATTCCGGCTAACTCCCATTAAAATGACCGTTTTGCCCCTGCACTGCACAAATCCCACCAAACAATAAAAGACTCCCCTGGGATCATCCCTGAATAACTCGATGTGCTTAACATAGCACTCCGATCCATTCCTGACCACTTTCAACCAAACCTGATCAAAATGACCATTTCGCCCTAGCAACCTGAATGCACCCCGAAAATAACACCTGTCCTAGGATATTGAAAAGCGGATCTTGTCATACACCCCTGTTTAACCTAAGGAGGACCTTCCGACACTAAACACCCCTGACTCGATAAAAGTTCCCTAGAGTGTCTCGTAGACGCTCCGCCAAAATTGCCTTTTCTCCAGATTCCTTGGTAATAACGCACTGTCAAACGACTAAAGAACTACGTAAACCAAGGAATTCCCGAAAGCTCGTTCACAGCTCTTTCCATCGATACGGCTCAATCGGATAGATCGCTTCCCAAAGCTCCTCATCGTATGGTTCAAAAACTATAATTTTCAGCAACCCTTGGAGCGTCTCACAAACTCTTACCAAAATTGACTTTTTCCCCAATTCTCTTATTATAACGCACCGTCAAACGACTTGAGAAATGTGCAAATTAGAAAATTTCCAAAAGTATTTCCAGAGTACTTTCCATCAGTACAATCCAATTAGAGAGATCGCTTCCCGAAGGCCTCGATCATGCGACATGAAAATAGCCACTTTCGAACTCCCACGGAGCGTATCACAGATGCTCCACAGAGATGCAATTTTATGCACATTTTCCAAGATGATATCTCACACTTCTGAACACCGTTTTAACTTCTCAAAAACACGAAAGTTCACAAGAAATCCTAGAAGAACACCCCGGGTGCAACCGATTCCTCTGAAATCTTTCTAGTTGGCTCAATTATCGAGGCAAAATTTGAATGACAACTTCCGGTGACGGAGCGTATGCTACATGCGCCCAGATTTTGATCAAATCAACCAAAGTTTGATTAACCGTCAGGATTTAGCTAGTACAATGGGTGCCATGTGGCATTTTGGCAATGGAACAATACTAGCGCATATACTAAATGCACCGGGGCAAATTTTGGCCAAGCGCATGTAACACATGCGCCAGGCTTCTCCCAGGTTGCCTATAAATACAGGCCACCCCCTTTGCATATTCTAGAATCGAAAATTGATGCGAAGCTATGCTGAAACTACTCCAGAACCTCGAACTTCTACATACATCCCACTCCTCTAACACTTAGGCTAGATTTCACCTCCTCTTAACCCATACATTTTACTAGCCCTACACACCATAAAACTCCACCTTCCAACCCCTCAAGCACACTTGAAGCCCTCATAGCTCACATCCAAGCATCCATAGAAGATTACAAGTATATTGAAGGTAAAAGGTGGTATTCCTTTTATGTTTTTGTCTCCCCCACTCTTCTCTTCTCCCTCCTAGCCTACTTAGGCTATTCTCTATTTTAATCCCCATCTTCAACCCCCTTTTTTTGAATGCTTGAAGTAACAGAGCTCTTAGTTCATGCCTAGAGGAGAGTTAGTGAGAGCCACCTTGTATGTATTCATGACCCCTTTGCATATTGCTACCTTGTTCATGTCTTGTGTGCTTGGCTTCATTTTCATGTTCATAACCATGTTTTACAAAACTTACATTATTCTTATTTCCATGCCATTTTCAAGCCCAATGTTCCTTTCAAAATGGTTCTAAGAGTTGGTCCATTGAAGTTTAGGATGTGATCTTAGAAATCATGCCTTAGAAAATCCCCTATTAACCCCAAATTCACACCTTTGTATCTTTGCATTCCAACTTGCATAAAAATGGTTTTCAAACTCTCTAGTTTCCAAGGTTTCTATTCTCTCAAGTTTAGTGGTTGAAATGGCCCAATGAAACCCTCTCTTGAGTGGTGTCCCTTTTATATTGGCCATAGGAGCCCTAAATTGTTAGAATGGTTCCCTTCTATTTTATTCTTGCACAAAAGTGATTTTTAAACTCTTTGATTTCTAAGTTTCTGTTATCTCAAGATTAATGGTTGGAATAGCCCCATAGAACCATCTCTTGAGTGGTCTCTCTTTATATTGGTCATAGGAACCTTTACTTGTTAGAATGGTTCCCTTTGAAAAATGGTTTTCAAAATCTTTTTTTCAAAAATGATTTTCAAAGATTCATCATCTCCATCTTTGCATTAAAAGTGATTTTCCAAAGGTTGTCACCATTGTGTTGATTCTTGAAATCCATACTCTTGTCAAGATAAAGGTTATAATGGTCCCAAGGAAACCTTCTTTGGAATGGTTTTCAAACAGCAACCATATAAACCATGCTCTTAGCTAGAGTCAAATTTTCATGAAAATGATCTTTAAAAAGGTTGTCTACCAAAGTCCTTTGCATAATATGATTTGTTTTTCAAAACTCTTTCCAAAAATGCAAGAAACTACCTTTCAAAACCATCTTTTAATCCAACCTTAGGTTAACTTGACCCTAATTATCCAACCTTAGGTTAACTTGACCCTAGTTGTCCAACCCTAGGTTAACTTGACCCTAGTTATCCAACCTTAGGTTAACTTGATACTAGTTATCCAACCCTAGGTTAACTTAACCCTAGTTGACCAACCCTAGGTTAACTAAACCCTAGTTACTTAACCTAGGTCACCTTAACCCTAGGTTAACCTAACCCAAGTTAGTTAACCTTAGGTCACCCTTAACCATAGGTCAACCCAACCTAGGTTAGTATACTTCAAGGTTCCAAACTCAAGGACCCCTTTTAATTGTTCTTTCTATTTAAAACCATTCCCATAACCTATTCTTCTGAAAATCTCCTTCACTCTTGAGATTTTAAAAACCAACTCCATAATCTTTCCAAATGCTCCTACACTCTATCTTTAAATTATTTCCAAACATGTTTTCAAGAACTCACAACTCTAAGTGTCCCTACCCCTCTTATGGATAGGGATCCTAAGGGAAGATGATACATTAAGTACAACATTCAAACTTGTCTATATTAGGGTTTCAAAGCCCTAGGTGTTTTCAAAAACCACTTTCAAAAAGCTTTTTTAAAGACAAGTTCATAAGGGTGTTTCCAACCCCAAACTCTACATCCAAGATCTTCAAAACAAGACCTCAAAACATTTTCAAAACTCTCTCGAGTTGTTTCAAAGCATTCTCAAAACTTTCTTGAGTTGTTCCAAAAACATTTCAAAACATTTCAACATCCGATTTCAAATCAAAATTCTCAAGACATCTTTCCAAGGATCTCAAAGTGTCTTCAAAAGTTTTCAAAGGCCTTAATGCGCCTATTTTCCATCGGGCTCTCGCCCAAACTACAAATGATCTAATTCTCGCCAAATGAGATATGTAGGAACCTAAAATGGTGCGGTCATAACTACTACTTCAACCCCAATCCCCTTTCAAAAATTTCTATTAATTCAAAGTTTCTATTCCAAACTCTTTCTAAACTCCTATGTTTTCAAACCTCTTCCAAAACTTGCATCATGCATTGTTCATCCACAAAGTGATAGCTAAACCCCGTTTTCAAAACTCTAAAAGTGGATATTAAGTGGATAATGGTAACCGGTTGTTCTAGTGAATGAACAAAAGGTAATTAGACTTGTAGGTACCGAAAGGGCGGGATAGGGTGATGATCTTAGGATATCTTCCTTACACGTAACTAACCCCCGGACCATAGACTTTTGTTTTCAAAAGATCAAAGTGCAGTTATTTTCAAAAAGGCTTAAAACTTTCCAAAGGTTGCTAAACAATCTATTTTTTTAAAAGCCCTCTCTTAAGGAAGTTTTTCAAAACTATTTTTCAAAAAAAAACTTAATCTAATCTTCAGATTATACTTAGTTTTAGGTGTCCTAACTCACTTTAATCAAGTTAGGTGGCGATTCCTATTTTTTCTAGAAAAGCCCTTCATCTAATCAATTTCAAGATTAAACCTAGTCGCACTCGTCCTTCTAGGAGGATGAGTTCTAATGACAGAGTTCTGTGCTTTTTTGTCTCTGAGTCGAAAAGACTTGGACCTAAAAATCGGGGCGCGATAATAGCTGCTTGCAACCTCCTTTCTTCCAACAGATCTAGCTCCATGTTCAGCGCTTCGTTGTTGGTCTCTGGGTCATACTGCATCGTTCTCAGGCTAAGGGAACCAATCTCCCTTGGGATCACCGCTTCACTGCCAAAGGTCAGGGAGAATGGCATTTGCCTCATAGATACCCTCTTCGTTGTTCTGTAGGCCCATAGGATGTTGGGAAGTTCTTCCGCCCATAGGCCATTAGCTTTTTCCAACTTGGTCTTGATGATCTTAAAGAGGGACCTATTCATTACTTCTACCTAACCGTTAGCCTGAGGATGCTCTAAGGAAGAAGTATGGTGAATGATCCCTAGATCGCGACATAACTGGTTGAATTGTCTCCCTTCGAACTGCTTCCCGTTGTCCGTGATGAGTATCTTGGGAATTCTGAACCCACAAACAATATTTTGCCACAAAAACTTCTTCATTTTTTCCTCAGTAATTGTTGGTAGTGCTTCTACCTCTGCCCACTTGGTGAAGTAATCGATGGCCACTGCCACAAACTTCCTCTGTCCCCTACCCATAGACAATGGTCCTACAATGTCAATTCCCCATTGGGCGAAGGGTCATGGGCTTTGAATTGGGTTTAGCTCCTAAGCGGGCAATCGTGGGATGTTCACAAATCGTTAACACTTGTTACATTTCTTGACGAATTTTTAGGCATCTTTCTCCATGGTGGGCCAATAATAAGCTATTCACATGATCTTCTTGATGACGGATCAACCACCTGAGTGGTTTCCACAGACACCCTCGTGGATTTCTCTTAACATATACTCTGCCTCTTCCTTTGTGGCACACCGAAGCAACGACAAGGTGTGCCCCCTTTTGTAGAGGACACTGTTCTGAATTAGGTACCTACTAGAACAGTACTATATTTGTCTAGCTTCGTTCTTATCCTCTGGTAGGGCCCCGGTTTGCAAGTAATCTCTGATTGGGCTCATCCATTGGGAAGTTCGAGTCTGGCTCATTAGATGAGGCGATTCTAGCTAGCCTGTCCGCTTCTTCATTCTAGAGTCTTAGGACACGTTCTAGTAAAATTTTTGCAAACCTCCTAGCCAAACTCTTAGTCATTTGGCAGTACTGCTTTATGTTCTCCTCTATGGCTTCGTACTCTCCCTGTACTTGCTCCACCACCAATTGAGAGTTGTCTTGCATAACGATCTGTTCGACCCCCATTCTTTGAGCCATCCCAAGTCCGATAATGAGGGCCTTGTACTCTGCAACATTATTAGTGGTGGGGAACTTGAAGCATAGAGCGTATTCAATCTTGTGACCGTCAGGGGTGACAAGGTTCATGCCAACACCACTTGAATTGTCAGTAGAGGAGCCATCAACATTTAAGACCCAATAGCTGTCGATGGGGTCATCTTCAGGTGGGGCAGTGGGGGGGTTAGTGAATTCCGCTATAAAATTCATAGAAGCCCATTCTTTAATTGCTAGTCGAGGTCGGTAGTGGATGTTGAATTGGCTAAGCTCGACCAACCACTTTACCAAACGTCCTGACGTTTCTGTCTTATGGAGGATGTTCTTCAAAGGTTGGTCTGTGAGGACCACTATCTTGTAAGCTTGGAAGTAAGGTCTCAAGCACCGAGACACTGTCACCAAGGCTAGGGCCATAAGCTCTATCTTCGAGTATCTTTCCTCTGCCCCTCGCAGTGCCCGACTAGTGTAGTACATCGACTTTTGGATTCCTCCTTTTTTAACCAGGGTTGAGCTCATTGATGTCTCCGAAACTGCCAAATACAAATACAATTCTTCCCCAGGGATGGTTCAGCTAAGTAGCGGAATGGAGCTCAGGTATTGCTTGAGTTAGTGGAAAGCCGCTTCACACTTTTTAGTCCACTCAAATACCTTATGCAGGATCCTGAAGAAGGGCAAGCATTTGTCAATGGATCTATAGATGAACCTGTTCAGAGCTGCTACATGCCTTGCCATCCTCTGAATGTCCTTCATTGTCCTGGGTGCTTGCATGTCAATTATGGCCTGGATCTTCTTTGGGTTCGCCTCAATCCCCCAATGCAATACCATAAAACCTAGGAACTTCCCTGAGGCTACGCCGAAGGCACACTTAGCTGGATTGAGCTTTGTCTAATACTTGCGCAGCCTTTGAAACATTTCCTCTAGATCTTGCAGATGGCTGGTGGTCTTCTTACTCTTTACCAACATGTCATCCACATACATTTTCACATTGCGCCCGATTTGATATTTGAACATGAGGTTGGCAAGCCGTTGGTACCCTCACATTCTTCAGTCCGAATGGCATCACGTTGTAGCAATAGAGCCCTCGGTCAGTGATAAAGGTCGTATACTCCTGGTTGCGTTCGACCATCCGGATCTGGTTGTATCCTGAAAAAGCATCCATAAAGGTCAACAATTCATATCCTGCGGTGGAATCTACGAGAAGATCAATTGTGGGCAAAGGGAAACTATCCTTCGAGCATGCTTTGTTCAGGTCGGTGAAGTCAACGCACATTCTCCACTTACCGTTGGACTTCTTCACCATGACCACATTGGAGAGCCAGGCAGGGTACTGTACTTCCCAAATGAACTTTGTTTTGACCAGCTTCTTGGCATCTTCTACCACTACATCGTTCCGTTCTAGCACGAATTTTCTCCGCTTCTGCTTGATTGGCCTGGCCAAGGGATCAATGTTTAAGTAGTGAGCTGCTACTCTTATGTCAATGTTGGGCATATCCTCATGGGACCAGGCGAACACGTCAAAGTTTTCCTTAATGAAGCTCTGCAATCCCTTCTTCAACTCTTTAGGGGTGGCAATCCCGATCTTGACTGTTTGATTTTGCCCTCGTGTCCCGACGAGAACTTCCTTGAGTCTTCTCCCGGCTCGCCCCTTCTAATTTCCTCTTCATCCCTTAGCTCAAGCTCTTTGATCACCAAGACTTCTTTGCTAACATCTCCTTTCAAGGATGCCATGTTGCATTCTCGAGCCTCTTTTTGGTCGCCTCATGCACACTCGATCCCCTTTTCGGTCAGAAACTTGATCAGCTTCGAACTGGTTCAGCGCTGTTCGTCTAATAATGGCATTAGCTTATAGATAATCCACCACTAAGAAGTAGATCATCTTCATTGCTTGGTGGGGCTCCTCCCCCAAGGTCACCGGTAGGGCGATGGACCTGAGGGGGATTAGTCAGTCCCCGATGAAACCAACCAGGGGGGAGTGGTAGGGCTACAACTACTCCTTACCGATCTGTATTTTCTCAAAGGCTCCTAAGAAAAGAATGTCGGTCGAGCTCCCACTGTCGATCAGAACTCTCCAATTTTGAAGTTGGAGATGATCGACGAGATGACCAGGGGGTCATTATGAGGTTGGTGGAGCTCAACAGCTTCTCATTTTGTAAATGTAATCGTGGGGCCTTCTGTCTTCGACTTCTTGCTAGGCGCCTGGACTAGCATTACTTCTGCCCCTGTTCAGATCTGCCAAACATGCTTTTTTCGTGCTAAAGAATATTCGCCTCCTTCAGCAAACCCTCCAACTATTACCTTTATTTCTCCGATGAGCTGGTTGTTGGGTTATGCTCGAGCTGGACTACGTTGATTCTACTGCTCTCAGCCTCAACCTGCGACATGCCGACCAAGTCTGCCCTACTTAATCAAACTCTCAATCTATTGCTTCAAGTCAATACAATTTTCTGTATCATGGCCGTGATTGTGATAGAACTTGCAATGCTTTTTTCTGTTTCACAAGTTAAAGGGCATCTTCAAACATCCTAGCCACTTAAGCACCAGATCGTCCCTTATCTCCATCAGGACATTTCCTAGCTTCGTTGTAAGGGGGTGAACATTGGGTCGAGCTCACAATAACACTCCCATCTATCTTCTTCGCGATTGCACGACTGGTTATTGTTCCGGTTCGTCTTTATTTCCCTCTCCTCCTTCGGGGTACCAGTTGATGAGAATGCAAATATTATATTTTTATCCCGTAATGTTTAATCTTTTATACTTATTTAGTACCTAAAGATACTCACTATTCTTATATTTTGACTTAGGGTGCCATAGAATGCCTAGGAAGAGGATCCTAGCTTAAAAGGGATGAATTCGAGCAAAAATACACATAGCGTTCGAAGGAGTGTTCGAACGGTCCCAAGAGGCGTTCGAACGGTAGTAGATGCGTTCGAATGCTACGTCAAACAGATACACGTCAAGTTCAGGTTCAAAGAGCATTCGAAAGATTTAGAGAGCAGGTTTTACCGTTCGACGTACCATTTGAACGGTAGTCCAATGCATTCGAACGGTTTGACGCGGCTGCAGATTTTCAAAAGTCTATAAAAGCTAGGACTGTTTTGTTTCTAGGGTTGGTTATTTTTTAGATTATTCTAGGTTATTCTTTGAGCTGTTTTTCGTTCCTACGTGGCTAAACTCTGAATCTTGGTCAAAAGAGACAGAAACCTCAGAATTAATAATAAACTGTGAGATCTAATTTGTTTTCATTATTCAATTTATGCTTTGAGTATCAAATGTTGTTCTATGCCTATTTTCATGATTGTCTTGTTGAATCGCTAGGAGGCCTACTAGTTTATTAATCAGTGCAATCTACTACTGAGTCAGATATCAAATCCGTAATTGTTTGATTCCTCTAATTTATGAAGCAACTGAGATTTAATGATTTACTGCATGGGGAAATATTATATCTTAGGAAGGGTATTCGACTAAATTAAATGCAACCGCTTGTGCCTGTGTTGTTTAGTTTCATCGATCTCTCTAATTCTTAAGTCTGCTGCTAGATTAAACTTTATGTGCTTTTCCTGGGTTGTTTAATAGTTAGGCTTAATCAAATCACTTGTTTCTGATTAACTACAACTAAGGAGACATAGAAAAATAATTCCGACGGTGAATATTCAATGTGTGAATCGGTATACTTGCATCAATGATCAGTTATAAATTCCGATGGTGGATGTTGACCTAGACCAAGGTTTGTTCTTTTTATTCATTTCAATACTTTAATCTGAATTGTTTTGTAGTTGTGATTGTTAAAATAGTTTTCATTAAATCCAAACCCCCCCCCCCCCCAAAATCCTTGTTCACATAGCATAAAACGAGACTAAACACTCTTCGTGGGAACGATCCTTACTCACACTACTATATAATTATTTTTGGGTATCGGTTTTATTTTTGGGTGCCCGCAACAGCACACCACCAATCGATCTCTTCTTGTCAGAGCACGAACTGCTCCTTCCATCATTCTCTTGCCTGGCGCTCATCACATCCTCTACGTCCATGTGCTTCTGAGCTCGAAGCATCAATTCTGCCATATCCTGAAGTGGCCTCTTCGATAAAGAAAAGAGGATTTTTCGGTTCTAATACCGCTCATGAATGCAGTGACGACTGGCTTGTCATCCACGTCGTCCACCGCCAGGGTCTCCTGATTAAATCTCCCTTCATACTCGCGCAGGGTCTCCTCTTTCCTCTGCGTCGCAATCAACAAATGCACAGCTAACCTTCGTTACCTCTGCACTCCAATGTAGTGGCTCACGAAGAGCTTGCTAAGTTGGGTGAAGGTGGCGACCATTATTGGCTTGATTTTGTTGAACTAGGTCCGTGCAGAGCCTTTCAACGTAACAGGAAAGGCTCTACACGTGATCTTATCTGGCACCGCTTACAGCGCATGAGCCCTCTGAAAGTTTCCAAGTGGTCCACTGGGTCTTTGGAACTATCGAACGTATCCACCGTCGGCATTTTAAACTTCAAGGGAAGTGGATGGTCCATCATTGCCTAGGTGAATGGTGAAGCTATTCTGCTGATGAGTGCGTCGACTGTGTTTGGAGCCTTAGCCTCAACAGCCGCTAGGACTCCTTATCATTTGGGTCTGCATGGCCCTCATTTGCTCATCCCACACAGGGATATTCTCCGGTTTATCTCCTACCATCTCCATTCTTGATTGAACTACATGGCTAGTTTGTGTTTCTTCGACATGGTGTTCACGTTGTAAGAGTGGGTCCTCCACCCGTCCTCCATTTTCGTTTTCGTTACCGTTGTCATTTGGGTGATGGCACGTTCTTCATCAACCTCCCGATCCTCCTGTTCCACCGCCGGTGGGATAATTGGTGGTGGAACCCCTCTAGACGGAGCTGGAACTCGCTGGAGCAACTCTGTATTCTGGTAGACCAGCTATTGTATGCTGGCCATCATATCAACCACCGTCTTCTCGAGGGCTGCTATCTTATCTGTACTTGAATCTGCCATTGCATTTTCTTGGGGTGAGTGTTAATTCCAGACCTAGTCAAGACCATAAAAAAATCACGAGAACAGTCGTTTTTCGCAGACAGCACCAGCTGATGATGCAACAATCTCGTGGGTCTTACCCCCAGGTCTTTGATGAGCTCTCTCCCGTAAGAACGCAATCCCCTGCTCTAAACACACCGGTGTGGTATCTGCTAAGGACCCTCTGATGGTGAAGTTAGATTCAAGATAATATGGTTATTTAGAGTATATTTTGTTAGGGTTTCTCTTTGGCGTACTCGGTGAAAGTCTTCATTTTCCCTTTGTATACATGTATGGAAGTGGTTAATGACCTTTTCATGTGGCAGTGCTTCATTGGGTGGTCAAATTGGTGGTAGGATACTTAATAAGGTTGTTGTCCCACTCCACGTGTGGCGTATGTTAGAACATTGTCAGCAGTGAGGGTGGTTGTCCTTCATACACTCTACGCCCTTGCATCGAGAGTACGCTACTATGTCCAGTGTCAGTTGTGGCCCTCTACAGATGTGGTAGGAAAGAGGGACGGTACAGGAAGCATGCTCGAGTGCCTGGTCTATTTGGGGGCCAAGGGAATCGGCTCTGTCGGTGCCCGATCGAACGATCGAGAAGAGCCTTGGTCTAGTCGAGAGATAATATAAATAAAGGGATCAGCTCAGTCAAAATCCGATCAAGAGATTGGGAAAACGTCATTACCAAGTAGGGTGATGAAGCAACCTTTCTCTATGTCCTTTGATGCATATAGATACATGATTTTATACGGTTTGATTATGCGTGTTTATGTGGGTGTGATTGTGTGAGGCTATTTAACCTACAAGTGTATGTGTATTCATAAGGATCTGGGTGTAAATATGTGAATCTGTGGGTTTGTGTGGGTGTATAATTGATTATGCACACAAATATCTATTCTAATATATAAAGAGAGCGCACCAGTTTGGTATCTCCCTATTCTGTCGCATTGCGTGACATTTTTAATTTCTAAAAGTATTTTGTAAAAATAGTTCTATTACAGCCCAAATATCTATGATCTAAAATAACTATAAGAGTAAATAAGGAAAAAAAAATACTGCAACTTCTCCACGGTATATCAGATCTTCATAATTGTTGCTTCAGTTACTAAAAGTTTTTGGACTTTACAAACCATAATCGCCAACGCCTTTGAAATTTTGTGATAAAACTTAACCCACTTTACTCGACAACCATCACCGCTATTGGAATTTTGACGTTATTGCTTCAAAAGTCCACTCGTAAGGGTTAAAAAGAAAAGTTTAACATTATTAATGCAATGCAAAAACTCAATTATAAATCCTTCATTGTTAAAAAAAACATATTTGACAGTTTGTGGAGTACGACAGTTTTGATAAATTTTTTTTGGTTTTAGCAGATTTTTGCTTTTTTGTTTGGTAGATTTTTGCAAATTCAAACCATGGCCAAGTCAACAATTTGCCGATAATGACCTACCTAAATAAACTAGGTATGCTAAAATGATTTATGTGTAAGCCAATTTTCTTCTTTCTGTCTTACATAAGTTATCTGTAGGCTAATGGGTCAATTAATTTTTGCTTTGTTCCTTGATATGTGATCATATGTGTTGCATATATAGTCTATTACATCGTGTGTAAGTGGGATATTGCGATGTTGGTGTGTGTATTGTGGAGGGATAGCTGCCTTTGTGGGTTCGACTCCCCTCCAGACTTTAATATTCAGAATCCATCAAACTTCTTATCTTATTACGCCACGTGTTAGTCACTCAAATCTAACGGATAATGTTGTTATCCGATTTAAACCCACGTTCTCATTTTGTTAGTTTTTTTTAACGTTAAGTAAAATTGTAGGTTTAAATAAGATAATATTATCCTTCAGATCTGGATGACTAACACGTGGCATAATGAGATAAACAGTCTGAAAAAGTTCTAGATATTAATGTCTGAAGGTGAGTTGATCCCTGCCTTTGTGCATGACCGTAAGGGTTGTTTGGGTTGGCCATGGTTGATAGGAAGAGATGAGAATGAAATAATCGAAATTAGAGGATGGTTATTCTGGTCATGGTAAATGTTATTAGTTTAAAAAATTTGCATATAAAATTTATCAGAATAATGTGGCAAAAGTCAAAGGTGGCTCAAGTATAAAGCTATAAAAGCAATCGCTTTAGGTCCCTAAGTTTAAAAACCCCACTTATTATAGTTATTTATATAATTTTGACATTTTTTTTTTAAAAGTCTCAATCAATATGTAACAGGCCCACAAGAAAGAAAAAATGGCCTTACTTTGAACGACAAAAGACCCATAAAAAAAGAAAGAAAATGCCCAGTTCAAATGAAAAAAAAAAACCAATAAGAAAAAAAATGTTTCAGATTAACCATTCTAATTAACTTGAAAAAAATTTTAAAAAATATAATTACATACATTTTTATTAATACAAGGAAGATCAAATGTCTAACCTATACAACTCTCTCTTCCTCTTACATATAGATATTTGTAAGTCTAAACCCTCACAACACTCTCTCTCTCTCTCTCTCGTACAAGGACAAGTTTCAACCTAAAAACTAAATTAATAAATCTTACTGATAACATTATCAAACGATTTATTGATGTATTATTTTTGTATTTTTATATAGATCGATGTTTGTTTTATTTTTTTTAACAAAATATAATTTTTTTATTGTTTGTGGGTCTATAAGTAGCTGTTACAGTGAAAATGAAAAGTAAATAATTTAGTTGAATCACCAATTTTATATTATGCTGGTTGAATCATTTAGTGAATACTCCACCAAAAAATTAATTTTTATTTGATGGTTAAATCTATTGTGATTAAATGAATCCTCCATTGAAAAGACAAAAAAATAAATTAATTAACAAATTTTCATCTAAAAAAATTAAATTTTAAGTAAAAATTTTACACTAGTATTAAACCTCATTTAAAATTTTTGCTTTATGATGGGTGTTAATGTTTCAAAATGAAAAATTTTCATTGAATCACATAATTTTGTACATAAATTTTATATAAATATTTTAGTTATACAACATTAATATATATATATATATGTGTGTGTGTGCACGCGCGCGCGTGTGTGTGAGTTTGTGCGGTTGCATAAAGAGAACAATGAGTGTGGTGGATATGTGTATAAATCTTACACACATGCGACTGTTTGTGGATGTAACAAAAATAGAATGACAGAAGAAATAAGAGTGAGAAAAGAAAAGGCTAGAGTAGAAGGGGAAGAAAAATAAAATGAAAAAATAAATAGCCAGTAGCAAATTTGGGGTCTTGGGATTATTTGATTGAGTTGCAGATGTACCGTATGTGCCCAATATCTAGTTTATATATGTGTATATATAGATAAATATGTATAAGTGGGAATTGTGTGGACTAAATGACTGGGTTAGTTATTAAGGAAGAAAGACCCGAGAAAGAACGAAGAAGGGGCAATTCGATGATGGCCTTGGTTTTTGGGTTGTTATGCTTGGAGTTGTTTTGGTTGTCTTGGCAAGGAGAGAATATGAAACACATACCCAAATATATATACATTGGTGATGATGGTTTCCCGACTAGACTAGGCAGACCACGCCTTTCTCATGCCATCTGGCCTTTGCCCGACCAGGTCTTCTAACGATTCGTCCTCTACCACCCGAGCAGACCGGACTCTTGAAAGTGTACTCTGATTGGGTCGGCCCCCGACCGTGCTAATAGGGCCCACACCTGACACCGAACACCCTTTCATACATTAGGGGCGTGGGCGTGGGCGTGGCGTGTACCAGCAACAATCCCCATGCCCCTAACATCGTTCTGACACATGCCACCCTGGAGTATAGGAATGACCCTCTCAAGTGTTCTGACACCGCTCTGATCCTCCAACTAGAGTCCGCCACGTGAACAGACCACCTACCACTCCCATGTAGGCATACAAGGGGAAAACTCAACCCCTTCACAGGTACGAAATACACACAACCCATGAGAGAATCCTAAGACATCATTTTTTCTCTATCAACTTCATCCCTTTGAATCTAACTTGAACACCGGAGGGCCTTTGGCTGCCACCACACCGGTGGGTTTAGTGCAGGAGATCACCGACCAGCTAGAGGGGAGTTTATCCCGGACCTGGGGGCAAGCCACCACTAGTTTGCTGCACCATCAGTTGGCGTCGTCTGTGGAATCGACTATCCTCGTGGCGTTTTAGGGTCTTGACTAGGTCTGGGATTAGCACCCATCTTGAAGGAAACTCGATGGCCGACACCAGCGCAGAGAAGATAGCCACCTTAGAGAAGACGGTGGCTGACATGATGGCCAGCATACAACAGTTGGTCCATCAAAACCCGAAGTTACTCCAACGAGCCCCAATTCCTCAAGCAGAGATTCCACCACGGCCCAACCCACCGGCGGAAGAATAAAAGGAGCAAGAAGTCGACAAGGATCCATCCATTCCCCTCAACGGCAATGAAAACGGTAATGGAGGACGGGTTGAGGGCCCTCTCCTCCGCGGCGAGCCCCACATCGAAGAAGCACAAACGAGCCACGCCATCTCGTCGAGGATGGAGATGGTAGGCGACAAGCCGGATAGCTCACATGCTTGGGACGAACAACTGAGGGCCATACAAGCTCAGATGGTAAGGGTTTTGGCCGCTGTGGAAGCCAAAACTCCAAACACCATGGATGCCCTCATTGGCCGAACGACTTCACCGTTCACACAGAAGGTGATAGACAACCCACTCCCCCCGAAGTTCAAAATGCCGACTTTGGACGCATTTGATGGATCCAAATACTTGGTGGACCACTTGGAGAATTTTCGGCCCCTCATGCACCTGCAAGCAGTGCCGGATGAGATCATGTGCAGGGCTTTCCCCGTCACGTTGAAGGGTTTGGCACGAACCTAGTTCAACAAAATCAAACCGGCAACGGTCTCCACCTTCAAAGAACTTAGCAAGCTCTATGTGAGCCACTACATTGGGGCACAAAGGCAAAGTAGGCCCGCGGCATACTTGTTGATTGTGAGGCAGAAGGAGGAGGAAACGTTGCGAGAGTACGTGGGGAGGTTCAACCAGGAAACTCTGGTCGTGGATGACGTGGACGACAAGGTGGCCGTCACAGCGTTCATGAGCGGCCTAAGAAGTGGGAAACTCCTCTTCTCCTTATCGAAGAGGGTGCACCAAGACATGGCCGAATTGATGCTTCGTGCTCAAAAGCATATGAAAGCCGAAGATGCCATGAGCGCTAGGCGAGACAACGACAAGGGGGGCGACTCGTGCCCTGAAAAGAAGAGGTCGGGTGGTACCTCGAATAAGGAAAGAGAGACCAAGGCGAGCAGGACCAGTAACCAAGCTAGGAGCTGGGGGGAGGAAAGGCGTGAGCATTACCGCGGTCCAGACCGCACGTTCACCCTGCTCATGATAAAGTTGAAGGACGTGTTAATGGAGATCAGGGACGACCCAGACCTGAAATGGCCTGAGCCTTTGAAGACACCCTCGAGCATGAGGAATAGGAGGAGATACTGCCGGTTCCACAGCGATCATAGCCATGACACAGAGGATTGTATTCACCTGGAGCAACAGATCAAGGATCTAATCAAACGAGGAAAACTCAGTCGCTATGTGGCTGGCCGAGACCAAACACGGGGGGAACGACGCAGCCCAACAAGGACAGAAACAACCACCCAGCCCATTGGAGAGATAAAAGTCATTGCAGGAGGATTCGGTGGAGGAGGGGAGTACTCTTCAGCAAGGAAGAAGCACTTTTGGGACATCTGAACCGAGGCAGAAATAATGCTGGTCGGGGTAGCTAGCAAGAAGACGAAAACCGAAGGCCCTATGATAACCTTCATGGAGAAAGAAGCCGCCGAGCTACACCAACCACACGATGACCCTTTAGTCGTCTCCGCAGTGATCTCCAACTTCAAAACTTGGAGAATCTTAGTTGACAGTGGCAGCTCGGCTGACATCCTATTCCGGGGAGCCTTCGAGAAGATGCAGATCGGCCAAGAGAAGCTGAAGCCAGTCAACTCCCCCCTGGTCGGCTTTACAAGAGACCGGGTGGTCCATCTCATGTCCATCACATTGCCAGTGACCCTTGGGGAGGAACCACACCGGACGACGAAAATGGTCCACTTCTTGGTCGTGGACTGCCCATTAGCATACAACGCCATTATTGGCCGAACTGCTCTAAACTAGTTCAAAGCAATCACTTCCACATACCATCTCCGGATCAAGTTCCCAACCGACACCGGGGTGGGAAGCGCCAGGGGTGACCAGAAGGAGGCACGAGAATGTTATATGGCTTCCCTGAAAGGGGAACCCAACAAAGAAATCTTAGTCATCGAAGAAATCGAAATAAGGAACAAAGAAGAAGTCAGAAGGGGCAAGCCCGCGGAAGAACTGGAAGATGTCCCAGTCAAGACCCAAAGGCAGAACAGAATAGTGAAGATCGGGTGCCGCCGCGCCAAAAGAGTTGAAGCAGCAGCTGCGGAAGTTCCTGAAGGACAACGTTGACGTGTTCGCCTGGTCTCACGAGGATATGCCTGGTATTGACTCGCGAGTAGCAGCTCATTACTTGAACATTGACCTTGAGGGCAGGCCGGTCAAGTAGAAGAGAATGAACTTTACGCCAAACAAAAATGACGCAGTTGTTGAGCAAGCGGAGAAGCTAGTGCAGGCGAAGTTCATAAGAGAAGTGCATTACTCCACTTAGCTTTCCAACGTCGTCATGGTAAAGAAGTGCAATGGGAAATGGCGGATGTGCGTTGACTTCACCGACTTGGACAAAGCGTGCCCAAAGGACAGTTTTCCCTTGCCAACCATCGACCTCCTCGTCGACTCTACCATAGGGTATGAAATGCTAACTTTTACGGATACTTTTTCAGGCTACAACCAGATCCGGATGGCCGAGCGTAACCAGGAGCATACAACTTTCATCATAGACCGAGGGCTCCATTGCTACAACGTCATGCCGTTCGGACTAAAGAATGTAGGGGCAACATACTAACAGCTAGTCAACCTCATGTTCAAATCACAGATTGGGCGTAATGTGGAAGTTTATGTAGATGACATGTAGGTGAAAAGCAAGGAAGCCACCAATCACCTACGAGATCTCGAAGAGACGTTCCAAACACTTCGCAAGTACCAGATAAAGCTCAATCCCGCCAGGTGTGCCTTCAGCGTTGCCTCGGGGAAGTTCCTAGGCTTTATGGTCTCAAAAAGGGGGATCAAGGCAAACTTAGAAAAGATTCAGGCCATCATTAACATGCAAGCACCCCGGACGACAAAGGACATTCAGCGCCTGGCCGGACGTATCGCAGCTCTAAACAGGTTTATCTCCTGGTCCACCGATAAGTGTCTTTCATTCTTTAAAATTCCACGCAAGGCATTCGAGTGGAACGAGGAGTGTGAAGCAGCCTTCGATCAACTCAAACAATATCTTAGCTCAGTCCCGCTACTCAACCGAACTGCCCCATGGGAGGAATTGTTTCTCTATTTGGCAGTGTCGGCGACGGCAGTGAGCTCAACTTTTGTTCAAGAAGAAGGGGGAATCCGAAAACCAGTGCACTACACCAGTTGTGCCTTACGTGAAGCAGAAGAATGGTACCCAAAGATGGAACTCATGGCCCTCGCCCTAGTGACCGCCGCTCGGCGCTTGAGGCCGTACTTCCAAGCCCATACCATCGTGGTGCTCACCGACCAGCCCTTGAAGAACATTCTACACAAGCCAGAGACGTTAGGACACTTAGTGAAATGGTCCGTTGAACTTAGTCAGTTCGATATCCACTACCGATCCCGACTAATCAAAGGGTAGGCTGCTGCGAATTTCATCGCGAAATTCACTAACCCACCCCCGACCACCTCTGAAGCCGACCTACCAGACAGCCACTAGGTCCTAAATGTCAATAGTTCTTCCACTCACGATTCTGGGGGTACGAGAGTGGTCCTCGTCACCCCGGATGGCTACCAATAATGTTACAGAAAACGAAGCACTCATTGCCAGTCTCAGAATGGCTCGGCAAATGAGGGCTGAACAGATAGTGGTGCGAAATGACTCTCAATTGGTAGTAGAGCAAGTCCAGGGAGAGTATGAGGCCAGAGAAGACAACATGAAGCAATACTGCCAAGTGGCGAAGAAACTAGCTAGGAGATTCGGGAAGATTCTACTGGAGCGTGTCCCGAGATTGCAAAACAAAGAGGCAGACCGGCTAGCCAAGATTGCCTCATCCAACGAGCCGGACCCGAACATTCTAATTGAGATTCTTGATTCACCGAGCATGCAAAGCCCAGAAGTCGACCAAATCGAGCCCAAAACCTTCTGGATGACACAAATCAGGGGTTCCATAGAGAACGGAACCTTGCTCGAAGACCGGAATGAAGCAAGGCGGATTCAATATCGTTCGAGTAGGTACCTCATACAGAACAGGATTCTTTACAAAAGGGGGACACACCATGCCGCTACTCCACTGTGCCAATGAGGAAGAGGCAGACTACATAATGCGGGAGTTCCACAAAGGGGTGTGTGGGAACCACTCTAGTGGCCGATCCCTCGCCAAGAAGATACTACAAACGGCCTATTATTAGCCCACCATAAAGAAAGATGCCCAGGAATTCGTCAAGAAATGTAACAAGTGTCAACGGTTCACCAACGTTCTGAGACTACCCTCTCAAGAGCTGACCCCAATCTAGACCCCATGGCCCTTCGCCTAGTGGGGGATCGACATCGTGGGACTGTTACCACTTGGCAAAGGACAGACGAAGTTTACAGTGGTGGCGATCGACCACTTCACAAAGTGGGCAGAGGCAGAGGCCCTACCGACGATCACTGAGTAGAAGATGAAGAAGTTCTTGTGGAAAAATATTGTGTACAGGCTCGGAATCCCCAGGGTCGTCATCACGGACAACGAAAAGCAATTCAAGGGCAAACAGTTCAACCAACTGTGCACTGACCTGGGAATAAACCACTATGCTTCGTCCCCCGAGCATCCTCAAGCCAACAACCAAGTCGAAGTTACCAACAGGTCCCTCTTGAAGATTCTAGAGATGAAGTTGGAGAAAGCCAAGGGCTTGTGGGCGGAGGAGATCCCTAACATCCTTTGGGCCTACAGAATGACAGAGAGAGAGTCCCCGGGGCAGCCGCCATTCTCGCTTACCTTTGGCACCGAAGCCGTCATCCCAGTCGAGATCGGCCTTCCCAACCCTAGAACGGTGTAGTTCGACCCCGTGACCAACAGCGAAACTATGAATGTGAACCTAGATTTATTGGAGGAAAGGAGGCTACAGACAACTATGAGAGTAGCATCCTACCAGCAGAAGATGCGCCAGTACCACAACTCTAGAGTTCAACCAAAAGACTTCACAGCCGGGGACCTTATTTTGAAGAGACTCAATCAATCCACCAAAGATCCCAAAGAGGGCAAGCTCAGACGCAATTGGGTAGGACCTTATGAGGTGGTCGGCAGTACTAGGAAGGGAACGTACAGGTTGAAGAGTTCAGAAGGCAAGGAGCTCCCACACTCGTGGCACGCAAAGCATCTAAGGAAGTACTACTCTTGAAAAGCTCCTAATTGTGATTCACTAGAATATCAATAAAAGCGACTATTCAGTAATTGTCTACTTGCATGGAAACGACATAAAATCGCTCGGTCGATCTGCCGAGCAGAGCCAGACGGCCTTAATGGCAATGGCATAGAATCTGCTCGATCAACATGCCGAGCAGAGCCAGACAGCCTTAATGGCAATGGCATAGAATCTGCTCAGTCAACGTGTCGAGCAAAGCTAGACGACCTTAATGGCAATGGCATAGAATCTGCTCGGTTGACGTGCTAAGCAGAGCCAGATGACCTTAATGGCAATGACATAGAATCTGCTCGGCACGAAATAGAGCCAGACGAATTAGGCAATGGCACAGAAATTGCTCGGCCCACGTGTCGAGTAGAGCCAAATCCTTGTGATATTAGCGACAGTGTTGCTAATCAGATCCGCCTTGAAACTCACAAGCATTCTACAAGCCACTCCAATCAAGCGTTCAGTAAATGCAACAAACTTGAGGTGTAAGAAGAAATTTTCATTAATACCAGGAAGAATACAAAGGGCAAAATGCCGCTTCAAAAAAAAAAGTAAGAAAGAAGGAAGAAAAGGAAAATGACTAGCAAAGCAAAACAAGGGGGCCGGATTGCATTCACGATTGAGCTTGCTCGGCAGCTCATCCCTCCTCTGCAATAGCCTGCTGAGCCTCTTCGCTCTGCCCCCCCCTCCACAGTGGCCTCCTGTCGAGTCTCAGTGGTTTAGACTTCTTCGACCACCTGACCTGCGGCATCCTGATCATCTGTTGGCGGGACTTTATCAAGGGGATCCAGACCTGAGAAGTCCAATTCGGGATATTTCGTGGACACTTTCTTCCTAGCTGCTTCAAAGCCCTTGAGAAAAGTGGGCTCCAGTATGGCCTGGAAGTCATCCCCATCCTTAAACTCCTGAATGGCCTCGGCCCTTGCCTTCTTGAGCTCTTTACTAAAGGCCGCTACGGTCCTCTCCAGCTTGTGCCTTTTGGCCTCCTCGGCCGAGAAGTTCAGTAGCAGCTTGTTAGCCTACCTTGCAAGTTTTTCATTGTCAGCGCAAGCTGACTGGAGCTCTTCCAAATCAGAATCCCTCTTGGCACGGGCAGTGGAGATGTCGCCCTTCAGGGATTGAAACTCTTGGATGAGCGCCAAGCTGGCCACCTTTTCCTCCTGAAGGGCCTTCTATGAAGTCCCCAGATAGTGGCCCAAAGCCATGACCTTGGCAAAAGACTGAAAATCGAACAGTTAGAAGTTAAAGACTACACACAAGTCGAGGCAGAATGGAATGACAACTGCACAGGGGCTCACCTTAAATAGATCGTGGTTCGCGTCCTTGACCAGCCGCGAGTTCGGATGCTTGCTCAACCTCGTGATTTCCGAGGGCTTTATTGCATCTGCCGCCCTCTCCCATGCCATGTCCGAGTTCTCTAGAACATTGGCTAGGGCAGAAGCAGCCAAACTGGTGCGGGCTTGGGAGTCTGCTGGCACGATTGCACTGCGCCTCGGCTGAGACCCTTCGAATACCCTGGAAGGGGCCTGACGACCATGGAGACTTGGCCCTTCCCCTTCTGGGGCGACACCTTCTTAGGAGGAGGAGGGGGAGGGGGGAGCTCTTTCTCTGCATCAGTAGCCTCAGCAGTCTTCTGGCGCTTGGATCCTGAGGCGCCTACCGCTGCCGCCCTCTTCCTGGCCAAATAGTTGATGTCGAAACTCATCGCCGCCGACTCGAAAGTTGGCTGAGGTGCTTAGGGATAGGACTGGGTCGCTGCAGGATCGGCCTGACCAACAACAAGAGACTAGCGATCTGCAAAGACAAGTCACAAAAGTCAGACAAGGATCAACATAACAAAATCAAAAACTACTCACTCCTCTCACGTTCTGCGGCCAAGGCCCCTCTAGTCGGTTCGGGCCTCAAGAGATACTGAGCGAGCGCCTCACCAGGTCTTTTGCAGTCTGAAACTCGTACTCTTGAACCTTCTCTATAGCTGCCTTGTGCTCTGCAGACAGAAGGGGCTTAACCCGACCTGACACCCGTAGGACACCTAAGTCAGAACGGACGACACATGAAAGAAATGAAAAAGGGAAGACTCAGGGAAAAGAACATACCCTTTTTACTCGGGTAGCCCCATTGCCTAGGGATCCGAGCAGAAAAGTCTATCTCCCAGGGGCAGAACTCCCAGCCCTTTCCGCTAAGGAAGAAGAACCAGTCCTTCCAGTTCTTGTGTGAAGACGGAAGTTTCGCCAATCAGATCAAGCCCCGTCAACCGATCTGAGAAGTACCAGTAGCCCTTCCCATGCTCGGCTAACCTGTAGCAACATGAGAATTCCTCTGGCGTCACGTCCCTTCCATGGACGATCTGCCAGAGGATCATACAACCCGCCATGATCCGCCAGGCATTCGGCGCAAGCTGTCACGGGAGAGAGGCGTAACCTCTGAAGAATTTCTCTAGCTAGCCGAGGAAACGGCACTCGAAGATCGCCAACTAATGCGCCCTCGAAGATCGTTATTTCCCCCTCCTTGGCCGAGCACACCCAATTTTTAGGGTTAGGAACCCTACACTTTACCCCTTTCGAGATCTAGTACACCTGCCGAAGGGTAGCGACTTTCTCACTATCGAGAGAGGAGGAAATCCCCACCACTTCATACTCGAGGTCATCCTCTTCCTCCCCCTCTCCCGGCTCGACCTCCTGAGCTCGGGCAGCAAGCTCAGTGGGTTGATCCCATCCTTCCCTGACACCAGAGTGGGCATCCCCAGCCTCCCCTGATTTTGGAACTTCCTGGGACCCCCCGGAGTTCCCCACAGAGGCCTTCTCCTGGGTCTGATGCCTCACAACTCAATACCCATTAGAACCAGTCTCGTCCAAGTTCGAGCTAACGCCCTCTGGGTTTGACATTGTGCCCAAGGGCCTACAACCTTCAATCCTATCAAACACCGGCTTGAACAATTCACACAAGTCTCCAAGGATGGATTCTAAAAATTCCGGCCTATCAACAAACCTCGAAAGGTCGGGAATCTAGCCCTTCCCTCAAATACCGACACACAACGGGTAATCAACCAGTACATGCAACCAAGGAACGAGTCTTACCATGATTCGAAGTGCCAGCGATGAGTTCCGACGAAAGCCGGAGGCGCGACGGTTAGACTGGTGCCCCTTCGACTGGCCGGAAACAACGGAGATGAGGGTGGGGACGACGAAGGAAGTTTTTCTCTTTGTCTGGGTATTTGGCAAAAAGTTGTAAGGGCGAAATAGGGGCAACCGCCATACAAAACTCCCCCTATATCTTTGAAATCAACGGCCTAGATGGCCTGCTATGATGGGACACCAACTATTGGGATACGACGCGTCCTTTCGGCTACTAACGACCAACCACCAGCTGTCGCGTGGCGGCAGGTGAAGCGACGTGATAGCACCCGTCATCATTGCGCCGTCCTTGCCATAAATGCGCTCCATGTTTCTTAGTCGAGCCGCCCTACGAAATTCCTCTAGCCCCGAAAAAATGGCCAGATTAATTGGGGGCATCTAGTGATGATGGTTTCCCAACCAGACCGGGCTTCGCATTATCTATCGACCGGCACTAGCCAGACCACGCCTTTCCCATGCCATCTGGCCTTTGCCCGACCAGGTCTCCCAACGGTTCGCCCTCGACCTCCGAAGCAGACCAAACTCTTGGAAGTGTACTCTGATTGGGTCGGCCCTGAACCGTGCCAATAGGGCCCACACCTGACACCGGACACCCTGGCATATATTAGGGGCATGGGCGTGGTGTGTACCAGCAACAATCACCATACCCCTGACACCGTTCTGACACACGCCACCCTGGAGTGTAGGGATGACCCTCTCAAGTGTTCTGACACCGCTCTGATCCTCCAACTAGAGGCCGCCACGTGGAGAGACCACCTACCACTCCCATGTAAGCATATAAGGAGAAAACTTAACCCCTTCGCAGGTACGAAAAACAGACAACCCATGAGAGAACCCTAAGACATCATTTTTTCTCTATCAACTTCATCCCTTTGAATCTAACTTGAACACCGGAGGGCCTTTGGCTGCCACCACACTAGTGAGTTTAGTGCAGGAGATTGCCGACCAGCTAGAAGGGAGTTCATCCCGAACCTGGGGACAAGCCACCATGAGTTAGCTGCATCATCATACATACTGAAATATTAGTTATGTATGAAATTGTTTTGTCATGATCTATATACATATATATATATATATATAGGTGGATGAATGTATGTAGTGGCAGGTGTAGGTATGTGGATATTTATATATGAAAACTTGATTGGTGGAGTATAGGAACAACAAAGGAACAAAAAAACAAAAAGGGAATGGATGGATGGATAGAAAACCAGAGCTGGATCGATAGTGGGTTCTATGGCCATTAGCCATGGCTAGGCAGGCCTCTAGACGTTGGGAAATTCAGTTCTTGATGACTCCAACTAACAGAGTTATAGAGAAAGAAAAAGAAGAGAGGGAAGAATAGTGACTCTGTGAATTGAAAGAGTTCGTTGTGCTTGTGGCTTGCATATATATACACACATGTGCATAGCTATGTATAGACCAAAGGGGCCATGGCCCCCTTAGTATTAAAAAACCCTCATTAGATGTAATAAATGTAATAAAAATTAAAGGTATAAAGTTTTTAACATAGTAAAATGGCCCCCTTAATTTTATATTACAGAATCAAGGCAAAAAAAATTTACAAAACAAAATGACAATTTTCTTGCACTATTTTATATTGTGGCCTATTTTTGCAATTATTTGGGCATATTTTTTATTTGTTTGTGATTGTGGCCCAAGTCCTACATTTACTTGTACCTAATTATTGAGATTTAAGGTAAAATTTATGAGAAAAAACACAGCTCTATTTTTGTTTAGAGTGCAAACCACTATTATAAAGAAAAAATTTTCAATCTTTCAGATCTTCACTTAAAATGTTAGTTTTTTAATTTTGATGCAATTTTTCTCTTTTCTCTTTTTTGGTATTGTCCTTTTTTTGGTGTAGATTCAGTCATAGATAGATTTCATAACATGAAGTATCGTCGAGCACCCCCTAAAAAGAAATTTCTGGCTATGTCCCTACCTGTTTATTTTGTGAGAAACAAAAGAGAATAAAAAAATGGGACAAACAAATGTTGGTTTTAGAGTGAGCATGGCCATTCGGCCATTGTTGAAAATTCTTGTTCTGGTTGTTGGTAAAAAGAAAGGAAATAAATAGAGAAAGAAGAAAATAAAAGACAAGAAAGGGAATAAGAAAAAAGATGAAAAAGGCAGAAGAAAGAAATGGAAAAGAAGAAGAGAAAACGAAGAGAGTAGGGCTAAAATTATAGTGAGAGAATCAGATTTTTAGACAGGGATTGATGAGTTTCTGGCCTGGGCTTAAGATGGTGAGAGGCAGAAAATCCAATATGGGCAAGCCCATAACGACGATAGCGCACTCTCGCCCAGTCGAGCCTTTCTGGATAGGTTAGAATTGATTGAAACACCATAGCGTAAGTTTTTCAATGTGCTAAATTCATGTTTGATATTAGTTTGATCAAATTCTAATAGTAGGATGGTGATCTATAATAGTAGCCAATAAATGGTCATAATAGCGTTACGCTTGTTCAATGGTCAAACGTGGTCAAACGTGGTCTAATTTCTATGAAATTTTAATATGTTAATCTTGATGATAATAGATAATGATCCGCTGGATTGGATCTATTAGAATGATATTCTAGATTTTATTTACATAAAATGGTATTGTTTGGTTTTTTTAAGTATGTGCGGTTTATTGAGAAAAATATATAGTGATGAATTCCTATTAATTACTCATCTTATTCATGACTATCGGATATGATTGTTATTGTTTAAAATTTTCATGCCATGATTTGTATATTAATGTTATCTTGTAATGCAATACTTTATTGAATATCTTTGATTGAATATTATTATTATTATTGCGGCATATATCACATTGAATCACATAGATATTATGGAGTAATGATAACATGCATTTGATATTGAATAAGAAATTGCGTCATCTGTACAAGATAGAAATCTAATCAATGTGATCTGAGAGTGATGAGCATTTAGGAAATAATAAAAAAACATGGGGATATAAGCAAGCATGGATTGTTCCTTCCTCACGTGAAAAATCTGAAATTATCTTGATCAAGAGTTTACACATTCGTAGAGGCGTGTCAATTCACACGTACCATGGATGAAAGTTTTGAAAATGTGTCGATAGATAACACCACGGATGGAAACTACGAAAGCCATTACTTACCCAAATTAATATATGCCAATAAGTAAGAAAATGTGAATATGGGAAAGTTGTATTGGATAATGAGATTGTAAGACATTGAACAAAATAAATAGCCAGAAACTTAGATAAAGAAAAAAAATAAGAATATTGTTACGTTAACGTGAAAGTGAGAATAACATATGCATTGCATTCATGTTGCATTGTTGATATATTTGCTCATATACCTATATCTTGCTTTGTATGTTAGATGTTATGGCCTACTAGGCGCAAGCTCACACCCTTTAGATTTTACAGGTAATGGTTCAAATGAAAAGGATGTAGAACATTGTTCAAAGTTGATAACTGCTTGGAAGAATTGTTAGAAATTAGCTAAATTTTTTCTGTTGTTGTTTTGTCAGAATTGTTAGTAGTCTGGTTTTGTATTTTGTATTTAAGTTGTACCTCGAATTTCTTTGAGATTCAGATTGTAAGTTGAGCGACGTACAGTTACTCTGTTGTTTCAATAAACTGTTTATTAAATTTGGACTAATTATTTTGGAAAAGGTTCATAAATTGGTTTATTTCTCACAAAATTAGTTATTTTCATTATAACTGAATTTTGGGGCATGACAATTTCTATTTTTAAATAGATTAAAATAAAACACTCATGGAATAATAAAACTTTATTATTTTTATCAAAACACATTAGAACATAAAAAAATAAACCAAAACACAATGCTATATATCAAACCAATAAAATGTATATATATGAATTTAGAACTTTTTATAAACGTTGGACAATTTTTGTTTAGAAAAATACAAACTATTATATTTTATTACATTAATATTTGTTACTTCTGAAATGTTTTCAAAATCCTTAAACATTTTGGAAATATTCTCAAAATGTTTATGTTTCCTAACCAACTAAAACAACCTATCAAAATAAAAATTAATTTGATCATTGGTCTTAAGACGACCTAGAATTTAAGTGAGCCGCTTTGCTTGGATTTTTTTTTTTACTGTGAGTCCTTGTTAATGTAGATAATATCCTTCTGGGTTTCTGCCCCAACTATACATGCGTATATTTACATGTGTATTTTTAATATGATAATCACAAGTGCTTTGAACCGTTTTGTTCATGCAAAAACTCTCTCTGAAGGTAGACCATTCCATTTCCACCCACAGGTTTTGGACTTCAGCTCCATATCAAACCTAAATTTTGAAAAGAAATGTGGTTTCTTGCACTCATTGATCTCATTGATTTCTGGGTATGTCCCAAACAACAATATCACCGAAGAATCAATTATGAACTTTTAAATTCTTTCATGATAAAAAGTGTAAATATATGTGATATACAGCTGCCCATTCTCTCCATCTTGCCCGTGGGATATGCATTTCACCAGGGACAGAGTCAAGAATTTTGTTCAAAGGGAGAAAGCCATGGTGAAAAGTAATTACGCCAAATAAGTTCAACAAAATCGAAGAATAAAATTTCAACCTTATTTTAATGTGAACTTTTAACTAGAAAAGAACAAAAATTGTTTAAAATCTTCAAAGAAAAAAGAAAAAATAACGAAGAACTTTGCACTACCTATACTATAGGTTTTGGCTTTTCCCCAAACCTACAAAAAAAAAAAAAAAAAGAAAACCTTGCCAAATAGAAATTTTTGGTCTAATAGCTTTTTAGATGACTTCAAGATACCATATGAGTTTACCTATTTTTATCCAAAACTTTCCAGATTTTGGGGTTGTTTGATGTTTTCAATTATGCAATTGATAGATATTATCAGATAAACACATAATTTATAATGAGCGCTACTGCATATTGTGTATAGCCATACAAACTGTGTTTACAATGAATGTTGGTGCATCAGGAGGCTAAAGACAGAATTGATAAGAATTTTCCTTCAACCTGAAACTAAAAATTAAGATCCTTCAACCTAGAAGTAAAAATTAAGTCCACCAGTATTTACCACAAATTAAAACAATGACACAGAAGCTGACACTTGCCCCCACTCTACTTATACATCATCTCTCTCTCTTTCTCTCTCTCTCTCTCTCTCTCTCACACACACACACACATATATGTGTGTGTGTGAAGGTCACTTGCCCCATTTTCACCACGTCCATCCATCCTTGATGTCACACGTAGCTGTAAGCGAAATATACAGTTTTGATCCACACTATCCCCCATGTTGATTGGAGAAAAAAGTATGTTCTGATTCCTATATATTATGTTTCATGAATATATCTTGCAAAAGTGGTTGATAGTGAGGGATTTTTGTGAAGATCATAACTGTGTTTTGATAAATACATTTGTTGATTCCATTATGGATAAATCAACAAGTTAACTCAGTTATATTCTTGATTGGTCAGTTCCAAACTGCACTCCTTGTTGAATGAAGTAATCTTAACTATTAAGCAAACTTAGAGGTGAAGCATTTGAAGATTCAACCATGGAAAGTTGCAGAAGGATCAAGAACACTAGAAGTTTCAGACAACTGGGACTCAAAGCCGTATAAGCCGTATTTGTTACACTGGTCCACCGTATCTTCAACCTTCTTGACACTTCATCTGAGTAGTATAAATATAGATATTGGGTTGTGCTTGTATAAATATATATATGAATGAGAAAAAGAGGATAGGAGAGAAAGTGACAGTGCTCTGTATTATTATTTGAAATTTTATGTGAGTGATATTTTTTTTTATGAAAATTCATTATGTTTTCTATCTCCAATTGATAGAATAACTTATTCTCTACCCAACACTCCTGCCTAAGATATATGGATGAGATATCATCATTTTAACCTTAAAAGGATGTACCGATCGGCTTGTGGACAATAATGCCCCGTAGGTTGTGGGACTTTGTGATGAGAGTGTTTTGCGCACAAAGAGACCTTAATAACTAGTTAGCCTTAAAAAAATATTTAAATATTATTTATATATATAAGAGAGAGAGAGAGAGAGAGAGAGAGAGAGAGAGAGAGAGAGAGAGAGAGAGAGAGGAAAGCCATCTTTGTAATGTTTTTCATAGAGCTTGTTGGGGAACAAGCTAAGAGAAAAAAATTATATGTATGTCCTTTAGCTAACATTCAACTTAGCTTAGATATCAGCTCAAGCTCTCGTCTTTATTCATTGTTAGTTCTTTTTATATATTTTCCTCCCCAACTTTTATGATTTTATTCATTAATTTTTTTTATCATAAATACATGTGTAATTCAAAGGCCTAACCAACAAAGTGAACATGTGACGTTTAGTGGTAAGATGGCCCATGCTAAGCCCAAAAAGTTTACATTCAACTTCAATCTCTAACATGATATTAAGTGTATTCTATACAAACTAAATTTATTCACCCTCTTTTCAAAAATGTTTTAAATGGTAATGTGAAACAACAAAATTGTTTTTAGCATTTTTGAGATTGTAAAATTATAGTTTAAGTATACTTTCTAAACAAATATTAGGAAAAGTATTTTTGGATTTTGGACCAACCCAAACATAACACAAGTCCACTGTTCATCACCAGATGAACAATATCAAACAGATATGACCAAGGGTGGCTACACACGCCCTCACCTGCCACCTCATGCATATGGCTTTGTCAATTCATCATCCCTTCATCATACCCAATTTAATCCTACTTTCTTTCACAATGTTTTTCTCCCTAATTTTTTAACCACACTAAGTGATGCTTGAGCCTAAAATAAAGACTTCAACAATTTTATAATCATGCATGCTTAAAATTAGAAATTGAGCACATTTTGACATCCAAGATAAGGTCTAAATGTTACATGTTTGCATTGTGGAACACCCATGACCTGCAAATATGATTTCTTTCAATTTTCTCGCTATCTTGTGCAATCTAAGACCATACAAAGATTAATTCAACATGTCAAAGCAACCAAATGGAGGTTGCATTGCCATATTGCAAGGTCATTATGATTTCACTGTTTTTATGCTTCACTAGAAGCTAGGGCTTCTTGCCACTCCTAGCCACCCAATACCACATGCAAAAATGAATTGCAAAAACAAAATCTTAGTAGATCATTATCCTCAAGTTGGGATGAACTTGAACAATTTTAGGCCAAGCACTTTTCATTTTCCCACTTTTCCTGTCCTTTCCTCTCATTGCCTATCAACCTTTTCTCACAGCTGAAACCCTACAATGAATTATGGCTTCTCTTCAGCTGATTGATGTGAAATATAACCATGGCTTTATTGGTCCAAAGTGTTAACCCAAGAAGGGGGGTGAATTGGGTTTTTCAAATTAAAGACAATTTAAACCAATAAATGAATTATGTAAAATCAATGGAACAGTGATCAAATGCAAGATACAAGTGCAAGAAAGATATTACAATGATGCAATAAAGATAATGCAGTGCAAGAAGTAAAATAGAGCAATGAAGACACCAAGATTTTTGTGGACGTTCAGCTTTCCTTTGCTTACGTCCTCTTCCTCAATTCCTTCGAAGGGATCCTTCGCTATGCAAAAACTTCACTTTTACACAGCTGCTATTTCTTCAAATGTCAGCTCATTTTCTACAAGAGTTTACACCAAACTTTTATGCCTTAAGTGTTTTTATCCAAGAATCACTCAAACTTACAAGTTACAACCCAATCCCACAATAGAGAAAGAGTTTAATACATTGGTACACTCTCAAAAAGTAGATGTATCAATTATAGTTCAATTAATTACCTCACAATTGAGGAATGAAAGAGTATATCAGTTAAGAGCATAAATCTGATATATGGCCTTTATGACTTGTATTCTACCCTTTAAATGCTTTAGAGACCTTGTATAAAAGTCTTGTATCATATTCAACCGTTGGAAGTAGTTGGGACTGCATTTAATGCAAAATGATCTCTACAGAACATTCAAAAAAGTTACCATTACTGCCTATAATTCGTTCAGGTGTCAACTCCTATATTGAGTGTCGACACTCTCTACTCCAGTTCTCTTCTCCTTTCTATTTAAGTGTCAAGTCTTATATTGGATATTGACTCTTGCTACTTCAGTTTTTTTACCCAACCTCTCTAGAATCACAGGTGTCGACTCTCATACTGGATGTTGACACTTGCTACTTTAGTTCTCTTCTCTTTGCTATTTAGGTGTCGACTCTCATATTGAGTGTCGACACTTACTACTTTCAAATACAGTTCTTCAAGGTCAGAAGTCTAGAAAGTGTTAGCTCCTTTAAAGGTGTCAACACGTGCCCTACTTCTTTAAGTCATGGAGCCAACAATCTCTCCCCTTTTTATGATGACAAAACCTTAAATCATGTCAGCACAATATTAAATGAATTACTTCTCTTTAATCTAATGGTAACTCAACAAGTCAATAGTCTGTAATAATGATCAATTCTCAATAAGATATATCAATCAAGAATTCTGAATTTTCTCCCCCTTTCTCATGTAATCAATACTTTAGTTCTTTTATACTGACTTTACCTGCTCTGCTTTTATACTTCTCCCCAATAAACAATACCAATCAAGAGTTTTGAAATTTTCTCCCCCTTTTTCATGTAATCAAGACTTTACCTTGTTCTATACTTCTCCCCCTTTTTTGTCAATTCATCAAAAAGAGAAACGAAATGAATTTAAGGATTGGCATAATAGCAAAAAAATGTTAACATCTAGAAATAACTGTTGTTAGGAGTCAAATCAACAATACATCAAATCATCAAAATCAAGACAGTTAAATTTTCAAAACAGCTATATAGAAAGGCATCCAAAAAATATTATCCAAATAGGTGACCATCATTTAGAATATTACGTAAACAAATATTGTCTTAAAGGATGACAACCCATTTTTGCCCGCTCGGCAATCTCCGACCTGACTGGGCTCACTTTCACATATCACATGCATATTCAGACTCTAACTCGATTTCTAAACTCCAATTTAGTCCACCAGTTGCTTCCCGGGCCCGTAAGGCCCACTTAAAGCTAAATGACCATTTTGCTCTTACGCATCCGAGTGCCCGGGAACCACACCGACTCTAGGTATCAAACCGGTAGCCTCTCGGGAATGCTTCTTACAGTATTCTTGGCCTTCCTTTATCTTTCCGTATCATTCCGAGTCAATTCCAGCAAACCCGGTGCAAAATGACCGTTTTGCCCTTGGTGGGCCGGTCACCTTTTCCGAACACACCGGTTCTGGGTATCAAACCAATAGCTTTTGGGAACATTATAAATAATGTTTCCAAAACTTGAGTCTTCTCCCGGGATATTTTGATTTCATCCCGATAACTTTTCGTCCGGTTGACCGTTTTGCCCCTAGTGGCCCGGTCAACCCTTCCAACAAATCTTGTCATCAGTTTTCAAGTCCTTTGTCCCCGAGACATTATTCTAAGGGTTCCTGTCCCTTTCCGGCTCTCCGAGTCATTCCCAGCCCCTTCAATTCATCCCCGAACCTTCCGGAGTCACTTGTAGTGAAGCCGAGCTAAAAATTGCATGGTAGTCACTAGTACAGGCGCCCAAATCTTCCAAAGATACGTTGCTCGCCGACCTTAAAAATTTCCTAACTACTAGTGACGCCAAGCCAAAAAATGGCCTGGCGCCACTAGGAGGAATTTTGCCCTGGCGCCACTGCAACAGGCGCTAGGTCTATCCTATCTCTATAAATACAGAGCCTTTTCCAGCGTGAAGGAGGTCTACAAACTCAATCTAAAAACCCTAATTCTTGATATACAGAGCTCGTATACTCCCAAAACCTTAGCTTCTCTAGGTTTTATAAACCCTAGCTAAACCCTAGCCTCCTATACACTCTCATACACTTATACACTAGCCTCCAACCCTCCTTTGAAGACTTGAAGGGCTGCAATCTGAAGATTTGAAGATTAAAGACGAACTCTTGAAGATTGAGGTAAAGATTGAAGCAAAGCAAGCAAAGCAAAGCGTGCAAAACTAAACAAAATAAGAAGACACAAGGTAGGCTTCTTATTTAAATTTTCGCACTTCCCCCCTCTCTCTTCTCTCTCTTAACCCACTTGAATTTTTTCTATTTTAATCCTCCATCTCTTTCCCCCCCTTTCTTTGCATGCTTAAAACAAGGGAACTCCTAGTCCATGTGTAGGATTAGACTATTGGAGGGCACCATGTCGGGGGTTTTTTTTTAGTCTAACCGGAGACCACGTGGGTTCGGCCCCCCTGATTATGTGGTGAAGCCTAAACCTTGTATGTTCACAACCCCAAATTTGCATTGTGCATATCATGATTCTTGCATTCTTCCAAAAGTCGTTTTCAAAGTCGTTTTCAAAATCGTTTTCAAACTTATTTTCAAAATTATATCAAAATTTTCTTTTTCAAAACTTGTTTTCAAAATCACAATCCTAGAGTGATTCTAGCCTTTCCATGGCCAAGATTGCTTTAGGAAAGTGCTATATTTAAAGTGACCAACATGGTCCACATTTTCAACTCCTTGTTGTTTTTAAAACCACTTTCTTAAAGTGGTTCTAGCCTTCTTATGGATAGAATCGCTTTAGGAAAGTGAGACGTTTTCATACTTTCCAAAAAACTCTATTTTCAAAAATCTGTCTTTCAACATGCTTTCTAAAAACTTTTCCTCCCAAAATTGTTTTCAAAAGCTCTCTTCAAAAATCTATTTTTAAACTCCTTTCTAAAACACTCTCCTTAAAATTCCTTTCCTAAAAACGCTCTCTAGGTTTCCTTCCTAGAAAATGCCTTCCTCAAAATTCACTTTCCTAAAAACTCTTTCCAAAAAGCTTCTTCCAAAATCTCTTTCCAAAAGCTCTCTTTTTAAAACTCATCTTCTAGAAACTCCTCTCTAGGATTTCCTTTCAAAAACTTGTTTCCAAAAAACACACTTTCCAAAAATCCCTTTCCTTAGAGCTCAGGTTAAGCCCTAGAGCCACGATTAGGAGACCCTAATTTTCTTTCCAAAAATATGATTTTCAAACTTGCCTTAAAACCTAGGTTTCCAAAATCTCTTGTTTTTTACATCAAAACTATACATATTTCCAAAACCTATTTTCTACGTCAAAACTATACACTTCCAAATCTAGGGTTTTTAAAACTTCCTTTTCCAAATCCTTGTCAAATCAAATCTTCCCTCTAGAAAACCAAATCCAATCTCCCGTTTAGGAAACTAGATCCAATCCTTCGTTTTTGAAAACAAAATCAAATTTTCTCTTTTAGAAACAAAATCCAATCCCTTCCTAATCCAAATCTTTCCTAATTCAACTCCTTCCTAATCTTCTACTTTCCTAAATCTTAAGTTTCCAAAACTTGAACATAAAAATCTTTCCTAAATTCTAAAATTCAATTTTAAAATCTTTCCTAATTCTACCTCTTTTCAAATCTTAATTTTCCAAATCTAAGTTTTCAAATCTTTCCTAAACTCAAACCTTTCCTAATCTCAAGATTTTCTAAAACTCAAACTTTAAAACTTTCTAAATCCTAAACTTTCTAAATTCAAAACTTTCAAACTCCAAAATTTTCTAAGTTCTAAACTTTCCTAAACTTCAAATCTTTCAAAGTCTAAACCTTTTCTCATTCCAACCTTTCTTAATTCCACATCCTTTCCAAACTTTAACTCCCAAATCTAGATTTTCAAATCTTTCGAAAACTCAAACTTTAAATCTTCCAAAAATTCTAAAGCTTTCTAAATTCAAATCTTTCTAAAATTCTAAGCTTTCCAAATTCAAAACTTTCTTAAGTTGAAACTTTCCAAATTCTAGACCTTTCTTAAACTAAACTTTTCCTAATTCAAAACATTTCTAAATTCAACACTTTCCTATTTCAAAACCTTTCTTAAAATAAAACTTTCTTAATTCCAAAACTTTCCTAAGTTGAAACTTTCCTAATGTGAAAACTTTCCTAAACCTAAAATTTTCCTAAGTTGAAATTTTTCTAAATCAACATCTTTCCTAATTCCAAGTTTCTTAATCTTCCAAGTCCAATATTCAAGTCAATTCTTTTCTAAAATCTTTCCAAATCAAATCCAATCTTTCTTTTCTAAGTTTCTAAGTCTAGGTTTCCTAAAACCAAGTCTTTCAAAACCAATCTTTTCAAATCTTCCAATAAAAGTCCAAATTTCCCTACTCTTCCAATTCCAATCCAAATTCCAATTTCAACTCTTTTCCAAATCAACTCTTCTATTTTCAATTGGACTCTTGTCCGAATTATGACTGACTTGATTCCTCCAAAAGGATACGTAGGCAACTCTCATGGGTGCGATCACAACATTTTTCAAGTTTCTATTTTCACAAATTCTTTCCAAATCTCTAATCTATTTTCAAACTTCCAATTTCAAATTTCTATTTCCAAATCTCTATTTTCAATTTCCAAAACCTTCTTTCCAAATTCAAACTTCTATCTCTTCCTTTTCAAATCAAATCGATTTCTTTCCAAATCTATTTTTCAATTCCCTTTTCTTGCACTTGCATATCATACATCATGCTAGCTTCTTTTCAAAAATTCCTTTCTAAAGTGGATAGGATTGAACAATAGTTAGTTGAAGACTCTCATAGGTGAATCTAGGGTAGATTGACATTTAGGTACCGAAAGGGTGGGGTAGGGTGATGGCTTAGTGCGTCTTCCCTACACGTAACCAACCTTCGAACCTAGATCACTGTTTTCGAAAGACCAAAACGGAGTTATTTTCAAAAAAGGGCTTACGTATTTTTTAAAGGTTGCCAAACAACCTGTTTTCTTAAAAACCTTCTCTTGAGGAGATATTTTTCAAATCGTTTTCCAAAACCCTAAGTGTAGTTTTCGGATTATGCTTAGTTTTTCGGTGACCTAACTCACCTTAATCAAGTTAGGTGGCGACTCCAAATCTTTTCTAAAAGCCCTTTATTTAAATTTATTTTCAATTCAAACCTAGTCGCACTCATTCTTCTAGGAGGGTGAGTTCTAACGAGAGGGTACAGTGTTTTTCCCGCTTGTGTGTGTATTCCTCGAGTACAAAAAATCTGGGCGCGACAATATGCAAACACAAAATGATGATTACGCTAATGCAGATTTTGGTGAAGGGGACTAAGTGACATTCACTGGATCTTCGGGAGTGTTTGAGAATATAAAAGTTGAAGATATAGGCCTGAGAGAATATTTCTTGAACGGAGGGGCTGCAAGTTGGTATTTAATAAGAGGATCTGTTGGCTGGTCTGGATTAGCAAGGTCATTAGGTTTTTCTGGTGGTGGCTGAGAAAATTATGATGGAGTACTGCTATCCTTGGAAGATCCACGTGTGTCATTAGAAGAGTTTTCTGTTTTTGCTGTTGCTGCTGCTAGGTAAAAAGGTTTATATTGCTCTCCAATGATCAAAGCAATATGCTTTCTAATATACTTAGTGGTGACCTTTATGTAATCTTGAATGTCATCTTTTATTTTTTTCCCTTCTTTCACAACAAATTATTGCAGAGTCAATACTTTCTTCTCTAAGCTTACCAATCTAAATGCTCCATTGTCCACCTTTGTGTTGATTTTTGAGAACATCTCTTCTTGATACTGCCTCATTTCCTTTATCATACTCATAACATATCATATTGCCCCTGTCTAGTGCTAGGAACCATTTGATGTAACTGCTTTGTAGTTTCAGAAGTTTTAAAAGGTCCAGCCCTGTTTGACGTTTCCTCCCCTTCAATCTGGTCAACAACAATTTTTTTTTTTTTTTTTTTAATCTAGGTTTTGGCCTGTGGGTCTAGGGTATAACGCATCCTCTTAGATGTTGCCTCATTATACTCTTCAAACTCAGCTTTATTCTTTCTCACAGCTTTACCTTCCAGATTCACTTTGAAATGCTTTAATACCAATGTCAGTAACATTTTATATGACAAGCATACTCTCTTAATGGTCACAATCCCGTTCATGTGATAGAGAATATGAAATACTATGTTAATTTTGGAATTCGTCAGATAGCCAACTCAAGAGAAAGATGAGGTGCATTAGGTTGAAAGAATTCATCCACAGTCTGTGTGTTGAAGATCTTTTTGAAGGCTTCTATCCTTTCCTCCATTGACAAATTACCTTTTCTTCCCATTAATATACTTAAGATTTTACAGACAATCTCTTTTGTAAGAGTGATTTTAACCTATTTCACATAACTACTAACATCAAAAGGGGATTGCACTAGTTCTAAATTAGCATAAAAATGCTTGATAAGAATAGAGTAGGTATCCTCTTTTATAAGAGTCATGGATTTCCAACCAAGAATGGTGAACTTCTCATCAAAAAGAAAATTATACTTGGTAAAAATAGCGTAGTTTATCAATCTTCCCACAAGAATTGTTCTAGAAGACATATCAGTTTCAAATTTTACTTGGAGTGATTTCTTTTCAAACCATATGTCTCCTTCTAGTCGATCATCATCTTCTGCAGCAACTTCCTTCCCTTTTCTCTTTCTCGAAACCCTTGGGGATTCATCAGTGTTCTTTCTATTCTTTGAGACCTTTGAGGACTCTGCAATGTCATTTTCTTTCTTATTTCCCATCTTTACTGGTGTAGACTGCTCTATTAATTTTTTTGAAGAATTTTCTTTCTTCTTCTTTGTTATATCAGCGGTTTTGCGAGCCATTGTTGAGCAGTTATGGAAGATTGAGAGGGAATGAGGGATTCGAATAGTTAATGGGAGTGATTCAAAAAGTTTTAAAGAGGAAATTTCAGAATGAGAGTTTTTCAAGAGTGAGACAAGAGCGTCAGTCGACACTTTAGGGCTTGAGGGTTTTATATATATAAATATGTAATATGTAGGTATCTATGCTGGGGTGTCAAAAATTGTATCCCCTTTTATTATAATTTCAAACGATTGTTGACACATGAACCATATAGTGTTAGCACCTTACACTCCAGAGATCATTTTGCCCAAATTAAACGTAGTAGGTGTCGACTCTTATAAAAGGTGTTGACACTTCCGTAGTTATGTAAAGCAATTATATGCCCCTAACTATTATGCAATTTAAGTAGTCATAAAATCAAGCAAATACATAGCATTCATATAAACATTTGAATATGTAAATAATACAAAGAAAGACTAATTCACAAGATTGCACATGCCCAATTCTCTTTGAATCATGCAAAATATGTCTCCATTAAAAGGTTTAGTAAAAATGTCAGTCAATTGATGATCAGTTTTAACAAAATCTAGTTTGACATCACCTATATGCACATGATCTTTAATCAAATGATGTCTAAGCTCAATATGTTTAGTGCAAGAATGCTGGATAGGATTCTTACTCAGACTAATGACACTAGTATTGTCACATCTAACATGAATACTATCAAAAGAAAGTCCAAAATCCTCTAATTGGTGTTTGATCCAAACAACCGAAGCACAACAACTTCTAGCAACTATGTACTCAGCTTTAGCGATGGACAATGTAACATAATTTTGTTTCTTGTTGAACTAAGAAACCAATATATTTCCAAGGAATTGACAAGAGCCACTAGTGCTTTTCTTATCAACTTTGTTACCTGCACAGGCTGCATAAGAGTAAACTATAATATCAAAAGATGTGCCTTTGGAGTACCATAGAACCAAATTAGGAGTATTTTTAATATATCTAAACATCCTTTTGACAGCCATAATATGAGATTCCATAAAATTAGCTTAAAACCTTGCACACATACACACACTAAACAAGATGTCAGGTCTACTAGCAGTTAAATACAACAAAGATCCAATCTTGCTTCTGAATAATTTAGTATCAATAGATTTATCTCTTTCATCACTACACAATTTGGCTGATGTACTCATAGGTGTGCTTAAGGGCTTTGAATTCTCCATTTCAAATCTTTTTAATACATCCATAATGTACGTGGCTTGATTTATAAAAATTCCTTCCTTCGATTATTTAATTTGGAGCCTAAGGAAGTAATTTAGCTCTTCCATCATACTCATTTTAAACTCACCTTGCATACACTTTACAAATTCTTTGCAGAGCTTATCATTAGTAGAACGAAATATGATATCAAACATATATTTGCACAACAAGCATATCATAACCTTTGGTTTTTATGAAAAGAGTTATATTAACTTTTTCTCTTAAAAATCCATTCTCAATAAAAAATTGCTCAATCTTTCATACCATTGGTGCTTGCTTTAAACTATAGAGTGCCTTTGTTAGTTTAAATAATGATCTGAAAACTCGAGATTTTCAAAACCAGGGGGTTGTTTTACAAATACTTCTTCAGAAATGAGACCATTTAAGAATACACTTTTTACATCCAATTGATAGAATTTGAAATCTTTAAAACATGCAAATGCAAGTAACATTCTTATAGCTTCTAATCTAGCTACTGCTGCACATATTTCATCAAAATCAACGCCTTCCTCTAAACTATAGCCTTGAGCTACTAATCTAGCTTTATTTCTCACAACAATTCCTGATTCATTCATTTTATTTCTGAAAACCCATTTGTTCCATTGATAGGATGATCTTGAGGTCTATGCACTAGGCTCCAAATTTTATTTCTTTCAAATTGGTTTTGTTTTCTTGCATAGCTAAAATCTAAAATTCATTATTTTCTGTTGCTTAAAAATATTTTGGTTCAATTGTGAAAGAAATGCAAAGTGGTTACATATATTTCTAAGAGATGACCTTGTCCTTACCCCTTGTGATGGATATCCTAAACTTTGATCTTGTGGATGATTGTGGACAAATTTCCATTCCTTTGGTAATCCTTTATCTTCAGCTTTTTGTTATGATAAGTTGCCTTGTGTTTCCTTCTTTTCTTGTGTTGCTTTTTTTTTATCTTTAATTGATAGAAAGGTTGTCTATGTTTTGTTCCATACCATCTATATCATTATCCTCATCCTTTCTAGACAAATTGTTAACCTCATCAAAAGTATCATGTATACATTCTTCAACAACCAAAGTCCTTTTGTTAAATACTCTATATGCTTTATTGTGAGTAAAGTAACCAAGAAAAATTCCCTCATCAAATTTGGCATCAAACTTGCCAAGATTGTTCTTGTTGTTATTTAAAATAAAACATTTGCACCCGAAAGCCTTCAAATAAGAGATATTTGGTTTTCTTTCTTTCCACTGTTGACTCCATGCCTCAATTTTGATGATCACAAAACTATATATTAAGTTGTCTAATGATCCTAATTAGTGTGCAGATTTGCTTTACCTTTAAATGACTTGAAGCTTGACACTTGGCATACACTACACTAGCAATATGTGTTGAGACTTGTCAAGAAGAATGGAAGAGCATGATAGAATGATACGACAAGATCATCTCACGAGTCTTGGAAGCTTTCATGAATATTTGACGAAGACTTGAAAGTATGAAGAGATTGAAGGTGTTCAAAGAAATTAAGAATCAAGCAAAGTCAAGATCACAAGTCCCATTGGAGATTTGATGAAGACTTGGAAGAATGAAAATTGAAAATGTTTTTGAAGATCCACATGCCTTGAAGAAGACCTTTCTTTGGAGTCCCAAGTTGATGATCTTTGAAGAGCTTAAAGAGTTCTGTAAAGAATTGAAAAAGTCATGCAAAATTAAAGTCTCTAAGAAAAAGGATCGACACATGTTTCAGAAGAGTCGACACGTTGAGATAGTGAGTTGAATTGGAATCTTCCAAATAGAAAGGGGTCGACCTTTCTACCAAAAAAGTGTACATATTGATCCAGATTAGAAGACTTGGAGAAAGTCCAAAAAGAGTCGACTCCTCATTTCAAAGGTGTTGACACATTAGGACAAAGTTTTGATGACCAATAGAAAACAGTCGACACATTACCTGAATGGGTCAACACATTAAAACAGATTATTAAAAAGCTATAGATAAAACAAAAAGGGTCGACACATGCAGAAAAGGGGTTGACACATTGCATGTAATGGTTATTTTTTTTAAACGTTCTGCTCGACTGATCTTGTATTAAATGCAACTCCAACCACCTTCAAAGCGTATAATGAATGCAAGACAATAAAATAAAGACCCCTATAACATTTATACACAAGAATACAAGAGATTCATGTACTATACATGTGATTGAGAGTTGAAATTCCTAACCCATATAAAAAATATTCTCTTTGCTGGGAATTTGGGGCATTTATTGATCTTCCACTTCCATAGCTACTCTTTAAGAGAGTTATTCTTTGTGTAATTCTTATTCACTTCATTTGTAAGGGTTTGTAAGGCTCAGTGTCCTTGGGAAAACACTTGTAAGTTTGAATAAAGATTGAAAAAAATCACTTGGAAGGATTAGAGTTTCGGAAGAGCTCTTGTAAAAAGTGAGCTAGGCACTTGAGAAAACTAGCACCTGTTGTATTATCTTTCTTTGCATAGTGGAAGAGCTTTCAAGGGAGTCTTGAGGGTGAGTACGTAGGTCACACGTTATGGCTGAACCTTGGTAAATCTTGGTGTTCTTTTTGTACTCTGTTTTTTGCTTGCTTTCTATTCCTTACTTGCTATTACACTATTAATTTATACACATATCATGATTCACTGTTCAATTGCTTAAATTGGCTTGAACTGAATTATTTTGTGAATAATTTTTGAGAAACCCAATTCACTCCCCTTCTTAAAATACATCTTTGGGCCAACATCCACAACTCATGAGGAGTCTTTTCTAAAAATTTCTAAATAAAATTATGTTCAAAACATAGCAAGCTATATTCACAGCTTCTGCCCAAAAATATTTTGGTAAACTATTTTCGCAAAGCAAGGTTCTAGACATTTGTTCCAAGGTTTTATTCTTTCCCTCAACAACCCCATTCTGTTGAGGTGTTCTAGGAGCAAAAAAAGTGTGCTCAAAACCATTTTCATCACAAAACATTTCAAAAGGTTTGCAATTAAATTCTCCATCATGGTCAGTCCTTATAGCATTGATAGTAAATCCTTTTTTTATTTTGAACCTTTTTGTAAAATTTTATGAAAACAAGTAGAGTCTCATCCTTATGATCAAGAAAGAAGGTCCATGTAAGTCTTAAGTAATCATCAACAATAACCAAAGCATATCGTTTACCACCCATACTAAGAGTTCGAGTCCAAATAAATTCATGTGTAATAGTTGTAGTGCCCTTGATGTTAAAGTCACATTTTTGGATATAAAAGAAACTCTTGTTTGCTTCCCTTGTTGACAAGCATCACAAATTTCGTTTTTCTCAAAATTAAGTTCGGGAAGACCATTTACTAAATCTTTTTTGAAAACTTTTGAAATAATACTCATGCTTGTATAACCAAGCCTCCTATGCCACAACAAGTTATCATCACTGTTTACAGCTGCAAGGCACTTAATTTTACAAGAAAATAAGTCATTTAAATAAATAAAAAAATGTATATGTTGCTTTGTTTGCGTCCATACAATATGGTTTTGTTGTCTTTGATGTTTATTACCATATAATGAAATGATTTAAAATTCACTTTAAAGCTTTTATCACAAAGCTGACTAATACTTAAGAGATTATGTTTCAAACCTTTAACAAGCAAAACATTTCAATGGAGTTTGAAGAGTCTTTACCAATACTTCCAATCTCAATAATCTTACCTTTGAAGTTGTCTCCAAAAGTTACTATGCCTCCATTCTTAGGTATGAGAGAGGTGAATTGTGATTCACCACCAGTTATATGTTTTGAACATCCACTGTTCAAAAACCAATGGTCCTTCCTTAATTTAGCTTGTAGACATACCAGCAAAAGACTATTTAACTTTTGATCTTTGGTACCCAAATCATCTTAGGTCATTAGGGGTTAGTTTACAATGGTCCTCTTGGAACCCAAGTCTCTTTTGCAACATGTGATTTGTTCATAAGAAAACATTAATTAGCCTCGTGTCTTTTCTTTTAGTAATAATAACATCTGATTTGAGTTTTTTTAAAAGATTCATTAAACTAATTTTTGCAAACCTTCTTGTTTTTGAAAGGATTATGCCCAATCCCAGTATTGTCAAGGGAGCATTTTTGCTTTCCAAGAATGGTGTCTAATTTTTCTTTTCCTTTGAAACATATATCGCTAGGGGGTGGCTGCACGCGCCTTCAGTTACTGCTTAATTAGTAACCTCACAGTTGAGGAATGAAAGAGTATATCAGTTAAGAGCACAAATATGATGTATGGCCTTTATGATATTGTATTCTACCCTTTAAATGCTTTAGAGACCTTATATATATAGTCTTGGATCATATTCAACTATTGGAAATAGCTTTTACTGTATTTAATGCGAAATGATCTCTGCAAAACATTCAAAAAAGTTACCGTTACTGCCCAAAATTTGTTCAGGTATCGACTCTTATATTGGGTGTCAACACTTGCTACTCCAGTTTTCTTCTCTTCTCTATTCAAGTGTCGACTCTTATATGGGTGTTGACTCTTGCTGTTTCAGTTCTCTTACCCGACCTCTCTAGAATCATAGGCATCGACTCTCATATTGGGTGTCGATACATATTGCTTCAGTTCTCTTCTATTTGTTGTTCAAGTGTCGACTCTCATATTAGGTGTCGACACTTGATGCTTTTAAATAAAGTTCTTCAATGTTAGAAGTCTAGAAGGTATCAGCTCCTTTAAAAGGTGTCAGCACGTGCCCTGCTTCTTCAACCTTCTTTAAGACTTAAACAACTAGCTTCACAATCATCAATTGCTTCTTTAATTTATCCACTAAGTTCTTTATGTCATCAAGTCTTCAACTTCTTCCTCAAATAAATTTGGACATGTAGAGCACCTTCAATCTTTTAGAGATGAAGTTAATTCAATAAATTCTTTGTAAGGCTGCTCTATCAATCTTGAAATTTTTCAATCCATTATGGTATGCATCCAAAACTTGTCTACTTTTCTTTAAATATTGTTAATCACTTGGAGTACCTTCAGCTTCTTGTAAGGTTGATCAATCAATCATCTAATTCATTCATTCATCAAGCTTTCAAATCCATCTTCTAATTACAATCTCCATTATCATTAATCTCAAGCAGAGTTAGAATAGAAATTTAATAACGACCTTTTGCACATAACGTAAATTCATTAGAAAAACAATATAATGTTTTGTTATCATCAAAATCAAGGCATGGAGTCATGATTGTAGTGGATGCAGTGGAGGAGAAGAGGCCAAGTGGCCAACCAAGTATCAAATTGGGGTTATTTTATTTTTTGTTTTTCTTTTTGTTATTTGAATATTCTACGATTTTGTAATACCTCCAATTAGGGTCCTTCTATAATTTTTCTTGAATTTATTTCCCACCTTTTCATATTTTTTCACAATTATTTTCTATTTTTTCCCGTTTCTTAGTCTTTATTTTAATTATTAAATTATGATAAATTATTTCCTCACTTTAGAAATAAATGTTAATAAATTTCCGGAGCTTTGACCCTTCAAGTTCGTTGTGGTAAAAACTTGTCATTATCCCGACTTTAAAAACACGTAATAATAAGTTTAATCTTAGACTATAGCTAATGTAATAATAAGTTAAGAGTTAGGTCAGAGCAAGCTATAGGAATTGTATGATTGTTATTTTTGGAATAAAAGATCGATCAATTGGTAGTAGAAAAGTGTGTGTGTATGTGTGTGTGTGCACCTCATCTGCTTAAGGAGGCATTGAAGATTAAAATAAACCCATTTTTTCCTTTAAGTCCAAACATGCTTAAGGCTTAAAATCCATCCAGTTAAATGTGATTCTATTTAGCTATAAGGAGATCGGCCTCCCGCTGCTATCTGAAGACTCATAACTCCCTTCCACAGTTTATTGTACATCATTTCTCTCTCTCCAACTCTCTCTCATGGGGTACAAGCATACTGACATTTGAGTTGTTGGCCAAAATAATACTTTTTAAAAATAATTTTCAATCTAATACTCTCTCAAAAATAACTCTCAAAGTAATTCTTTCTTGCCACACATACTAGTAAGTGAAAAGTAGGTGCCACTTTGGTTATTTTTTTATTTATTTTTTATTTTTCTAAAAATTTTAAATAACAATGCTAGTGAGATGAGTTCGTCTCCTCCACCTTCATCTCTCCAAATTCCATAGTTAAACAATTGCATTTAAATCTTTGTTGCAATAGATCAACAAGGAGACCCACACAAGTTTTGTATGAGTTCACCAAAGCCAAAACAAGTTATAGATTATAGATGGAACAACATTGATGGGTTGATAGAGAAGAAAAATATAAATCTTAGTAAAATCCTAACTGGAAGAAGATTCCATCACACTTGAGGCCAAAAGTGCATGATTCACAATATCAAGGCTAAGATAGCTAGAAAGAAGCTTGAAGATGATTGCACACTAGCCCACTACAATATATTTGTTCTTTAAGTCCATAAAATCGTTATATTTCTTCTGCAATTCAAATCAAAATGGCAAAAATATTGTGAAGAAATTTTGAAAAAAGAAGGAGTTTGTTTTCTCATGAATTAATTTAAGTCTCCTTAGCCATGATTTATATTCAATAGTAATTTGTGGGTTGCTGTGGAAAATGTATTTTTTTCTAGTATATATCCTTGTGATTCTAGAATATAGATAACATATATCTATATTATATATGTGTATGTGCGTGCCTATACATGTGTGAACCTGTGTTCATGTATTATAGTGACATGAATCCAAGATAACGTGAATCTAAAAAATCAACTTATAACCAGAAGACAAAAAATTTCTTTTGCAATTAACAAAAAGTAATTCATTCATACGGGATAGAATTTGTTTCATGGTTTGAATCATTAGCTTTATATGAAATTTTTTTAATTCGTTTAGGTTTTACTAAAATGGTATAGGGAAAATATAATACACAAATTTAGATGAACCTCAAAAAGATATAAAATCAAAAATTGGTACCCAACTCCCACCTTGGCTGCACGTGGGGCAAAAATAGTATTAGAGTGTGTGAATCATTTTCCAAATGTTGTCACACTGCGAATTATTTTTCAAAGCAGTAATTTTTTACCAAAAAAAATTCCTGATATAGTTGTGCCAAAAATCAAATAACACCTTCAAACAATTAATTGGAGAAGAAATATTCACTATTCACAGTGAGAAAATTTTACAAAGGAGGAGGAGGAGGCTTATAGCTCTCTCTCCACTCTACTATAACTCTCACAAAAACTCTCTAAAAACTCTTCTTGTTGCTTACACTTAGCAACTGATCTACCCTTCTCCCTCACCTCAACCCTCTATGTATAGGGGAGGGAGGATTCCTTTGTCAAGATTTGCAATTGCACAATCTTGACAAATTAGGTGGACGCTGCTAACAATTTTGGTGAAGCAATGGGAATGCTTCCTTCTCCTTGATCCATGGTAGGCGATGGCTTCCGTCTTTGATTTGGCTTTTGACAATGGTTATGAACCCATCTCAGTTATTCTCCCCCTTCATACCCATTGGAGGAGAACGCAATCTAACGTCCTTTAATTAGCGTCCATTCCAGCTATGTCTCTATATAGCTCGATCTTCTCGCGACTAACCACATTTGTCAACATGTCTGTTGGATTCTCTTTAGTATGAATCTTCTTAAGCTTCAACAGTTATTGATCCATCACCTCGTGTATCCAATGATAGCAAATGTCAATATGCTTTGTCCATAAATGGTACATTGAATTCTTGCTCAAATCTAGAACACTCTGACTGTCACAATGCACCTTGTATTCATTCTACTTGAGTCCCAGTTCTTGTAAAAAAAGCTTCACCCACAACATCTCTTTCCCAGCTTTCGCTGCGACAAAATACTCTGCCTCTATTGTAGATAAAGCCACACACTTCTACAATTTAGAATGCCAAGAAACAGTTCCTCCTGGGAAAGTGTAAAGAAATCCTGATGTCGATTTCCTACCATCAAGATCACCAGCCATATCTGAATCTGTATAGCCTTTTAAGACTGGTTCAGCTCCCCCCAAAGCACAAGCATAGCTTTGCCGTACCTTTTAAGTATCTGAGAATCCATTTGACAGCTTTCCAATGCTCAACGCCTACATCGCGAGCAATTTCTAGCCTTGTACATACCATTACGTACATAAAACTCCCAACTGCTAAAGAGTATAGGACTACTTCCATTTCTTCTACTCAATCTTTGAGCAGGGACACGAACTCTTAGTTAGCTTGAAATGATTAGCCAGCGAAATGCTGACTAGCTTGGCATTTTCCATATTGAACCTTCTGATCATCCGTTTAACGTACTTTTCTTGTGGTTACTATAACTTTTTGGCTTTCCTATCATGAACAATTTTTCATGCTCAATATCTGCTAAGGTGGGCCTAAATCCTTTATATCAAAGGATTGAGATAACTCCTTCTTTAGCTTGCTAATTTTGGCAACATCCTGTCTAATGATCAGTATATCATCAACATAGAGAAGAAGTGTCACAAAGTTACCATTCAGGAATCTCCAAATGTACATGCACTGGTCTACAGCAATTCTCTTATACCCATAACCCACCATGAATGAGTCAAACTTTTTGTACTACAGTTTTGGTGCTAGCTTTAAGTTGTATAGGCTATTCTTCAACTTACAAACCACCAAGTGTTCTTTCTCGGGAAATTTAAACCCTTCTGGTTGTTCCATGTAGATCTCTACCTTCAAATCTCCATGTAGAAAAGATGTCTTAACATCCATTTGTTCAAGCTCCAAACACAGACTGGCCACTAATCTGAGTATTACTTGAATTGAGGTCATCTTCACCACCGATGAGAATATCTCGTCAAAGTTAACTCCTTTCTTCTGTTGAAAACCTTTGACGACCAATCGAGCTTCGTGTTTCACTAGCTTTCCACTGCCATCCTTTTTCAACTTGAACACCCATTTGTTTTTCAAGGCTTTTCTACCTTTTGGAAGTCTTACCAAGTTATAAGTTTGATTCTTTTGCATGGAACTCATTTCCTCTTGCATCCACTTGCCTTTATCTGTACAAGTTTGTGCTTCCTGAAAATTCTCTGGCTCTCCCTCATCTGTCAGCAACATAAAGTCTGATTTTAGATATCTCCTTGATGGAATCAGTTGTCAACCTCTCTCTGATCTCTTAAGCTGAGGCACTTCAATCTAGAGAGTTATCTCACCAACTGGCGATGAGAGTTCTTCTTTTTCTGGTGGAGGGGGTTGTTGTCCTCCTGCTCAACACCCTCTTCTTCTTCATCTTCTTCATCCCGCACTCCATTAGTATCTACGACAAACTGTACTGGAGTAGGATCAGGTATGTTTCCAGGAGCACTGGAACTGGATATCTTGGACTTGGCAAAATCCTTGTAAAGTTGGTGCTCTTGGAACACCATACCCCTACTTCTGATGACATTCTTTATTGCTGGATCCTATAGTCTGTATCCATATTCTTTATCTCCATAACCAATGAAAATGCATGGAATGAACTTCAAGTCCATCTTCTGCCATTGTTCTTTAGACACATGTACAATCGCCTTGCACCCAAACACTCTTAGGTGAGAGTAGGAGACATCCTTCTTGCTAGTCCACACAAACTCCAGAATTTCAAACTTCAACGGCACTGATGGTGATCTGTTAATCAGGTAATAGGTAGCACAAATAGCTTCACTCCAGAATGGCTTTGGCAGATTAGTCATACCGAGCATATATCGAGTTTCTTTCCATAATGGTCCGATTCATCCTCCAATTACTCCATTGTGGTGTGGGGTACAGGGGACTGCCTTCTCGTGGCGGATATCGCACTCTGATTAGTATGCCTTAAACTCCTTGGATGTGTAATCACCTCCAGTGTTTATCCAGAGGCACTTCAACTTCTTGCCAGTCTCTCTTTCCACAACGGCATGGCAGATCTTGAAGTACTCGAGTAAATGATCCTTGGTCTTTAGAAAATACACTCACACCTTCCATAAAGCATCATCTATGAAGGTAACAAAATACTTATTACTACCCAATGACTCCTCTTTAATGAGACTGTAAATATTAGAGTGTACCAGACTCAATAATTCTGGTTGTCTCCATGTGAAGGAACTGAACGAGACTCGATGTTACTTACCAAACAGCCAATGTTCACAGGAGTTCAGTGCAGTCTTCTTGTTTGTTGGAACAAGAGCCTTTTTCACTAGCATAAACAACCCTTTCTCTCCCATATGGCCGAGTCTCTTGTATCACAGATTTGGTGACGCCTCATTTTAAACTGTATTAAGGCTGTCTAAACAAACATTCACATGGGTTCTGTACAACATGCCACAGATGTGTCCTCGAGCAGCAACCATGACACTATTTGTTAGCTTCCAGGTGCCATTACCAAAGTAATTGTCAAAGCCCTGCTGATCAAGGGCTATTTCGAAAATCAAATTTAGCCGGAGGTCGGGCACGTGTCTAACATTTTTTAACACCATAGTATAGCCAACATTGGTTTTAATCCATACATCACCAATGCCCATGATCTTCAAAAAAAAAATGTTGTTTCCCATTCTCACAGTACCAAAGTCTCCAGCTTTGTACATTGTGAAGAACTCGCTGTGGGGAGTGGCGTGGAAGAAGGTTGTTGTGTCTACCACCCATTCAGAATCTTGGCTAGCAACATGGAGGCACGTCTCTTCTTCCACAAAGAGTACTGTGACATCTCCCTTAATGGTGACTAGGATGTCACCATCTTCCTTGTTTTGCCGGTGACTACCTTGACCTTGCTCCCTTTTCAATTTTTGGCAATCCTTTTTTATATCACCTTCAATGCCACAATAATAGCATGTAAACTTGTCATGTCTGTCAGTAGATCTGCTATAATCCTATGACTTCCTCTGGTTCGGTTTTTGCTTCTGCCTCTTCCTCTACCTCTACTTTGTCCTCCACCTTTGAATCTTTCTCGATTCTCTGTCATGAGGATATGTGACTAATCTAGGCCAGTCTCTTTTCTTCTAGACTCTTTCCTGAAGAGTGCGTCTTTCACCATTTCCATGGATACTTTCCCATTTGGGTGGAGTTGCTCAGCTTGACTACTAGTGTTTCCTAATTGTCTAGTAGGGAGCCAAGTAATATAGCCGCATATTCTTCATCACTCAAAACCCAATCTGCTGCAGCAAGTTAGTTCACTAGGTTCTGGAATTTACTTATGTGCTCGGCCATGGAAATACCAATTTTCAGCTTGAGGTTTATAACTCACCTCATCAGGAGGGTTTTGTTCCGTGAATTCTTTGATTGGTACATGCTCTCTAATTTCTTCCAAAGAGCATATGCAACCATTTCTTGTGTTACATTATAGAACACACTGATCAATCTACTGCCGAATTTGGGTAATGATCTTCCTGTTCAACTTAAGTCATTCATCATCCTTTGTCATCTCTGGTTTAACGCCCAATCTTCCAGATTTAAGATATCCTCTATTATTGGCCTCCACATCGAATAATTAATGGCTGTTAGTTTGATCATAACTTTCTTCGTTGAGTTCTCCTTTAATTTACTCCCTAATTAGCTTGTACAGTACTATATAAGTAGAATTTTCCAAAACAGAGTGCACGGTTGTGTCCAAAATGGCGAACAATCTTAAGAGGACCCTAACTAAAAAATTTTAGGTTATTTAGGGACTAAACTATAATTTTCAAAAAGTTCTGGGGTCAAATTGTAATTTTTAAAAAGTTATAGGGACAAACTATAATTTCTAAAAGATTTTGATAATGTGTCAGCTGCTGCTGACTGGGCACTAACGTCACTGCTAATGTAGTGATAATGTCAGCGATGATGTCATCTTTTCTTCTCCGTCGCAGTAACATAGCCAGTGTTGTCTCGTTAAATAAAAGTTTTGACCAGCTCGTACGTGCTTCTTTAAGCTCCATTTTTTACGCGGTTGCGGCGTAGGACTCGTATTGTCGAGACAAACACTCTAGTGTGATTGAAACACAATTTTAAGCACATTGATTTTTGGGTAATGAGCAAAAATTGCTCTATTTTTGCTCCAGCGACTCTAATGAGACTTTGATACCACTTGTTGTATTAGAAATCAAGTAAACACCCTCAAAACAATTAATTAGAGAAGAAATATTCACTATTCACAGACAAAAAATTTTACAAAGGAGGAGGCTCACAGATCTCTCTCTACTTTACTACAACTCTCACAAAAGCTCTTTAAAAACTCTCCTTATTGCTTATACTTAGCAATTGACCTGTCCTTCTCTCTCATCTCATCCCTCTATTTATCGGGAAGGGAGGATTCATTTGTCAAGATTTGTAGTTGCACAATCTTGATAAATTTGGTGGATGGTGCTGACAATTTTGATGAAGCAGTGAAAATACTTTCTTCCTCCTTGATCCATGGTAGGCGATGACTTCCATCTTTGATTTGGCTTTTGACAAAGGGTATGAACCCATCTCAGTAGGTATTTCATCTCACATATATTTATATGCATATAATATATGCACTTCATATTTCAGTTTTTTATTTTGCTCTCTAATTGAAGAAATAAACTAATACATCAAACTTTTGAGTGGTGCCTTTTCAAGCTAGGGCTTTAGAATCTATTGGTGTATGTTTAAAGAAGTTTTTTATTTTGTACCTTGATATATACCGTATTAAAGGTTTATCTAAAAATGTGGAGAAAGATTTGCAATTAATGCTCCGTTTGTTTTTCCTGAAAAAAGATTTTTCCAAATTCCAGTCTTTGGTTTGGTGCCGACAATTGCTTCTTACATCAACCAAGAAATCACTTCCTAAGGTAACTTCAATAACTTTCTGATTTGTGAGTATTTTTTTTTTGTTTTCTTTTCTTTGTCAAAGTTGTAATATTTTTAAGAGAATGGAATTTATTTTTCTAGTGTTTTCCCAGTTCAAACCAATTGGTAATTTGTATGCTAGTGTTTTGTTTCTTTGGCTACCTACTTTCAGTTGGAAGTTATAGGTCTGCCTCCACTCTCATTTGTCTTCTAGGTGTTTGACAAAATGTGTCAACTAAACGACCTTCTCTTTTTTGCTTTTCTTTGTTAACGTAATATATTTTTTATATTTTTGGGGCTCTAAACTATAAAGTTTGAAGAATATGAACTTGAGAATCAATTGTTATTTGTGTATAAGTGTCTACGTACTCTAATTGGAAGTTTTAGAGATTTTTATGTGCTTAAGCTTTTAAGATAAATGTTAAACTATATTTTATAATTTTTTTAAAGGGTTTTAGACAAAACATCAGAAAATGATTAGTCAAACTTTTTTTTTCAAGTAAAAGATTTTAGAGGTACACTCTAGACTATTTTCCTTCCCTCCCTAGTGGTTGGAGGTGAGATGAATGTTGAATTTGTGAGGCATTAATGAGATTTTTTTGTTGTTTTTTCATTGTATTTAGCTTGCTTTAAAAGGACTTAATAATGTGAATAAACATTGATTGTTATGAAGTCATGGATGATCTCATCCGCAAACAAGCATCATGGATGACCTTATAGCCTTAGTCGACTTGTTGAATACGAATCCAATTGGAATATGAATATGACTTACCACCTTGACTTTGAATCATTATAAATAAGGGCTCAATTGATAGTTTGAGATACAATCAAGAATATAGAGAAAATAGAAAGGAAAAAACAAAGAGAAAATAGAAAGGAAAAAGCAAAGAGAAAATAGAAGAAAGTGAAGTATAGGTATATTCTTAAAGCTCATGTTGTATTATTTTGATTCTATATTATCAATAAAGTTTTGGGTGGTCTAGAAGATCTAGCCCCAATAGTTCCAGAAGAATTAATATGATAAATATTTGATAGTTCCTGAAAAATTACTCTCTATACTTTGTCGTCAGTTATTTTATTTGTTTTATATTCTTTTAGTTTTATAATACGTTATCAGCACAAAACTCTAAGTGCTCACGAAAATATAATTATGTTCTTTCTTACATGAGGAAGGTACTTCATTTTATGTGTAATTTATTTTTGTTTTGGGTTCTTTAATATTTACTTTTTAATTCATTGCATAATTGATATTTCCGTTAATAATTGATGAATAGTATGAATAGTGGTTGAACTATTACGATGAATAGTCATTTATTTTGAAACTCTGTTGATTTATTTCTCCCATATCTTGAACTTTTGACCTATGATATTTATAGATCTAGAATCTTTATTTCAATAGTTTTTCATAGACATATGACTTGACTATATTTTAATATCTGGATTAAAGGTTATAATTCGCACAAAAATAGTGAGATTATATATATATATCGGATGAATTGCGTAGTAATAAATACTATACATCAATAGTGTTCTACTATTTGTAATAATAATTACTATTCATGAACAGTGATTTGACTATTTATAAATAGTGATTGCATAGTAATTATACAATAAACAATATTTAATGTATAGTACGTTACGTAATACTTTGCTTTGTCTGCTGTCTTTTATCATAATATCCACCTAATATGAAGATATTCAATAAAAGTATTACATGATCATTAACATATGTTGTCAGATCATATCATTGCAATTACATTTTATTATGTGTATTACTTTAGAAATGTAATGAACTGGAAGAAATCAAACATTCATCTAGAACGCTTATTAAAGCCTGCACACCGTTTATTTAATTAGTGTTTCTTTTATTATTTTGTGTAGCCTGAATATGTGTAATCGTAATAATCTTGTCCTAATTTAATCTTATTGGTTTGTTAATATAATATTCCGAAAATGTCAAATCTTATAAAATTAGAATTTCGTCACCCATGACATTTCTGGGGATAACTATTTATCATGGATCTTTGATACTGAGATCCATCTGGCTGCAGAGACACTTAAACACACAATAACTGAAAAAAATGATACAACCCAATCGGATCGCGCTAAAGTAATAATTTTTCTTCGTCATCATCTTCATAAAAAATTGAAATATGAGTACCTCACGACAAAAGATCCACTAATATTATGAAAAAATTTAAATAAGAGACACGAGCACTAGAAGACCGTAATCCTTCCAACAACTCGATCTGATTGGATGCACCTGAGGTTGCAAGATTTTAAAACAGTTAGTGAGTACAACTCTGTGTTGTTTAAAATCAGCTCACGATTAAAGTTATGTGAAAAATTTATTACTGATAAAGATATGCTAGAAAAAACATTCTTCACATTCCATGCCTCGAATGTACTTCTCTAGTAGCAATATCGAGAGCATAGATTTAAAAAAATATTCTGAATTGATATCATGTCTCCTTATGGCTGAGCAAAATAATAAGTTGCTAATAAAAAATCATCAGTCCCGATCTATTGGTTCTGCTCCATTCCTTGAAGTGAATGCAATCTCATTTAGCAGACGTGGTCGAGGACGTAGCCATGGCCATGACAGGAATAATTTTTGAACTTATGGGAATTATCGTGCAGGTTATCATATGAGGTTTAAAAATATCACACCATACCACTAGCAGTGAAATAACTCTAAAAGGGAAAAAGTGTACAAAATAAACCTCCCAAGAAATATAAAGATACTTGTTATAGGTATGGAATGAAAGGCCACTTGTCACGCACCTATCGTACATCCAAACATTTGAGAGGGCTTTACCAAGACTCAATTAAAGATAAAGAGAAAAATGCAAAAATGCATTTTACAGATTTTGATGGCCCGGTCGATATTCCTCATCTAGTTGTTTCAGATTTCTTTCAAGATGCAAGTGGAAACACAGACCATTTAATTGGTGACGGGGATCTCCACACTAATTAATGTTATTTTCTAGTTATTCTAGTCTATTTAAGTTTATTATCATCTTTTATAAAGTTTTCTTTATATGTTTTTTCTTTTAATAAATTATCTTGTTTTACATAAGCAATTTTAATATTTTGTATATAGATGCATGGATCGTACTAACACGTTGATTATTTCTAAAATGAATAGTAGAGGCACTTGTCTGATTGACAGTGGAATTGCGCACACAATTCTTCGAGGGAAAAAATATTTCTCACACTTAACAATACTTAAAGCTAATGCCAATCCAATCTCTGGCACAACAAAATTAATTAAAGGCTCTGGAGATATCATATTTAGACGACAAATGAAGATAATGTAGAATAGCTCTACAATATTTCTTATATTTCAGGAAAAAAATATATATCAGAGCAACTTGTTGCATTGTCTTCTAGATTATATTATACTTCTATAAAAACTAAGGAATCACATGTAGTGATACACCAGAAATGCTTTGATCCAATGAATTTTATACTATGACATGATTGTTTGGGTCATCCAGGATCAATAATGATACGTCAAATTATTGAAAACTCACATAGACATTCGCTAAAAAATCAGAAAATTCTTTTGTCAAATTATTATACATATGTTGTTGTTCACAAGAAAAATTAATTGTTAGACCATCTCCTTCAAAAGTAGTTCTTGAATCTTCATCATTCTTACAAAAAATTCAATGGGATATCTGTGGGCCAATACATCTTCCATGTGGACCATTTCGTTATTTTATAATTTTAATAGATGCATCCACACGGTGGTCAAATGATTGTTTACTTTCTACCTGTAATATTGCTTTTGCTAAACTTCTTACTCAAATTATTCAACTACGGACACAATTTTTAGATTACCCAATCAAGTTAATATGACTAGATAATACTAGAGAATTTAAATTCCAACCCTTTGATGATTATTGCATATCAACAGGGATTGATGTTGAACACCCAATTGCTCACACACATAAACAAAACGGTCTTGCTGAATCTTTTGTAAAACAACTTTAGTTTATTGCTCAACATTTACTTATGAAAACAAAATTACTTGTTTCTGCTTAGAAACATGCTATATTGCATGCTACATCATTAGTTAGAGTTCGACCAACTGCTTGTCATCAATACTCACCAATACAACTTTTCATTGGTCAACAATAAAATATTTCTCACTTATAAGTGTTTGGTGGTGCTGTGTATGTTCCAATTTTACCCCCAAAGCATACTAAAATGGGTCCCTAGCGTCGACTTGGAATTTAAATTAGTTTTGATTCTCCATCCATTATTAGATATTTAGAACAGGTGATGTCTTTAAGGTAACGTTTTGCATATTATCATTTTAATGAGTCAGTCTTCCCATCATTAGGGGAAGAAAAGACACAAATAGAAAAGTAACAAAAGATCAGTTGGAATGTTTCAACAATATCTCATATTGATCCTCGAACAAGTCAATGTGAATCCAAAATTCACAGAATCATTCATTTACAAATAATTACAAATCAATTGCCTGGTGCATTCATCGTCATAAAGAAAGTGACAAAATCACATATACCAGCTGTTAATACTCCAACACATATTGATACCCCTGTAGGACAATCTATTAGTATATCAGCAAATAAATCTAAAACAAGTCTGAAGCATGGGAGGCCTTTCGGTACAAAATACATTGTTCCCAAAAAAGGAAAACACAAGAAAAAATGCATAAGCAAGTTGGTACTCCTGAAGAGAACACAATATCTAAACTTCCTAAAGAAGAGAATCTTGAAAAAGAATTCCCAGAAGAGAAGCCTCCTAAAGAGATATCTCATGTAAGTGATATGGTACTTGAAAATAATGAGATCTTAATAAGTTATATGAATACAGGAGAAAGTTGGAATAAAAATAAGATGGTTGTCGACAACGTATTTTTATTTAAAGTAGCTCTTGGTATTATCAAAAACAATGAAGAGACTGAACCACAGACAGTCGACGAATGTCGACATAGAATTGATTGGCCAAAATGAAAAAAAGCTATTGAGGCAGAATTACACACATTAGCACAACGTAAAGTATTTGGACCTGTGATCCACACACCTAAAGATGTGAAACTAGTTGGATATAAATGGGTATTCATAAGAAAGCAAAATAAGAAAAATGAAATAGTACGATATAAAGCCCGACTTGTTGCACAAGACTTCTCGCAGAGACTTGGTATTGACTATGATGAGACTTGCTCTCTTGTAATGGATGTAATTACATTCAGATTCTTGATTAGTTTATTAGTCTTAGAAGAATTGGATACACGTATAATGGATGTAGTGACTGCCAATTTATATGTATAATTGAATAATGATCTATGTATGAGAATCCTTGAAGGATTCAAGATGCCTAAAGCAAATATTTCAAAACCTCAAAATTTGTGTTCAATCAAGCTTCAAAGATCTTTATATGGTTTAAAGCAATCTGATTGCATGTGGTACAATCATTTAAATGAATATCTCTTGAAAGAAGAATATGTGAACAATACAATTTGTCCATGCAGTCTATGTTGATGATTTAAATCTCATCGGAACTCTTGAAGCGATTACTATTTTTGTAAACTATCAATTATTTAAAGAAGAAGTTTGAAAAGAAAGATATTGGAAAAACAAAGTTTCGTCTTGGATTACAGATTAAGAACTTGTCAAATGAAATTTCTGTCCATCAATTGGTATATACTTAAAAGGTTTTAAAGCAATTTTACATGGACAAAGCTTATCTATTAAGTTCTCCAATGATTGTTCGTTCACTAGATGTACAGAAAGATCCTTTCTGTCCTTAAGAGGATGGTGAAGAACTTCTTAGTCTTGAAGTACCATATCTTAGTGTAATCGGTGCTCTTATGTATCTTGCAAATTGTACAAGATTTGATATAGCATTCTTTGTCAATTTATTGGCACGATATTGTTCTACACCAACACAAAGACATTAGAAAGGAATTAAGCATACACTGTGTTACCTACGAGAGACAACTGATATGAGCTTATTCTATTCAAAGGAGTCACAACGTAAATTAATTGGCTATGCAAACGCTGACTACTTTTCTGATCCACATAAAGCTCAGTCTTAAACTGGGTATGTGTTTACTTATGGTAACACTGCTATATCCTGGCGATCTGTGAAACAAATATTAACTGCAACTTCTTCAAATCATTATGAGATAATTGCAATTATGGAGCAAGTCGAAAGTCCATGATTCAACATATTCAAGAAAGTCGCGAATTATATACAATCAAAGATACCTCGACAATATTATACGAGAATAATGCAGCTTGTATTGTACAGATTAAGGGAGACTATATTAAAGGTGATAAAATGAAGCATATTTCTCTAAAGTTCTTCCATACACATGAGCTCTAGAAAAGCGGTGATATTAATGTCCAGCAAATAAATTCAAGTGAAAATTTGGTAGGCTTGTTTGCTAAAGTATTACCAACTGCAATATTTAAGAAACTAGTGCATGTCAATGGTATGCGCTGCCTCAAAAATCTTTCATGAAGCAAAGCAAGTTTTTATTAAATGAGGGGAGTTAAGCACTGTACTCTTTTTTTTTCGCTAAGGTTTTTTTCCCACTAAGTTTTTCCTAGCAAAGTTTAATAAGGCAGTTTTAACAGGACCCTAATGTGCATTACAGTTATCCAAGGGGGAGTGTTATGAAGTTATGGATGACCTCATCCGCAAACAAGCGTCATAAATGACCTTATAGCCTCTGCCAACTTGGGGAATACGAATTTGATTGGAATACAAATTTGACTTACCGCCTCGACTCCGAATCATTATAAATAGGGGCTCAGTTGATAGTTTGAGGTACAATCAAGAATAGAGAGAAAATAAAAAGGAAGAAACAGAGAAAAAATAGAACGAAGTAAAGTATAGGCAAATTTTCAAAACTCATGTTATATTCTTTTGGTACTATATTATCAATAAAGTCTTGCGTAGTCTAGAAGATCTAGCCCTAATAGTTCTACAAAAACTAATATGATAAATATTTGACAGTTCTAGAAAAACTATTATCTATACTTTGCCTTAAGTTATTTTGTATGCTTTATATACTTTTAGTTTTATAACATTGATAGGTAAAAGTTTGTTTAGTTAGTAGGGAAAGGGGGAGGGGGATGCTGGTTTTGAATCGTAGACCATGACTTTATGGTCATACTTTTTTCTCAAGCTGGAGCCTGTACATGTTCATTTTTAAGCAGAGTTTGAATAGCTCTATCAATTTTTTTTTTTTTGGGTAAATTACATTGACCACCCATGAGTTTCGAGAAATGGTAGATAATATTCTTCATATACTAACAAATATACTGACCTTCCTTCCTTTTAAAACATTATAAAAAATTTCCCCTTCTGTTAAAATAATAGTTAGTCAATAAACAGAATGCAATAATTTAACTTTCTAAATATTAAAAAATTATCAAATATCTATTTTGCCCTTCATAAAATAATTAAGTTATATTTTGTTTTTTGCCCTCTGTTTTCTCTCTCCTCTCCCACCCCTTTCAGAATCTGCCATGGACATCGTCAGACCATTTTCCTTTTCCCTTCATCCCCATCAGTGAACCCAGCCCTCCATAAACACCCCACCCAACACCACCATATCATATCTCTTCTCGTCATTACCTACTTTGCCTTCCGAAATTGGAGCCTAAGCTTTAACCCAAAGCTTTCGAAATTGCTGAGAGTAGTGCAACAAAACTAATGGGTTGGTTTGTTTATGCAGATGTTTGATTTTGGAAATAAGTGATTTTGCAAGTTTGAGAATCAATGCACTGTTAAGCCATATATTATATGTTTATATACACATTTCATGTATATGTGGGTCCAAATCCAATCATGTGAAAGATATATATAAACAAAACACATAATCAAGCAACATTACAATGTATACATTAATTTAACGTAGTATATGAGATAGTGAGAGACTGTGTTTATGTTGGTCAACGAAAACAAACTTGAAAGAGCTTTCGTGGGATAACACCGACAAAAAAAATTGCATCATTGTGTGACCATATTTCTGGCATTGTAGCCATTGCTTTAAGCGAAAATACCCACCTCCATAGCTCTATCCCGATTCCCCCCGCCCACCCAACCTCAACCAATATTTATTTATATGTGCATATACATATATATATATATATATAAATATATATATTCATGTGTTTCTTTACCTGTATACATGGTTATGCATGCACATAAATATGTATTCATGCCGTATATATATAGAGACAAAGAGGCAACTATATTAAATTAAATTTAGTTGTGGGGTTTTTTCCCAAAATAAGTGTTTTGTAAAAGTTTTTTTCCGAAATAATCAGATGCAAAAGGCTATTCCTATAATAACATAAATGTAATTTTGGATTGCGTTTTCTGGAAAGGCCAAAAAGCAAGAAAAAAAAAAGAGGAGAAAACGCAGGTGCAATCTGCGTTTTCTAACAAAATATAGGTGCAACATGCGTTTTGTCAGAAAATGCAGGTGCAACTCGCGTTTTCTCCCCTCCATCCAAAAACAAAACTTTGCCCCAACCCCCCCACCCCTCTCGAGTCTATATTTATAGTGCTATTATTTTTGCATTCCCGAGTCTATATTTATAGAGTGCTACTATTTTTGCCCCCCTCGGGTCTATATTTATAGTGTTACTATTTTTTCATTTCTTTCTTTTGCGGGCACCTCACTTTACGTTGAAATTTTTATTATAAAATCAAATAATTATTTGATTTGTAATATTAGAAAAGACAATTGATATTCTAAAAGTCTGTCCTTTAATGAATTTGGGTGAATAACGATTATATCCTAAACGTCATGTTGATTTAAGAATTAAATTCCTGTAAAAGATAAACATTAAAAATTTAAGAATCACTACTATTTCACTTCTTCTTATTTTAATGTTTTGTTTACTCATTTTTTTGGGATAAAATAAAATTCAAATAAATATATTATAGCTCTATTCAAGAAAATTAAACTAAAAAATTGACCAAAAAAAACTTTATGCTCTATACTTTAGTCACAAGATACAAAAAAATTCAACCAAGTGAAGGATAAACAAGACCACGTGACGTGAAATTCAACCTAACCCACTCTTTAATTAAATTGCGTTTTTAGTTGCAGCTAAAAAATGAAAAAAAATCCTTGCATTTTTTTTTTTTCTTGCCTTTCAAAGTTTTATATGGGCTCTTTTTATTTTAAAATTTTTATTATTTAATAACCAAAAAAAATATAGAGAGTTTTTTACGAAATTACATTTTCCAAACTCCATTTTGTTCGTTCTTCCTTTGTGAGAATAGAGAGAATTTTTTGTGATGTTAGAAAATTCAAAGAACCCCTAAATGCTGTAATTGTCTTAAATGAAAATAACAATTTGTAACATATAATTTTATTCACTAAGAAATAACTATGCAAACCGTAGCCCTAGCCCTAACCTTAAAAACAGAAACAAGCTTTATGGACCATGTTTGTAACAACACATTGATTTGACACCAACATAAAGGCTACTAGGTAGATAGTTGACAAAGTCATCGTCGGCTTCTACTTCTGACTAACAACGGATCTTCAATCATTTATATTATTTGTTATGTTGGATCAACACATCTGCCTTCGCTTACTTTGTGAAATAATACATGTCCAATGTTCGTTACATTTGATCAATCTCGTGTTCCAACGCTGTAATGACCTTGCTTATAAGTGATCTCATATCCCATAGTTTAATTGAACCAGTCTTTGGGACATGAAGGCCATACCATCGGCAATACATCTCGTACTCATGTCATTTATCAAGTAAGTCTTCCCATGGGAATCTTATGCATTGGTTGTCCGTCATACTAGGGGGTGGTCGTAAGGATGCATTTCCAATGAAGATATGGCTAATCAGACCCATCGTATTATGCATAAGGATAGGTTTGTTGAGAAAGCTACATTTTTGGGCATACCATTTGTTACCGACTGGGTCCGTGTATGTACCCACCATATAGCATGGTCTTGACGGTTGGTTTTCATCCATGTCGCCGGTAAGATTCACACGATTGGACAATGCCCCAAACAAGCCTTTTCGCTTTGGCATGTCTGGAGGTATGGTTGAGCACTCCTGCACGTAATCAGATGAGGCTTCAATTATAATTACTTAATACAGGAGTCTTTAATTGACATGAAAACTCTGTGGTGCTGACTTGTCCAGTCATAGGGGATGAAGTCTTCACGTGAAGAGGAGTTAATGGTTTTAATTGACATGACAACTCTCTGGTGCAGACTTGTCTAGTTATATTTTAGTCACAGGCATGGGGGATGCAATCTTCATATGAAGAGGGGTTAATAGCTTTAATTGACATGACAACTCTCTGGTGTAAACTTGTCCAGTTATGTTTTAGTCACGAGCATGGGAGATGTAGTATTCACATGAAGAGGGGTTAATGGCTTTAATTGACATAACAACTCTCTAGTGTAGCCTTGTCATGTCATTGGTGCAGCCTTGCCCTATGAACGAATTGCATTTACGAGCATGGGAGAGGCAACCTCCACGTAAAGAGGGGTTAATGGCTTTAATTGACATGACAACTCTTTAGTGTAGCCTTGTCATATCACTGGTGCCGCTTTACCCTGTGAACGAATTGCATTCATGGCCATAGGAGATACAACCTTCATGTGAAGAAGGGGTAAGGGATTGCTCTTTATAAATACCTCCTATACGGGGGAGGAGGTAACACTATAAAATTGTGGCAATACTCCTCAGTCATAATGAAATACACTGTTGATGACATTTTCAAGCCTTTGGGTCGTCAATGGGTTGCACTTGACGAAAAAGTTTTTAAATACCCTTTGGATCCAAATAAGCGATACACATGTAACCCTGTTAATACAATGTTATGTGAGTTGTCACACAGAACTACAAGAACTGAGATTTTGATTGCAGGCTTGGGAGTAACCAATCTTCGAATTCCTCATTGATTAGCAAGGAATATGCCTACCGATACTCCTTAGTTATTGCAAATGGCATTGCACCGTTTCCATGAGGAAGAGAATCGAATGCAAATGCGGTTGTGACGACACTCCTTCAACATGTTGGCGACAAAGCATGCTAAAGATGGGTTAATTGCTGAGGCATAATTTTATTTACATGCTACCAATGATAAAAAAATATTAATCTGACATTAACATGTCTAATGAAGATGAAAATCTATGAAGTTTAATGTATGGGGTTTATTGTGTTGCGTATCATGGTCATGTCGATTTCTTTAGTATGTTTAACATCTTTTTGAACTTTATAATAAAAGTTGTCATTAATATCTAATGCATACAGCAACGTTATATATTAAAGTCAAAATACAAACATAAACATAAACATAATCATAAATAGTCCTTCAAACTGACATAAGTTCCCAACTCACTCCTCATTAGACATATAATAGCCTGACATATACTGGTCATTACTTAATACATTGTTGCGTTCCATCGGTGTGAGTTCCCTCTCGCTGGCTTCTGCCATTTCGATAGTGAGTTGGAGCATGAAGTAATAACATCGGCATATCAACATTCGGTTACTCTCTCACCTTATTCTTGTTATAGCTTCTTCATAATTAGCCTTGTTCCTCCTTGGTATGACCTGAGAGTGTCGATGCAGTATCTGAACACTAAGATTTTGCAGATCTCTTACCAATCCCTCCTATTCTTTTACCCTGAATGGCCACTCTTGTCGTAAGCCAACATAATACTCCTTCAAATTAGAATATTTTTTCCACCAATACTCATCGTGGAATGGAGGTAGGATCTACACTTGAGCATGTTGGCAAGTATTTGAACGGCGTGGACCTCCAGTTGCCATTGGTTTACAACTGAGAATGAGAGATGATGATTAGAGATAACACACTATTTGAAAAGATGACAACCCTAAAACCAATGCTTAATCGTATCAATAACCCTAATCTTGGTTTAGGGTTAAGCCTTGGTATAAGATTAACGGTTTCTCTTTATAAATATCTCATAACCGTAACCACATATATATCGTATAGTGTTCATTTTGATTTGACCCTTATAATTTTACTGGTAGGTGGCTAGTACATAACAATAACCCTAACCCTAATAATGATCGTCCAAAATGCCAAATTCCATACCACAACCTTATATATATTCTTAGCTCCCTTGCTTACTTATGTATAACATTAATTTTGTTATATGACTTTTTACTATTGTACCTGTCTTAAAATTCCGTGTATACCTATGTTTGGTGAGTTCCCCGCAAAATTATTAGAAAAATTGAAAAGCGATGTTATACCACTTACAATAGAAATACATGCAAATAAAAGCGATGCCACGTCTCTAGGGGGTAAAACCCATACAATAGATAATACTAATAGATAATACCACCTATAATAGATGATACTAATGAAACCCCCTAAACAATGATTGCCCTAAACTCCCTCCTGTGAGACATGTTCGAGCCCGTCGGGTTCTTAGTCCTCTACGAACCCCAAAATACTGCTACTCGTCCTAACCACTCCGTCCTCCGTCAACACCCACCTCCGCCTGCTTGTCCTCATCACTCACTACTACTAATTCTTCATCATCTTGATGAACCTGTGACAGCCCTACCCCATAAGTTGGTGAAGGGTAGCCATAGTGAAAATCACGAGTCATCTATGATAGCCCTAAAGCATAAGTCGATGAATGGTAGCCACTGTGAAAATCATGACTCACCTGTGATAGCCCTGCCCCATAAGTCGATGAAGGGTAGCTGTCGTGCCCAGATTTTTTGCACTCAAGGAATACACACACAAGCAGGAAAAATACTGTACTCTCTCGTTAGAACTCATACTCCTAGAAGAATGAGTGCGACTATGTTTGAATTGAAAATTGGTTTGAATAAAGGGCTTTTAGAAAACAATTGGACTCCCCACCTAACTTGATTAAGGTGAGTTAGGTCACCTAAAAACTAAGCACAATCCGAAAACTATACTTAGGATTTTTTGAAAATACTGCCTCTAGAGAAGGTTTTTAAAAAAACAGGTTGTTTGGCAACCTTGGGAAACTAACTAAACCCTTTTTTGAAAATAAACTCCAATTTGATCTTTCGAAAACAGTGATCTAGGTTTGGAGGTTGGTTACGTGTAGGGAAGATGCACTAAGCCATTACCCTACCCCGCCCTTACGGTACCTACATGTCAATTTACCCTAGATTCACCTATGAGAGTCTTTAACTAATAAATGTTCAGTTCTATCCACTTTAGAAAAAGAATGTTTAAAAAGACATAATGCATGATATGTAAATGCATTAGAAAGAGAGAGTTTAGAAAAGAGATTTGGAAAAGAGATTTGAAACGAACTTGATATGATTTGAAAAGAAATTTGAAAAGCTAGATTTGATTTTGGAAAGTTTTAGAAATTGGAAATATAGATTTAGAAATAGATTTTTGGAATTGGAAACTTGCAAATAAATTATGGAATTCGAAACTTGAAAAAGGTTGTGGAATTGGAGATTTAAAAGAAGTTGTGACTGTACCCATGAGGGTTGCCTACATATCCTTTGGGAGGAATCAGGTCAGTCATAGTTCGGACAAGAGTTCGATAGAAATAGAAGGTTTGATTGGAAAAAGAAATTGAATTGGAATTTAGATTTGATTTAAATTTAGAATAGAAGATTGGAATTTGAAATGGAAAAGATTGGACTTTGATTTAAAAAGATAGAGATTTAGAAAACCTAGACTTAAGAAGATAGGATTAGGACTTGAGAGAAAGATTTGACTTGAACATTGGACTTGGAAGATTAGGAAAAGATTGGATTTAGAAAGATTCGAATTTAGGAAAGTTTCAAAATAGGGAAGTTTCATTTTAGGAAAGTTTCATTTTAGAAAAGTTTTGAATTAGGAAAGTTTCATTTTAGGAAAGTTTTGAAATAGGAAAGTTTTTGAAATAGGAAAGTTTCGAATTAGGAAAGTTTCCTTTTAAGAAAGGTTTTGAAATAGGAAAGGTTTCGTAAGTTTTGAATTTGGAAAATTCTAAATTTGGAATGTTCTGGAAAAGGAAAGTTTTGAAAGTTGGAAAGTTTAGAATTTAGAAAATGTTTGAGTTTTAGAAATTCTTGAAGTAAGGAAAGGTTTAAGTTTAAGAAAGATTTGAAAACTTAGATTTGGAAAGTCAAGATTTGGAAAGGGGTAGAACTAGGAAAGGGTTGAATTAGGAAAGATTTAGAAGCTTAAAATTCAAGGAAAGATTTAAAAGTTTAGGTTTAGGAAACTTATGGTTTAGGAAGGTAGGAGATTAGAAAAGATTTGAATTAGGAAAGGTTTAGACTACGAAAGATTGAGATTCCTATTTCCTAAAACAAGGGATTAGATTGTGTTTCTGAAAGGATGTTTTGATTTTATTTCCAAAAACGGAAGATAGGATCTAATTTCCTAAATAGGAGATTGGATTTGGTTTCCTAAAGGGGAAGATTGGATTTTGGCATGAATTTGGAAAGGAAAGTTTTAGAAACCCTAGATTTGAAAAACTATAGTTTTGACGTAAAAAATAGGTTTTGGAAATATATATAGTTTTGATGTAGAAAACAAAAAGTTTTGGAAACCTAGGTTTTGAGGCCAAAATAAGGGCTTGAAAATCATGCTTTTGGGAAGGAAAATTAGGGTTTCGTAATTGTTGGCTCTACGGCTCTAAGAGATTTTGGAAAGTGAGTTTTCGTAAGGGAGATTTTTGGAAGGAAATCCTAGAGAGGAGTTTTTAGAAAGACAGATTGAAAAGAGAGAGTTTTTGGAAGGAGATTTTTGAAATGAGATCGTTGAAAAGAGTTTTTAGGAAAGAGATTTAGAGAGAGAGTTTTCTAAGAATGAGACCTAGGAAGCGTTTTTAGAAAGTGAATTTCGAAGGGAGCGTTTTGCAAAGGAGTTTCAAAAAGAGTTTTGAAAAAAAGATTTTTGGTGGAAGTTTTTAGAAAACAACTTTGGAGAGGAGATTGAAGAGAGTTTTTAGAAAGCATGTTGGAGAAAAGATTTTTAGGAGGAGATTTTTGAGAAAGTATATAAAATATCTCACTTTCCTAAAGTGATTCTAACCATAAGAAGGCTAGAAACACTTTAAGATAGTGGTTTTGAAATCAACAATATTTTGAAAATATGGACCATATTGATCACTTTAAACGTAACACTTTCCTAAAGCAACCCTAGCCATGGAAAGGCAAGAATCACCTTAGGATTGTGATTTTGAAAACAAGTTTTGAAAAAGAAGATTTTGATGCAAGTTTTGAAAAACGATGTTAATGCAAGTTTTGAAAAATGAGTATATGAGAGTGTATATGAGTGTATAAGAGGCTAGGGTATGTGTATAGAGGCTAGGGTTTGGAAAACCTAAGGAGACTAGGGTTGAGAGAGGCTACGAGCTCTGTATATCGAAGAATAGGGTTTTTAGACTGCGTTTGCGGACCCCTTTCACGCTGGAAGAGGCTATGTATTTATAGAGAGAGGATAGACTTGGCACCTGTTGCAATGGTGCCAAGCCAAAGTTTTCATTGGAGCCACTACTAGTGGCGCCAGGCCATTTTTTGGCTTGGCACCAGTTAGGAAAGTTTTAAGATCGGCAAGCAACATATCTTGAGAAGATTTGGCCGCCTGTACTAGTGACTACCATGCAAATTTTAGTCTGGCTTCACTAAAAGTGACTTCGGAAGTTCCGGGAAGGATTTAAAGGACTGGAAATGGCCTAGAAGGCCGGAAAAGGGAAGGAACCCTTAGAACAGGGTCTTGGAGGTATTTGACCTGAAAAAGGATGTCAGGGTTTGTTGGAAGGATTGACCGAGCCATTAGGGGCAAAACGGTCAATCGGGCCAGAAAGCTGCCAGGATAGACTCAGAATGTCCCGGAAGAAGACTCGAGATTTGAAAACATTATTTAGAATGTTTCCAAGAGGCTACCGGTTTGATACCCAGAGTCGGTGTGGTCGGAAAAGGCGACCGGCCCACTTGGGTAAAACGGTCATTTCGTACCGGGTCTATCAGAACTAACTCGGAATGATCAAAAAAGATAAAGGAAGGTCGGGAATACTATAAAAAGCATTCTCGGGAGGTTACCGGTTTGATACCCAGAGCCGGTGTGGTACCCGAGGCGTTCGGATGCCTAGAGGCAAAATGATCATTTTGATCGAAAAGTATCGGAATTGGTATGAAACTAACTAGAAGGCACCTAATCATGCCGGATTTCCTTTAAAACAATCTTGGAAGGGTGGACTTACCATTTTGAGGACTTCGGTGTGTTCTCAAGATACATGCCAGAAATGGCCCTAGGGGCAGTTTGGTCATCTTTCACCAAAGTGAATTAGCAGGCACTGGTGTTGACCTAGGTTTTGAGTGTTTCTGGCACTCTGACGGCAGTCTCGTGATATAATAGTTTGTTGGTAATTTCCTATATCGACCTGTTTGCGAGTATTTCTGCTACTCTGACGGTTGCGATGTTTACAAGTACTTCCGCTACTCGGACAGTTCGCGATCATTCCCGAAACTACCTGATCTAGGGAAGCTGCTAAAGGGACTTAGCGCCTAAGAAATTGACTCTCTCGAAAGGCTTGCCGAAATGAACATTTCTGTAGTGGCGGGCTAGCAGAGGCCAAAGGTGGTCCGTTTTACTATCTAGGGGACTTAGGGTTTTGTCCCGGTTGACAGGTTTGAAGGGACTTGCCGTTTCGAATGAACTTTCTTCGGAAGACGTGCTAGAAAGGATAGACTTACCGTCTCGAGGAATCAACTTTCTTGAGAGAGGGATTGGAATTGGAATTGGAAAAGGGGACTTACCTTCTTCGAAAAAACGTGCCTATTGGAATTGGAAAGGGGACTTATTGTCTTCGAAAAGATACGCCTTTGGGAATAGAAAAAGGGACTTATTATTTTTCGAAAGACGTGTCTAATTTGGAATTGGAAAGGAAACTTACCGTCATCGGAAAGACGTGCCTATTTGGAATTGGAAAAGGGACTTACCATCTTCGGAAAGACGTGCCTACGAGATCGGACCGAACAATGTCCATAAGGGCATTTTGGTCATTTTGCCTCTATTTGGGCCTAGTGGGCCCGCGAAGCGACGGATAGACGGGATTAGACTAGAATTCTAGAATATGTCCTTATTGACTTAAAATCAGGTCTGGACGCACTGTAAACTACCGAGCTGTAAAAAATGGGGCGCTTATAGCTGCCCCTCTTTTTCTGTCTTTGCTTGTCGAAAACAAAAAACGATAAAGTAAGAGTCTCATGTTAACCATGAGGCGGTCGGAGGGACGGAGTTTGAAAATTTTGGAAGACGAGAGTGTGGAAACGGATATTGGGCTCAAAAGGCCTTCCAAAACAAGTTTTGGCAGGAAAAAGCACAAAGTTGCCCGGAATATGGAACTGGTGCCACTAGCAGTGGCGCCTTTGGAAGAAATGGCTTGGCGCCATTGCTGGCTTAGGATCAAAACCAACAAACTGCTAGTTCGACATTGCTGCAGGATTTGAACAGTTTTTGGGGAATCGAGAGTCTTTGTGTGGAAATCGACTTTGACATTCGAAGGAGCACTTCTTGGGGATTACAGGTGATTGCCGGAAGTAGACCACGTCGCCGGAAAAGCCGCCAGAAGAGAAGATTTCGCTGGAGAACTCCAAGAGGTGAACTTTCAATTTTCTATTGATTTCGACGTGTAGAATTCCGTTTGAGTCATGTGAACAATGAAAATTGATGTTTTGATATGTTTTGAACATTATGGTGATGTTATTTTTGCATTTGGCATTTGTTTGATTGAATTTGAGCGATTTTACGTGATTATGTGAAAAGGGTTTTTTGTAGGAATTGGAGAGTTGTTCCTACAGGCTTGGGCATTGGGTTTTTTAGCTAAATTTTTATGTCATGTGCCTTAGAAAAATGTGTTTAACAACCGTGTGAAGTTTCGTGATTTTTTAAAAACTTAGTGAATTTTTTATTTTTTGAAAAATAGAAAAATACTTAGAGAATTCGGAAAATGGAAAAACTTAAGAAAAAGATAAAAATTTTAGAGTTTAAAATTTGGATAAATTAGGGAATTTTTTAGAAAACATTTGAAGTGATTTTGAGGAATTTTATGACATTTTTGAAACCATTGAATTATTGGAAAAATAAAACATGTGTTTCAAAAATTTTGAAAAATTAAAAAGTGTGCGCGGGTGCTGATGTTATGTGATTGTAACGTTGTGAAGCGCTCGGTTTGTATTTTGTGTTAATGCCATGGGTGTTGTAGGGACCATTTTTAAACGAATCTTTACTGAAATTTTAGAAATCAAGGACAGAGTTGGAAAAGGTTTAGAGTAAAATATTTTTGAAGAAAAAAGACAGAAAACCATTGAGATTTGACTTAAAGTTGGAAAATCAAAAAGTGTAGGAAATTCGTTTTGACTTATCATTTGAAATCTTTTTTATTTATTGTTTTGTGTTAGTTGTTTATTTTATTTTATTATTCTTTTAACTGCATGCACGGTATATTAACACCTCTTACCTTGGCTTACCTTTTCAGAATGGCAGACACGATTTGGAGTCGACTGAAAGCTTGGCATGACAGTTACCCTCCAGATGACCAGGATATCTTTCGCTGGTCCTTTGGCGGGTGGCTTCACTTCTATCAGTGCGGCTTATTTCCGGGTTCATGGAGGCAGTGATTCCCTTTGGCAGCCTGGCTTATCTCTTTTCCACTTTGGGGAGTGCGAGCTTACCCCTACCCCTCACGAGTATGGATTTTTTCTTGATTTTCAAGATGATTTTGCTGACATCGTAGGACCCATCTTTCCAGACGGTTGTATTACAGTGGTCTCGTCCTAGCTTGGACTCAGACGTGCAGTTCTTTCATCTTCTTCTTTGCCCCAGTTTCCTTACATTCCAGCAGAATTCCTCTTTTCCTGCTTTGAGTTTCCCACGGGTATGCGAGCCCACTCAAGTGATTGGCACACTTCCCAGGATTGGTCTGTTTCCCGTATGGTTGCTCTGGCCCTACTTCTTCTGAATTACTTGGTGTTCCCATGAGGAGATGATTTAGTTGACTGTCAATTATGTGCACTGTTGGCCCTGATTCATAAGGGGCATTCCTATGCTCCCATAATTGTGGGGGAGACCTTTGTGAGTCTTACGAGATTCCAGCAGACTGTTCAAGCTCATTTCCAGGGATGCGTTGCTCTCTTCCAGCTTTGGGCAATTGGGCATTTGTTTGTTACTCCTTTATTCCAGCACACATGGTATCCCGAGCTTAACCATATACGTTCCCTAGCAAGATCTCAGAGAGTCATGGCAAATGAGGGGAGGCTTCTGCGGACCGTTACAGCCTGGGCTGACTCCCTTCGGAGCATGAGGTCAGGCACGATCAGGTGGTATTCAGGACTAGTTGATAGGTATTGCTTGAGAGTTCGACATTTCGAAAGGGCCTTCGTGCCCCTAGCAGGCCTGTGGGGCATTGCCATTTTCTTCCGGATTCGGGTTCTGCGACAGCTTGGTAGGAGTTAGTATATTCCTAATTTGGCATCTGTAGCTGAGTTCACTTTTATTTTTGAGGCATCGATCCCGAGAGCACTGGTTATGGATACATGGAGATCTTTCCTTCCTCATATAGACGGCGACGGTCCATTCTCTGTCATGCCCCTGGAGACTGAGACTTATCACTATTGGCTTCGGCGCTATGTACTGGGTTCTAGCAGACTTGGGGATCTTCTCATTGAGACTCCTTTACCTCCTGTAGGGTACACCAACTTCTTGACGGCTATGATTGTTCAGGGGCATCGTCACAGGTGGCAAAACCTCCAATTGATATGAATATAGCATGACCGATTGAGAGTAAGGGATGCTGAGGTAGCTTCTTTGGAGATACAGCTAGCAACGGCCAGATCGATACATGATCACCCACCTTTGAGTATCTCAAGGGGACGTAGGCAACCACAAGGCACTCTAGACCATTCCACTCCCCCGGAGGATGGTGTGACAAATAGTCAATCTTTGTGGGAGGCTGTGGAGTCCCTTACCCAAGAGAGGGATACGCTTCTGGCCAGGTGTGCAGACTACTAGCGAGGCCGGCTTGGGCCTTCTACGGTTGGTACTTCTTCAAGTGCTCCTCTTACGGTTGGCAAGCCAGTTGATCCTTGCCTAGTTGATTCCTCCTCTGATGATGATAGGGAGCGATATATTTTTGCCCCTCGCTCCTAAATTTATTGATTCCTGCATTTGTAGAAAAACATACCTTGTTTAGTATTGTACCCCTTTTTCTCTTATGAACTCATGGCCTCACGTACTTTTGATATGACTTTCATGCATGGTTAGTATAGCAATAAACTTAAGGAAAGTTGAATGAAAGTCGCAGCTCAATGAAAAATAACTCCCTTTGGTTTGATACTCTGACTAACTGATTGTCCCGCAAAAGGAACCCTTGCTCCCTTTAACCTTAACTGGGCTAAGCCAGAGAATGCTTCGAGACGCCTTCTAACTTTCACACTATTGCTTTCATACATATAACTTCTGGGGAATGCTGTAACTTGGGTTATTTCTTACATCTAAATATCTTCTCCCCCCCCCCCCCCCTTTTCGCTATTTTTACTACTAGTGCCCATGAGGGTTTTCACCAGTCCCAGCTTTGTCATTTTTGCACCAAGGCACCTTTGCAAGTTTTTACCAGGGACGACAGTTTTGTATCTTGCCACATTCTTACTTTTTTATCTACGGCGCCCTTTCGGGTTTTCATCGTATCCTCGGGAATGCGCTTATTTTCTCTCCTCTTTCTCTCTCTTTCCTTAGCTTGGTCTCTAGTTTCTATTGAGAAGCTCCTAAATACTACTTATGCCATCCTCGAGTCGATAGCATATTTCAATAAGCTCATTTGGACTAATCAATTCAACTCCGATTTGAGAAGACTTTTAGGGTTTTTGGTGTGGGTTTTTTACTTTTGAAAGAAAAGGAAAAGGCTCAAACCTACCATTCTACTGGTGATAACCGTCAATGATTTTTTGTCTAATAGCACTTTTTTGTGTATTCTTATCTTTCTTAGGATATCTCATCACCCTTCTTCTTTTTTTTGAACTAACGATGTTAACAACAATGTTTGTGCAAACTTAAGGTAATACTTCAACGATTTTTTTTTTTGACGCATATCTCTAGTGCTTCTAATTTGACCTAGCATGATCACTTTGTTAGGGAATGTTCCTGAAGGAAAGTAATCGGCTCTAAGGGTTTGACAAAGGTTATATATTTTTTCTAATTGTATAGGAAATGAAACGAGGGCTTCTTGTCATCTCAGAATTAAATTGTTCAATCCATGGAGCTTTACCACCGAAACCCTACCCTATTGATTAGTGGAGAATAAGGAAAGTAGATTTTATTGCTTCTGCACAAAAACCAAAGGTCTAGCTTTTGGAATCATATGTAGTAGTGTTTGACAGCATTTGAATTCAACGAACTAGGGAATTCTTGACCATCCATTTCCTCGAAGACGAGAGCTCCTCCAGACAAGACATTTTTTTTTATCATGAATGGCCCTTCATAGTTTGGAGTAAATTTCCCTTGTGCTACCTCCTGATAGGGGAACACCTTTTTAAGCACCAAATCTCCTGGTTGGAATGATCGAGGCTGCAGCTTTTTATCAAATGCCCTGGCCATTCGTCTTCTATAACATTAAGCATGATAAACCGCGGCTAGCCGCTTCTCATCTAGCAGGCAAAGTTGGGCATACCGGTCTTTGATCCATTCTACTTCATCCAGTTTGGTTTTTGTTAAGATCCTTAGGGAAGGAATCTCAATCTCGAGGGGGATGACTGCCTCGGTACCGTAGACCAGCTCAAAGGTAGTACTTCCGATGAAGACCCTCATAGTAGTTTGGTAAACCATCAATGCAAAAGGAAGTTTCTCATGCCAATCTCTGTAGTTGTCAATCATCTTTTGGAGTATTCTTTTAATGTTCTTGTTGGCTGCCTCCACTGCTCCATTCATCTGAGGCCGATAGGTGACCAAATTCCGGTGCGTAATATGAAATGTTTGGCATAGCTTTGATATCAACTCATTATTCAGATTGGAGGCGTTATCAGTAATGAGTGACTTGCGAATCCCATACCGGCAAATGATATGATTTTTTATAAACCTTTCCACGACCTTCTTGGTAACGTGAACATAGGAGACAGCTTTCACCCATTTAGTGAAATAATCGATGGCGATAAGGATGAAGCGGTGGCCGTTGGAGACTTTAGGAGTGATAGGGCCAATCATATCTATCCCCCCATAGAAAAAGGCTACGGGGCTGACATGGAATGGAGCTCAGTAGGCGGTGCTTTAATCTTATCCCCATATGTCTGGCACTTGTGACAACGAAGAACGTATCTAATACAATCTAACACCATGGTTGACCAGTAATACCTTGTTCGGAGAATCTTCTTTGCAAGCGTGTGGCCATTCATGTGGGAACCGTAAATTCTTTCGTGCACTTCCTCCATGATAACCGTGGCCTCGATAGCACTGATGCATCTTAGAGGGCCGAACCATAATCTCCTGAAAACTCATTTCCAGCCATGAATTAATGTCCCGCCAAACGACAAATGGTCTTCTTCTCTCGTTGTGATGCTGCATAGGGGAATGTCCGGGCTTGGATGTACCTCTAGATGTCATAGAACCATGGTTGCTCATTGGGCTCAATGGTTGTGTGCAGGCAATAGGAAGGGATATCCCTGTTAAAAATCTGTGGAGGGGATATCTCAATGCCCCTGTCGACCTTGATTGCTGCAGCTAACGTAGCTAAGGCATCGGCGAAACTGTTCTCTGCTCGGCGTAAATCATGAAAATCCACGCTTCTGAATAGCTGACACAAATCTTTGACTTGTTGATGATATGGGGAAAGTTTGGCATCTCGAGTTTGGTATACGTCATTGGATTGCTGAATAACTAGATCTGAATCGCCGAAAACAACCAGTTCGTAAATCTTCATTTCTAATGCCAGCCTTAGTCCCAAGATGCAAGCCTCATATTCGGCAATGTTATTGGTGCATGGTTCAAGTTGTAGCTTAACCACAATAGGATAGTGACTGCCTATTCTTGATACTACTACTGCCCCATTGCCCGCTCCCTTTTTGTTAGGAGCCCCGTCGAAATACATCTTCCACCTAGCTCCCGCATGCTCTTCAGATACGTTATCAACGCATAATATATTTTCATCAAGAAATTGAGGTTCCATGGATTGATAATCATCAATAGGGTTCTCAGCCAAATAATCAGCTATCACTTGCGCCTTGACTGCTTTATGGATAGTGAACACGATGTCGAATTCTGACTGGATCATGTGCCATCAGACAATTCTACTGGACAGGGTTGGTTTCTCAAATATATACTTGAAGGGTTCCATTTGAGAGATGAGGAAGGTGGTATGATGGAGCATGTAATGCCAAAGCCTGTGAGCTGCCCAGGCTAACGCGCAGTAGGTTTTCTCAAGATCCAAATACTTTGTCTCGTATGGCAGGAATTTCGTACTGATGTAGTAAATGGCTTACTCTTTTCTTCCCGTTTCATCATGTTGTCCCAAAACACACCTCATGGAAGTATCTAACAATGACATGTACATCAACAAAGGATGCCCCGGGGTTGGTGCCACTAGGACAGAAGGATTCCGTAATTATCCTTTGATTTTCTCAAATACTATTTGACAGTTATCATCCCACTCTTTCTGTGCATCTTTCTTAAGGAGCTTGGAAATAGGTTCGCACAGATGGGTCATTTGAGCGATGAATCTGCTGATAAAGTTTAACTTTCCCAGAAAGGACCTGACCTCCTTTTCCCCCTTCGGTGCTGGCATTTCCACGATGGACTTAACGTTGGCAAGATCAACTTCTATCCCCTTTTCATTGACTATAAACCCCAGCAACTTCCCTGAAAATACTCCAAAGGTGCACTTAGCAAGATTTAGCTTGAGCTGATACTTACGGAGACGGTCAAACACCTTCCGTAGGTTGAACAGGTGGTCTTTCCATTGTTTGGACTTAACGATCATGTCATCCACATAAATTTTCACTTCCTGATGCATCATATCATGAAATAAGGTTACCATGGCCATTTGGTAAGTTGCCCCTACATTGCGAAGTCCGAACGGCATGACTTTATAACAATACACTCCCCAGGGGGTGATAAAAGCAGTATTCTCTCGATCTTCTTCAGCTAGCTTGATCTGATTGTATCCCGAAAAACCATCCATGAAAGAAAACATTTCATGACTGGTCGTGTTGTCAACAAGCAAGTCTATATGTGGGAGAGGAAAGTCGTCCTTTGGACTGGCCTTGTTAAGGTCCCAAAAGTCAATACACATCCGCAATATTAGCCAACCATTGGGGATACTCTACTACTTGCAGGAATCCGGCTTGGAACTGTTTAATCACTTCTTCCTTGATCTTCAGGCTCCATTCAGGCTTTAATCTTCTTAATTTTTGCTTAAAGGGTTTCACTTGCGGGTCTAAAGGTAATGTATACTCAAAATGGATTCATCCAACCCGAGCATGTCTCGATAGGACCAAGCGAAAATATCCAGGTATGCCCGCAATAATTTCAATAGGTCTTTGCGCTGCTATTGATCCATGCCTGTACCGATTCTAAGCTCTTTTGGATCCCCTTCATTCCCCAAATTAACAGTTTATGTTTCCTAAATATTTGGGGTATTACGGTTCTCATGTCTTTCTATTTGTTCCCAAATTTCCTCTTGCACCTCCTTTGAATAATTTACATCTTTTGCAATTCCCAGTTGTTGGTAATCAAACTCGGTGTTAAAAGTTATCATTTGTCAGGATTGGCATTCTCTGGATTAGTTTAGTAAGGCAACAGATGCAAGGGTCCCTGGCATGGAAAATAGGGTGCAATGAATCAAACAACAAGGAGTATTTTTCCATTAATAACTTGATTTAAAAAGTTAAGACAAGTAAATTAAAAGGACAAAGTTTGTTTATGGCAAACAGTTACTCTGGGATCTCGCTCTAGTGAGCTTTGTATCGAAACTTGCGAGCACGGATGATGTCGTCACTGGCCTAATTATGCAAATTTTCGCCTAGCAGCATCGCTCGAATGGATCCATCTTAAGTTATTCCAGTGACGGCTGTCATGATGGGCGCTTTTTCTTAGACTTTTCTCTTTTTCTTATTTATTGTAGACATTCCTTTCCCCATGTCCAACTGCTTGAATCGATCCGAGAGTTCCATGACAGCTTTCTTATTAGCCCTCTTCTTCCCTACTGCTTCTCTTTTCTCATTTCCCGTGGGTTCATACCCCAGCCCAAAGGTGGGTTCAGCCGACGGCATTTCTACTACCTCAAGCCTTCCTTGTAAACATCTCCCTAAGCCTTTCCCCTGATGAAAACCATTTGCTTTAAAGTACCGCACTATCATCTGAGAGTTTCAGGAATATTTCGGCTCCACTTGATCTTCTTTCTGCGCAACAATGATATATTCGAACGACTAAAAGCAGGAGGGTAGTTCAATGTCAGATGCAACGATATCAGCTTTGTATACAGCGAATTCCTTTCCAGCGAAAATAGAGATTAGCTTGGAGCCCATGATGAACTTGACTTTCTGATGAAGGCTAAAAGGAACTGCACCCGCCGAATGAATCCAGGACCATTCTAACAGCAAATTGTAGACAGCCGGAATGTGCAAGACCTGAAACTTGATTGTGAAGGTCACTGGTCCTATCTCAACAAGCATTTCAATTTTCCCTATAGCTTCCCTCCGAGAACCATCAAAGGCATGAATGATCATACCACTATTTTTCAAGTAAGTTTGGTCCATTCCAAGCCTTTCTAGGGTAGAATATAGGCACACATTCAAAGCCGACCTATTATCTATCAATACTTTGGCTACCATTTTTCTTCTTGTTCTTACAACGATATGCAGAGCCCGAGTATGGCATGTTTCGTCAGCAGGAATCTCATCATCAAAGAATGTAATGATGTTTGGGGCCATAATGAGGCTCACCATATTATGTAGGTAATATGGCATGAAACTCTTAGGCGCATGAGCATCCTTGAGGATCTTCATCAAAGCATCCCGGTGTACTTCAGAAGTGAGCAACAAACCCAACATCGAAATATGGGCTGGGGCTTTTCTAAGTTGTTCCATGATGTCGTAGTCGACCTTTCCTAGAGCTTTGGTGAATTCTGACATCTCTTGATATGTCAGTTGGTTGGAGCATTCTCCCTCTTTATCCTTCCCTTTTCTTTTTCTTTCCACTTCCGCAGAGGTGTAGAGTCGCCCTGACCGAGTGATCCCTTCTATTTATGTTACGGGCTCTCCAGTGCCCCTATCAAGTGGGTAATTCCATGGGACACTATGAAGACTAAATATTGACGGTTGGGTTACAATGGGAAAAGTTATCCTTGGGCTTATAGGCAAAGGGATTACCATAGGTGAAGGGTTGGTGAGGACGGGTAAGGTGGTGGGCACAATTGGTTTCTTTGGTAAGACTAAGGGTAACTTAGGTCATATGACTCCTTGGATGTTGGTTTGAGGTTCAGGGTTAGCCACAGCGACCATAGGTTCAGGTTCAAACAATGAAGTAAGGACAAGGTGATAATGAGGGGGGTTAGGTGAGGTTTCTGTGGTTAGGTTCATGTCGACTTGGTGAGATTGCATGGTTAGGAAGGAATGGTCTTGGTATTCGGGTTCCTCTGGGGTATAAGTTGTCCCTTCTGGAGTTACGACAAGTAGGTTGCGTAAGGTGCCTCTGCTAACATTCCCGCTTTCTACCGGTATGTTCTCCTAGAGCTTGTGAACCATTGCCTTCACTATTACGGAGGATATTGGACTAGTATTCATTTCCCTTACCTATAACAATAAGGACAACAATTGCAAGTTAGAGTTCGGTTCTTGGAGAGTTCTACGCAATGCATGCCCTTGGGTGCCCCTCTTTTAGGAGGGAAGCTAAGCATGATGTATTGGCTCACTTTTGGAGATAGGAGATTTGCCCCTGTATACAGATACCTTACCATCAGATGAGGAGCTTCATCTGTTCACATGTTCATTCATCCATATATTCATCCATCCATGCGCTCGAGGAAAATATAGAAATACATTTTAACTTTGGGTTTACGATACAAAAGAATTGAAATACATTTTAACAAGGGGAGGGGGAACATTTTCCTTTGGGGTTACACCTATCTAGTTTTACAAAGGAAGACCTAAACTACTGTTGAGTATTCGGATTCGCCTTCGTTGGATTTGATGTCAAGGGGGTTACCTGGAGACTTTGTTGATCGATTGTCCCTTGTCTTCTTGGCAATCCTATCTCCATGAGCATAGAGGGATTGGGGCTGCTCTTATGGAATGAATTGAGGTGCATGCCATGAGTCTTTAGGGTTACATGGGAACCCTTAGGGTTAAGGCAGGTTTAATGCAAGGGAGAGTGAACTAGGTGTCACTCTCTTTAGGTTGATTATATACATGAGAATGCAATGACTTAAGTTACTTGGAACTCATGTTTTGACATGGAATATGGAATGCATGAAAATGGATGCATAGAGTATAAGGAAAGAGAATACAGTTGAAGTACATATGCATGTATAAGTTAAACAAGCATTATAACAGTAAGAATACAGTCATTATAACAACAGGAATAGACAGGTATAAATGAAAAATAAGAGCAGTTGCCCTTTCCTCCATGGTTTTGAAAACAGTACGAGTGTCTTAAATCCAGTAAAGGGTTAGCTATGCAAGGTGTCTATATGAGCATGAGGTTGAGGGTTGACTAATGTGTCCTAAAAGGCTCGGTCCCCGAATCTTCAAACCTAAGCCTACTCCCCGAGGTGGTGCCATGATCAGTTAGTGATCCGAGCAGGGGAACCATCAAGAGGCCATAGGCGAAGAAACTAACACAGTATTTTGCCCGCAATCAATATACTGTTCCCCCTTTCTAACTAGAAAGGTCATATCAGGGTAAAAATGCAAGTATGCAGAATGCAGATGCACGTACAGTGTGTGTGTGACTTTTGAAAGCAGAGGAAAGAGCCCAACAACTCCCATTCATCCTGTTCATCACATTCATGCATGGCAGTTAATAAAATTTAAACAAAAAGCACACCTACAAAACAAAGGTGCAAGAGTTAGTATGTGGATGGCAAACTTAATACAAGATAATATGAATAAATGCATATTTTTTGAAAATTTGGTTTTGAAAATTTAAAGTGAATAGGATTAAATAAGTTAATTGAAGACTCTACATGGGTGAAGGGTAAAGAGACATAACTACGGCCTAACCCTCTAAGTTTTCCCAGTAGAGTCGCCAGCTGTCACGCCCAGATTTTTTGCACTCGAGGAATACACACACAAACGGGAAAAATATTATACTCTCTCGTTAGAACTCATACTCCTAGAAGAATGAGTGCGACTATGTTTGAATTGAAAATTAATTTGAATAAAGGGTTTTAGAAAACAATTAGACTCGCTACCTAACTTGATTAAGGTGAGTAAGGTCACCTAAAAATTAAGCACAATTCGAAAACTATACTTAGGGTTTTTTGAAAATACTACCTCTAGGGAGGACTTTTAATAAAACAAGTTGTTTGGCAACCTCGAAAAAATAACTAAGCCCTATTTACCCTAGATTCACCTATGAGAGTCTTCAACTAACAAATGTTCAGTCCTATCCACTTTAGAAAAAGAATGTTTAAAAAGACATAATGCATGATATATAAATGCAATAGAAAAAGAGTTTAGAAAACAGATTTGGAAAAGAGATTTGAAACGAACTTGATTTGATTTGAAAAGAAATTTGAAAAGCTATATTTGATTTTGGAAAATTTTAGAAATTGAAAATAGAGATTTAGAAATAGATTTTTGGAATTGAAAACTTACAAATAAATTATGGAATTAGAAACTTGAAAAAGGTTGTGGAATTGGAGATTTAAGAGAAGTTGTGACCGCACCCATAAGGGTTGCCTACATATCCTTTAGGAGGAATCAGGTCAGTTGTAGTTCGGGCAAGAGTTCGATAGAAAATAGAAGGTTTGATTGGAAAAAGAAATTGAATTAGAATTTGGATTTGATATGAATTTACAATAGAAGATTGGAAAAAGAAATTGAATTAGAATTTAGATTTGATATGAATTTACAATAGAAGATTGGAATTTGAAATGGAAAATATTGGACTTTGATTTAGAAAGATAGAGATTTAGGAAACCTAGACTTAAGAAGATATGATTGGGACATGAGAGAAAGATTTGACTCGAACATTGGACTTGGAAGATTAGGAAAAAATTAGATTTAGAAAGATTCGAATTTAGGAAAGTTTCAAAATAGGGAAGTTTCATTTTACGAAAGTTTCATTTTAAGAAAGTTTCGAATTAGGAAAGTTTCATTTTAGGAAAGTTTTGAAATATGAAAATTTCGAATTAGGAAAAGTTTCCTTTTAAAAAAGGTTTTGAAATAGGAAAGGTTTCGTAAGTTTTGAATTTGGAAAGTTTTAAATTTGGAATGTTTTGAAATAGGAAAGTTTTGAAAGTTAGAAAGTTTAGAATTTAGAAAATGTTTGAGCTTTAGAAATTCTTGAAGTTAGGAAAGGTTTGAGTTTAAGAAATATTTGAAAACTTAGATTTGGAAAGTTAAGATTTGGAAAGGGATGGAACTAGGAAAGGGTTGAATTAGGAAAGATTTAGAAGCTTAAAGTTCAAGGAAAGATTTAAAAAGTTTAGGTTTAGGAAACTTATGGTTTAGGAAGGTAGGAGATTAGGAAGGATTTGAATTAGGAAAGGTTTAGACTAGGAAGGATTGAGATTCCTATTTCCTAAAATAAGGGATTAGATTCTGTTTCTAAAAGGATATTTTGATTTTGTTTTCAAAAATGGAAGATAGGATCTAATTTCCTAAATGGAAGATTGAATTTAGTTTCCTAAAGGGGAAGATTGGATTTTGGCATGGATTTGGAGAGGGAAGTTTTAGAAACCCTAGATTTGGAAGACTATAGTTTTGACGTAGAAAATAGGTTTTGGAAATATATTTAGTTTTGATGTAGAAAACAAGAGGTTTTGGAAACCTAGGTTTTGAGGCCAAAATAAGGGATTGGAAATCATGCTTTTGAGAAGGAAAATTAGGGTTTCCTAATTGTTGGCTCTAGGGCTTGACTTGGGCTTTAAGAAAAGAGATTTTGGAAAATGGGTTTTTGGAGAGGGAGATTTTTGGAAGGACATCCTAGAGAGGAGTTTTTAGAAAGGGAGATTGAAAATAGAGTTTTTGGAAGGGGATTTTTGGAAGGAGATTTTTGGAAGGAGATTGTTGGAAAGAGTTTTTAGGAAAGAGATTTAGAGCGAGAGTTTTCTAAGAAGGAAACCTAGGGAGCATTTGTAGAAAGTGAATTTCGAAGAGAGCGTTTTGGAAAAGAGTTTGAAAAAGAGTTTTGGAAAATAGATTTTTGGAGGAAGTTTTTAGAAAAACAACTTTGGAAAGGGAATTAAAGAGAGTTTTTAGAAAGCATGTTGGAGAAAAGATTTTTTGGAGGAGATTTTTGAGAAAGTATATAAAATATCACACTTTCCTAAAGTGATTCTAACTATAAGAATGTTAGAAACACTTTAAGATAGTGGTTTTGAAAACAACAATGTTTTAAAAATATTGACCATATTGGTCACTTTAAATGTAACACTTTCCTAAAGCAACCCTAACCATGAAAAGGCTAGAATCACCTTAGGATTGTGATTTTGAAAACAAGTTTTGAAAAAGAAAATTTTGATGCAGGTTTTGAAAAACGATGTTAATGCAAGTTTTGAAAAACGAATTTGAAAACAAATTTTAGAAGAATGCAAGATCATGATATGCACAATGCAAATTGGGGTCGTGAACATACAAGGTTAAAGGCTTCACCACATAATCAAGGGGGCCGAACCCACGTGGTCTCCAGTTAGACTAAAAGAAAGCCCCTAAAATGGTGACCTTCCAATAGCCTAATCCTACACATGGACCGGAAAGTTCCTTGTTTCAAGCATGCAAAGAAATGGGGGGGGGGGGAAGAAGATGGGGGATTAAAATAGAAGAAAACCCAAGTGGATTAGGAGAGAGAAGAGAGGGGGAAGATGCGTAAACTTAAAGAGAAAGCTTACCTTGTGTCTTATTTATTTTGCTTTGCTTTACGCTCTTTTCTTTTGCTTGTCTTGCTTCGGTCTTCACTTCAGTCTTCGAGAGTTTGTCTTCGTTCTTCAAAGCTTTGTAGTTGCAACAATCCAAGTCTTCAATGAAGGGTTTGAGGCTAGTGTATGAGTATATGAGAGTGTGTATGAGTGTATAGGAGGCTAGGGTTTGTGTATGGAGGCTAAGGTTTGGAAAACCTAAGGAAACTAGGGTTTAGAGAGATTACAAGCTCTGCATATCGAAGAATAGGGTTTTTAGACTGAGTTTGCGGACCCCTTTCATACTGGAGGAGGCTCTGTATTTATAGAGAGAGGATAGACCTGGTGCCTGTTGCAGTGGCGCCAGGCCAAAGTTTTCATTGGCGCCACTACTAACAGCGCCAGCCAGTTAGGAAAGTTTTAAGGTCGGCAAGCAACGTATCTTGAGAAGATTTGGGCGCCTATACTAGTGACTATCATACAAATTTTAGCTTAGCTTCACTAGGAGTGACTCCAGAAGGTCTGAGAAGGATTTAAGGGACCAGGAATGGCCTGGAAGGCCAGAAAATGGTAGGAACCCTCAGAACGCGGTCCCGAAGGTATTTTACCTGAAAAAAGATGTTAATGTTTGTTGGAAGGGTTGACCGGGCCAAAAAACTGCCGGGACAGACTTAGAATGTCCCAGAAGAAGACTCGAGATTTGGAAACATTATTTAAAATGTTCCCAAGAGGCTACCGGTTTGATACTAGAGCCGGTGTAGTCGGAAAAGGCGACCAGCCTACTTGGGGCAAAACGGTCATTTCGCATCGAGTTTACCGGAACTGACTCAGAATGATCCGAAAAGATAAAGGAAGGTCGGGAATACTATAAAAAAGCATTCTTGGGAGGTTATCGGTTTGATACCTAGAGCCGGTGTGGTCCCCGGAGCGTTCATATGCCTAGGGGCAAAATAGTCATCTTGACTGAAAAGTCTCGGAATTGGCCCGAAACTGACTAGAAGGCACCTATTCATGCCAGATTGCCTTTAAGACAATCTTGGAAGGGTGGACCTACCATTCTGAGGACTTAGGTGTGTTCTCGATAAACGTGCCGAAAGTGACCCAGGGGCAGTTTGGTCATTTTTCACCAAAGTGGACTAGCAAGCACTGGTGTTGACTTGGGTTTTGAGTGTTTCCTCCACTCTAATGGCGGTCTTGTGATACAAGGTTTGTTGGTGATTCCCTATATCGACCTGTTTGCGGGTATTTTCGCTACTCTGACGGTTGCGATGTTTGCAAGTACTTCCGCTACTCTGATAGTTCGCGATCATTCCCGAGACTGCCTGATCTCAAGAAGCTGCTAAAAGGACTTAGCGCCTGAGAAATCAAGTTTCTTGAAAGGCGTGCTGAAACGGATATTTCTGCAGTGGCAGGCTAGCAGGCACCAAATGTGGACCGTTCTACCATCTAGGGGACTTGGGGTCTCGTCCCAGTCGACAGGTTTAAAGGGACTTACTGTTCCGAAGGAACTTTTTTCAGAAGACGTGTCAAAAAGGATAAACTTACCGTCTCAAGGAATCAACTTTCTTAAGAGAGGGATTGGAATTGGAATTGGAAAAGCAGACTTACTATCTTCAAAAAGACGTGCCTATTGGAATTAGAAAGGGGACTTACCGTCTTCGAAAAGACGCGCCTATGGGAATAGGAAAAGGGACTTACCGTCTTCGGAAAGACGTGCCTAATTTGGAATTGGAAAGGGGACTTATCGTCTTCGGAAAGACGTGCCTATTTGAAATTGAAAAGGGAACTTACTGTCTTCAGAAAGAGTGCCTATGGGATCGGATCGAATAACGCCTACAAGGGCATTTTGGTCATTTTGCCTCTATTTGGGCCTAGTGGGCCCGCGAAGCGATAGATAGACAGGATTAGACTAAAATTGTAGAATATGTCCATATTGACTTGAAATCAAGTCTGGACGAAGTGTAGACTGCCGAGCGGTCAAAAATGGGGTGCTTATAGTAGCCAATGTGAAAATCACGACTCACCTATCCAGAACTGCCACCTACGAACAGATCATAACTATACCCTGGGTCAATCTAAAACATAACTGGAGAGACGTGGCGAGCTGGCCGACGATGTGATGTCCTGGAAGTATCATGTGTGCCAAAGTATTCCTCCGTAGGAAATGATGGCCTATATGATATTGTCCCAGAACTCTGAGTGGCATAGCTGTATGGTGTAGGTGTGACGTACCCTGTACTATATCCACCATGAATGAAAGAAGGTATCGAAGAGGTAGATTAGCGTACAGGGGTAGGATGAGGTGGCATGCTGTATGGCACACCGTGTGTCGAGGAACCAGAATGCATGACATCGCAGGTACACCGTTAGTACTGTGAGACACGGTCCAACTCCTATAGGAGGGATAAAAAAGCCATGGCACATTGTTATATATGATAGATCTCTTGCATTGACTCCATCTTAGGGAAGTCATGTATAGCGTGTTCTCCTTTCATATACATACGCACATGCTTCTACCTAAAAATAAAATTTAATGGCATTATTATGATATCGAAGCAAAATTTTGGTATTTAATATTTAACTGCACATACCATTAAATCTATGATGCCTCCGACACCTGAATAGCCTCTCTGTGTGCGCCTGAGTGGATTCCTAATGTGGAGGCGAGTGATGCTTCTGTACCAAGCCATGTAAGGATCAGCAGAGCACATAAGTCTATCATAAATCTTGCCGCCTACTACACAGGTTATCCTGTGTGACTAGAGTTCTATATACCCTGTATGATAGTCACTCCAATCTACTCCGGTCCTCTCTCGTCGATCCACTGCATGTAAGTCCCTCCTAGTGTTCGGATGGTCTAGTATGTCCTGTCTCATCCTGAACTAGCGCATCACTTGATCAGGTAGATGGAGCTTTACAAATGCAAAGTACAAGAGATGGACCACTGCCCTCTAAACCTCCATCCCAACAAAGCAGTAAGGGGGCAACGCATCCATATGGGCCTCGTATGGGGTCTAACAAAATTGAAGAATACAAAACATACAATTAATTGTCATGTACTATACAACCCAAATATAATGAATGTAAAACGTACTGTCAATGTATAACTTACATCATCGGGCTGAAGTTGGTCCAATTGATTCATGTACACAACGAGCATATGGGTGGAGACATTTTTGAGAAGGAAATCATCATTCCACCTGCCCTATAATGGTCCACTAGGAAACTTATGTTCCCCAATAATAAGCGGCTCATGTGCATGTGTAATAGAAATCGACTTCTGTATAGGCGCGATAATAGGGAATCTCTCCACACCCAAATTTGAATGAATCTCAGTCTCAATATGGAAGGATATGATCATTGAAAGGTAATAACAATATGAGTAAAAAAATATTTTGCATACCTGTAGCAATGTAAGCAAGCCAATGAGCTCAGAATAGGTGGAACGAACGGTGCGATATAACCCCCTGTATAATGATGCAAGGACTGCACTACCCCGACTAAAATCACCATAAGCATCAAGGTCTACTAACAATGGGAAGAACATGGGCCTAAATAGGTACTGGAGTGATTTGGCATCATGACCCCACCAATGAGTCTCAATATAAATACCCGAGCATGGCGTTGTACTATGATATTAGCATCATCTGCAAGTGCCCCAAATGTCTGACTTAATCACTTAAGCCTAATAAAACCTTTTTTGAAATATTCAACCCCGGGTGCAACCCCTAAATGCTGCATAAATAAAGGGGCCCAATCTTATTGTGCCAATGGGCCGAAGGGACCTGCAAAATGTTAGTAAAATGGAATTCAATTATTAGATACGACATAAAAACGTGTATAACGTAATAAAAGGATGCGTGTATTTAAATAATGTTATGAAATAATTTGTGCAATTTATTGTAATTCCGAATCGTAATTGTCAACCGTAATTCTGAATCTGTAACAGCCCTGCCAGTAATCGAAAAACCGTATAGGATGGAGACATCATGTAATGTAACTGTCGCCTCCCCAATAAGCAAGTGGAAGGTGTGTGTCTCCTGTCGCCATCTCTCCACCATGGTTGTGAGTAGAGCATGATCGTGCTAAATCCTACCTATGCAGTATACATTGTAAAAGTCAGCACGGATCAAATATGAAAAAATACCAAGGGTGTACATCATCGTCAAATATACCCGAGTCTCCTCGCTGACAATTAATAAGCTAATCACACTGTCCATCAAATAAAAGGAATGCATTAAAAAAATGGTATTAGTTATTAAAAAAAAGTAAATGTAAACTATTTTCTATATTACGTACAAGTTCTATAAAACTTACCCTATGGTCCCACACAACATATGAGTGATGAATCTCTTGTAAGATAACTACACTAGCATCGATGGGCCCACCAGGTCATCATTGTGATGCCATAGTGTATGATAGATTTGGAACGTCAATAAAATGCAATGCACGGAACCAAAGAGTAACTAGCTGTCAATATAAGATAAATGAGAGAAGTTCAATATACTCACAATTATATTTATGGTACTTTTGCAATGTTACCAAGTGACATTGTTATTTTTCACCTCAATGGATTTTTTTATTCTTATCAAAGGTGGTAGAAGACTGTGACCATTAGTGAATTTTGTTATTCAAACTCTGTTGGAGCAATGAAGTGGGTTGTGAGGTATGTGTACTCGAGTTAGTTGTGTTTTACTTTCTTTTTCTCCTTTATCGATGTCTTCTTTATTACAGAGGAGACAGTCACACAAAGGGTCTTATGGACTACAATCCATTATTGGTTTGCACAAAGTGATCCCTAGTGATGTAACATGTATGAAATAATTGGTTTGCAACTTTAGTTAGAATGACAAGTTTACATATTTTGAATACTTTATCAAATACAAATGGATTACATATATGTACTATTCCCTAATGTTCCCGTCTCCTATTTGGACATCGACGTCTGTTATGACCAAGCTCATTGCATAAACTACACTTGAACGTTTGTTTTTACCTCGATTCATCCATTTCGTTACGAATTCTACTATGTTCTGGATGGCTTTTTCGGGCTACACATTTACGAAGGGGGTTTGGGAAGACAACAGGCTCTTCATAAGGAGGACAGTAATCCTCCATTAACATTGACGCAAACAGAATCCCGTACACACGGGCATACGCCTCCATAGTGTAATAAGGGTCAAATAAAAATCAGGGCTACTTTTCGACAACTACAGCAGCAGCAAGCATGTGGGAGCAAGAACGGTTATATATAACCCATTTTTTGCATGTACAGCTGGGCAAGAAAAGTTGTAAGGCATGTAGATGACCACTTTTAGTCCTGCTCCTACCAGTTAACACATTGACAGGCACGGTGTCCTTGTACAACAAGTAACGACATGTCATACACTCAGTTGAATGCCATTACAATAGCAATTTAATGATGATGATAGTATAAACATATATTACCAATTACAAACTGTGACAGTATGATCGACTGCTTTTTTGCTCCACTTTTGAAATATTTCGTGCACTTCTAACGAGTATGCATGGCCATTCATCACGTCACATTGCATCTCACCACGTTGTGTAACAATACTCTTAACAAGACGATAGTAAGTGAGCTGCACAGATACAGTGATGGGCAAGTTACGTGTGCCTTTTATCGCATTATTGTAGCTCTCAGAGTTGTTAGTTGATGCGATCCCCCAACGAAAGCCGCCATCGTGAGCAAATGTCCACTTAGTAATATCCTCCCTCGTTAGTTCATTATAATAAGGTTCACATCTCTTCTTAATTTTTTTCATTATAGTGTTGAACTTTCGCGTTGTGCTAGCAACCCACACCAAGTCATTGATCCTTATCATATTGTAGTTCTTGTAGTAGTTACTGCGAAAGTGTCAAAGGTAATATTTGTGAAAACCAGGGGGTTGATCATCTCTTGGATGTTCCCATATTCGACCAATGGCATTTATTAGGCCCTCGTGGCGTTCCGATAGTATAGTGACACGTTCCCTACCAAGGACAACGATGTGTCTCACCAAGTTGATGAACCATAACTAGTTACGTGTGTCCTCAATCTCAATAACGAAAAAGGCTAAGGGATAATTTCTACCCCTGGCAGTGACCCCCATAGCGATAAGCGTGACACCCTTATATTTTTCATAAAAGTGGGTGCCATCAACCAATATAACCGGCAGACAGTGCTTTAAACCATTAATACATGAGCCGAATGCCCAAAATACTCAATCAAACACAACCATGTCATCGACATCCTGATTGAAGGACTCTAACATTTGGATTGTTCCAGGGTTTCTTAACTACAATGCCAACAAATAGTTGGAAAGTTTTGCAAACAACTATTTCCAATTGCCAAATACCATTTCTATGGCATTTGTTCTTACCATCCATACTTTCTTATATGACACGGAGTGGTAGTAATGTATTTTCACATCTTCTATTATGGACGTAATCTTCCAATCAGGATATTTCTATACAAAAACTACACAGTTTAAGTACATTACATGAACTTCTTATATGACAAACTAATCAGTTATTGTGATAAAGTCTGAATCAAAGTTAAACTCATCGCTACTTATCCCATGATAACATCTACAATGAAGTTTGCATCTAGGTTACGATGACCCATATTTGGCATCCCGTACAAACAACTATGAGGCCCATTATATTGCATAACCTCCCATATCTCATGTCTTTTGGTGGACACACGAAGCATCTAAGGGCAATCGTGTGCACACTTCACTTTAAATAGTTTCGTAGTTAATTCAACAACTGAATACTCTTTGTTGTTATGCAAGTGATATATTGTGCATACATTTTTCACAGCTGCCTTATCATTGAACAATATTCCCGTTTGAAAATTGGGATTCTGTATATCCCATACGGGCCCACGGCAAAATTGATCCTTTCTAGGTATAGGTACATCATATCCCTCCGACGAGGTGGTGAAATACAGAACTGAGATCTCTTGTTGTTGTTGAACATCATCATCGAAATCATTTATCAGAGCAACATCTATATGTTTATCTGATATTTCCGACTGTGTATCCGGAAACCTTACATTCAAATCAATTTGTATGAAAATAAATTGGTGCCCTGATTGAACCATATGTTGCACTGGATCACTCCCTTGACTATGTCTCATCGAAGGCCCTTCTGAAAGTCCAGCGGTGTCTATGTAGGCCGATGTTGTGAAGTACTACTCAACCTAATGCCACAATCAACGAATGAACCACGGTAACCACTTTGTTGCGTGCTTTGCAAATAAATCAGGTTACTATATTGGTCAAATTATTGTGAATATAGCACACTGTGGCTAACAGTGTCCTGCCCTAATGTCAACATCATTGAGAAATTCCATGCTGTTGACTTATCTCTCTCATCCAATAGAATCCTTCCATACCCCTGAATGTCACTCCACATTTGATCTGCTGCAGGGTCCACGTCTACTACTACATCCTCTATTTGGATGTACAACTCGATGCATTCCATCCATAACTTTTTCTGTGATAGTCATAACACAATTTGCAATGTCTGGTCATCTTTGATCAGAATTTTATTATATTTGATCGACCCGCCTTCATTACTATATGAAAATCTGCATATTATTTTCAACCTTATATGTTGTCCATCCTTGCCAATCATAGGCATTATCATCGCTTCTAGTTCAAACATTTTTAGTTGTAACGATATACTACAACATGACTATCATTCCATACTATACATAATCCCTTCATCTTGATCTTTCATTATTTCTCCACCCCAGTATATCATGGCCATTGTTTCATCCATTATTGCACTTATTTTGATATAATTGAACAAACACATCATACATTTACTTGAAGGAAAAATATCCTATAATTTATTAAAATTTGATTACACTTTTTAACATTGACTACAAATTATTTATAGTTCTATTACTTTAAGCTAATCGGTTATTTATCCATTTTATACTTAAAATTATTTATTAAAAATTACCTTATACAATACTGCCTTTTTATTTAATAATAATTAAACTGATTAATAATTATTTTTGCTATTTAATTACTAATTACTAAAACATTTTGCATATTAATTATATCTATTTTATATTTTTTATAGTTCTATTACTAAAACATTCTACATATTAATATAGAAAATTTGAATTATGACATCATAAATAGCATTACCAATACTTATTTTACTAATAATTATTCTTCGCATTTTATAACATTTTATTACTAATTAGTAAAACATTTTAACTTTTTCTTATTTTATTATTCATTATTTTTACTTAACCGTTACAACAATTTCGAATTTATATAGTTAAATAAAAATATTAATTATTTTAAGTTCTATTACTTTAAGGTAATCTAACTTGTTTTTTTCCCCATTTTATTATTAAATTTATTCACTTCAAATTCTAATATGAAATTACTACATATTAAACAATAATTAAACATATTACAAATTATTTCACCCACTTTATTGGTAATTAGCATGGCATCCAAAACATTACTTATATCTATTTTCTAGTATTTATAGTTCTACTATTCCTAACTACTAACCTATCTTTTTCCCATTTTATTCTTAAATTTATTCACTGAATATTATTTACTACAGATTATTTTTCTAATAAATATTGTTTTCATATTATAATATTATATTACTAATTATTAACACATTTTTAAATTTTATTATTTTACTCATTATTATTTTTACTAAACTCTTGCAACAATTTCGATTTTATACATTGAAATAAAACTATTACTTTAATAAGTTTTAAATTATTAAAAATTATTAATAAATTTTGAAACAACATAATAATCATGGTGGGTGCATCACAAATAATAACTATCCTACCAACATAAATAAATAAAATATTTTGCCAATAAAATTAACCAACTAGATCAGTACGCAGAATAACGGAGTCCTTTTCCGAAGTAGTAGGAGCAGTAAATATGGTTACAAATAAAATAATAGAGAGTTAGTAATTTATGAATTGCATTTTGAAATAATTATACATTTGACATTACTATTTTTACTACTACAATATAAACTTTGATCTTTCTTAAATAACAACCTCCTTGCCGAATAACTTAAGCTTAACTAAAAATGGAGAAAAGTATTGGATAGTGGGGGAAAAAGCTGCAATGCAAAGGAAAGAGAGAGGGGGAGGGAAGAGTTTGCAATGCAAAGGGAATAGGGATTGAAGAAGAAGTTGGTGTGAGGAGGGGGAAGGGAAGAGTCTGCAAAGGGAAGAGGGAGTGGGGCAGGAGAGCTGGTGGGAGGGGGGAGGGGAGTTTGCAGAGAGGGAGTGGGAGAGGAGAGCTAGCGTTTTTTTTTTTGGTAATAACATAATTAAGACTTATTCATTTATGATTAGGTTATGTATAACTCTAGTTTAAACGTGGCACGTATAACCCAAATAACTGTTTTTTTTATTTTTTATATGCTCAATGTTTTAGGCCAAACATTTATAATTAAGATCAATTCATTTATGATTAGTCGTAAAAAATTAATTTATTATTAGATTTTGTAACAAATATAATATAATACAACCAACCCAAATATTTATTTGTGGTATCCTCTTAGAAAAACTAAGGTGGATCAACTCAATTTTTGTCCATTATGAATAATTTTTTTTTTGTATTACTTTAATTTAAAGTGATAAGTATTTTTACTTTTAGAAAAAAAGGCCTATTCTTAATATTATACTCTTGATCATAAATTTTTAATTTAGTAGGACTAGGTAACACATACATATGAAAAATGCATATACAAAATATTAATATTATTCATAAATTTTATAAAATAATTAAATGTCAACATATTTTAAGTAAAAAATATATCTCTAAACTATTTTTTTCTTTTTTATTCCCGTGCATAATTCTAATTCCCTGCTAACATATGTTATTTTGATAAATTAGTCTAGAAGAGCTTTTATTCCTTGACCTTTATTTGTAAATATAAATAATTTTGTACCAATGAAGGCTGCTTTGACAGCATTTTTTTGGGTAAGTGGACGCGCTCTCTCTCTCTCTCTCTCTCTCTCGGGGGTAAGTCATAAGTTGTCCGTCATAGATATTGCACACAGTCTCTCACAATAACTAATGCATTTATGTATATTAGCAGTAATCGTGCTACACACGGAATTTGTACATTATACCTTACACAAAAATCAAAATTTTGCATTTTTTTAATTTTTTTTAACATACCAAAATCTTAATGATAGAACAGATTTTTTTATTTATTTATTGACATGGTGAATAATTTAGTTAAAGACCTAACTTTGTTGTGCATGAAATTTGTATATTTTAGAATTTGTAGTAAAATAAAATTGTACCATTCTTTACTCTTTATAATATATATCAAAAACTTAAATGCCAAAAAAAAAAAAAAATCATTTAGTAGCCTATGTTAGCTGTAATTCGTGCTATGTAGAGAATTTGTGTTAGTAGTAACTCATATTGTATATTTTATTTAGTGACCCATATTATGTAGGGAATTTATGGTAGCAGTAACTTGTATTGTATGTGGATTTATATAAATTAATTAAAATTGCACTCTTTATTTTTTTATAAAAAATATTGTAAACCTAATAATGCATGAATTTTTTAATTATCATCATGTATGTTTATTTAGTAACTCATGCTAGCAATAACTCGTGCTATGCATGAAATTTGTACTAATAGTGATCAGTGTTATGCACATGATTCCGATATCCTAAAATATATAACTAATGAAACTTTTGTTTTGTGGAAAACACTATTTTGGTGTAATATTTCATCAAGTTTTTTGTTTTTGTTTTCTGTTTTTTGAACACAATAAAAAAATAGTTAACAAACATTGTTTTTGAAAACAAAAAACAAAAAAGGTTTTTTAGAAAGGTGGGATTGGGGGTTTCTTATACTAAACGGTTGGTTTAATAGATGATTTCAGGTCTGGTTCGATGGTTTAATCATTGGGTTAATCGAGTTTTTAGTGCAAACGATTTTAAAGATAATCAGAAACATTTTGATTAGTTCGGTTTTTAGTGCAAAGATTTTACAGAGCCCGTTTTTTCATTATTGGTTGAACTGATTAGTTCGATTCGATTTTAAAACACTGCCTACAACTATTTCCATAACAAAACCGACCGGCTTTATAAAACTGGCTCAAACTGTCAGTTGGACCGTTAAACCGGAAGAACTTGTCAATATTTTAAAATCCGGACCGGACCGGCCGGTCGAACCGTTTGACCGTCACCCGGGATTAGTAGCGGTCCGGATTTATCCATTTTAATAAAAAACCGTTCTTATTTAGAAAAACCGCTTGGCCCACGGTTCAACCGATGAACCGGTTGACCCGGTCACTGGTTAGTGTAACCGGCCGGGTTTCAGTCACACTAAAAGCCCTCTTTTGCTTTAGGAATTAGGGATAGCAATCAAAAATTTGGAACAAATTGCAGCTTCACTGCAATTTAGTTTCAACTCTCGAGACTTCGGCAGGCACTCGGCAGCTCGAGTCTTCAACTCTCGAGACTTCGACGACGGACGACCTATCAACTCCGGTACCGATCAACTCTCCGGCAGGTAGTTCTCTCTCTCTCTCGGAAATTGCAGCTTGATTGCTCGAGTCGACTCTTCGAGAGTTTGACGACGGACGACCTATCAACTCCGGCACCGATCAACTCTCTAGCAGGTACTTCTCTCTCTCTCTCTCTCTCTCGGACAACCTATCAACTTCGTGCATGCCCTGTAATTCGATGTTTACCATTTCATGGCCATGGAAGTATATCCGTACAGATTTGATATACTGTGAAAAGTGCAGATTGTTATATATATAGTTTGTGCCGGGTGCCCAGCGACCTGAGTTGTATACATTTGTTTTTTGTTGTTGTTGGTTCTCATTAGAGTAGCATCATCAGTTTTGAGTATGCAATAGCTTAGTTTGATGTAACAGCAATCTGAGTCAATATTTCTCCAGCTAACCTGAAGGGTCCAAGCTATATTACAGGGCAATTCTTCCATGAAGCTTGAACTTCTTCCTCTTCTGCCTAGTGTAAAACACACTTCAATTTTCCACTGAGCAGAGCTCCACATTTTCTTTTATTTTCTTTGTTATATCTATATATTTAGTGTGCTTTGGCGTAAGAGGTTGTACAAGTACATGAAGAATTTTGTGTTATAGCCTTGACCAAAACAAGTAAAATAAGTAGCATTTATTCAATCAGGGCCTCACATTAGAAACTGAAAAGATTAACAACTTGAAACAGATATCTCACCTGCATTTAGTTCATGAAATACTTTGTTGTTGGTTATGGTTATTTGGCTCTCTTTAGAGTCTCAATGGTTTGGTTCTAGCATATAAAATGTCAGTGCTAAATCTGCAGGTGACTTATGCTTGGGCAAAGTGTTATTCATCAAATTTGGAATGATAACTAGAATACCTTCATAATTTTAGAGCTTCATAAATTCTACTATTTTCTTGGAAGTGTTATATGTCCTACTTTTAACTATAGAATCTAACTTATATTGTTAAATTGTGTTTTTATAAATTCATTATATTCCATGATTTCAGAAATTAAGTAAACTATTAGAAGAAATATTTTAAAAATACTTCACATTTTTTAGGCAGTTGTTTGTAATTTTATTACTTATTTTTATATATATTTGTATATATTTATATCATATTTATGACGTCACGGTTCGATAATGGTTTAATAATGGTTGACCCGATGGTTGAACCGGTAACGTAACCTGGTCCCTTTCTGGTTCACTCAACGGTCCGGGTTTCAAAACATTGCTTGTCACGGTCCCAGTTCAACATAAATGAATAGTCCAAATAACTAATACAAATAGTAATAAAGAACTAAAGATTGATTACGGCATAATTCCTTGAGGCTCAAAGTCTTCCAATGACTGTCTAACAATGTTCTGAAAACTTCAGACCGAACAATTCTACAGGTAAAAGGAGAGCTAGTGTGAAAAACAATTCAAGTAAACCCCTAAATCTTGTTAGAAAAAATGAAATAAACTGCTTAAAACCGCGATGTAATTGGTAAACTCAGAACCATTTATGGTTCTCCCGAATAATTTGTTTTGGCTGCTGCGATCAGCCTCCAAGTACGCTCCGTCTCTCTTTGTCTTTGTCTCCATCTCTCCTCTCTCTCTCTCTCTCTATCTGGGTCGTCTTCTCTGGATATTGCGGTTTCCGTTTGGGTTTTAATTTTCCAAATATGTTACAATATATGAAAAGACCTTTGCTTTGAACGTCTCAACTTTTAGATAATCTTGCATAGCATAATATGGACCCAATAATATAATGCGGAAGCCACCTGATTTCCTCCCTATGTAGAATTACTTTTATTCCCTCAACTAATTAAGCTAATTTCATACATATTTTTTATTTTTTATTTTTTAATTTCTGATGGTGTTGGATCAGTTTTCGTACGCCTCCATTAATCTCGCCCCTGACGAAAATCTACCATTGTCGAGGGAAACAGAAAAACGTCGAAGCTCATAGCCTTACCTAGCTGTCGACAAGTGCCACACTTGGACTTTTTGTTTTCTGCCCTTCGCAAATAACCATTCCTTCCTCTTTTGACGACTGTTCACTATTGGCCTCACCGACGGTGAGATTCACCACCATACCCAAACCAACCAGGTCTCACTCTACGGCCTGTTGCTTTGCTGCCAAACCAACTAATCATGAAGATGTATCGTCTTTCCGCAAAAACAACCAATCACATGTGCCCGACGAAATCCATTGCAGAAGAACTTCGGCAGTGAGCAAATCCTGTTGTCTGCATTTGTGCCGCCTCAAATCCAAATTCCTCTCCCTTGCTCTTCCACCGCCTTCTAAGATCGCACATCCTTTATTCTCCATGTTTCTATCGCCTTTGTTGTGTGTCTATATATGGGTGGGCTAGTGTTTGAAGACCAGTACTTCAACTTCCCCAACTGATATCGTCTCAGATTTTTTATCTGTAAACAGGTTAGAATTGTTCAATATTTCTAGTTTTTGGGTTTTGTTCTCTTTTCTGAAGTTGGCTGGTTTTTGTATGAGCGCTGCATCAGACATTTGTTTATTTTATGTTGTCCTAGCTTTTCTTTGTTTTTTAACCTAGCTATTTATGTTTGATGCTTTCTAAACTGAGGATGTACGCTCTACCCTTTCCTATGTTATATGATATGCTGATCATTTTCTGGGAAAAAAAAAAAAAAGAACATAACAAAATTTATCCTTACAATCTGTCCGAAGAAAATCACGAGTGAGATTTTTGAACAAATAAAGGCCGTACAATACACATACCAGTTGGGTTTATATTAGCCTGGTTTGACATGCGTAATTGATTTTACCCGTTCTTTGTTGTGTGTTGTTGTTTAGAGTGTTCCAAATTGTCAGGTTGTCTTATGATTGTATTATGAATATCTAAACATATCCCAGTTGATCTGGTTTGTGGTTCCGTAAATAATTATTGGCTTTTGGGGCATTAGTCCTTTTTTCTTCTCTTTATTGCGTTAATGTAGTCCAAGAAATATAAGAATCTCATTGTTGCTTTTTGGAGATATCATATCTTCATTTCACAGATTTCGAAGATTAATTTTATTTCAGGTTCTCATTTTTTTTGGTCATTATTCTAAAATTATCATCACATATGATCTATTAATGTTATTTTAGTACATTTATGATGTAACAGTTCAATACTGGCTGACCTGGCGATTGAACTGGTAACCCTTGGCCTGGTCCTCCTTTCTTTGGTTTACTCAACAGTTTGGGGTTTAAAACATTGCAAAGTGGAAGACTCGCTTGAACTAGTGTGTGGTTCGACCTAGTACCGTGTAATGGTGACCGGACTACATGTTGTATCCATAACACCAATTGTGTTAGTTCAAAAAATTTACATTTCCGGTATTCGAGGATTATCTCCCTCCCCAAAATCGGTCTCTGTCTCACTCTATGTATATGTACTTACATAGACATACACATATATATACACACGTCTCAAATTGTCTGTTTCAACGTTCTGTCCCAGAATTTTTGTGCTCTTGCGTGCGTAAAATTAGAGATATTATACTTTTGAGGTAGTAAGTACACTATCGACTGAATAAGAATTAGCTAGAAGGATAATTTATAACTTCATTGTGATTTATAGCTTCGGGAATAATGAAAGAGAAAATAAATTAGCAACTATGGTTTGATTTGTTTACTATAAAGTGTTGAGTTCTTCTATCTAGGAATTTTTGTTGTTGTTGTTGTTGTTGTCATATTTTGTAGCTACTAAATCAATTTTAGGAACATTTGTCTTTAGTATACAACAAAGTTTACGAACAATTTAAGAACATTGGCAGCAAAGCCAATGGTAAAATTTTCTGTAAACTAAATTTGGAGAAAGAAAAAAAAACTATTGGTTATGTTGTATTTGATCCCATTTTTATTGATTTTGTTTAATGTATTTGTGATATGAGCATGACATCATGGTTTGGTTCTTGTTAGCTCGGTATCTTCTCTAGTTTGTTGGATCGTCCCATGTTTTAGAACATTTGAAACAAACCATAGATCTTGAGAAACTAACACCATGATATTTTTAATTTCTCTCGCAAGAAATTGTCTTAATTGAAGGTGAAAATAGGCAATGCTAGACCACATTAAAACGATCCTGGAATTAAATTATTGTCCTCACGATGATGTGACATAATGGTCAATAATAACTGTTATTAGAAATATTCTATCTTCATTTTTAACAACCTGTTGGAGTTTTGAATGACACGTGTCGTTATTTACTTCGGTAGGGATAGTTTTCGTAAAAATGTTTTACATCTCTAGAGACATCTTCGTAGGATTTATAGAAATAGGATAGATATATTTTGTTCTTTGATTTAGAATCTTAGGAAGCTCATAAGTTTTTGGTTTCTATGGTTTCAGAAAGAGGGCAATGTTTGAAGGGCTTGTTCGGCAACTGCTTTTGGGTTATCTTGGCCGTTTCATCAAAGACATACAAAAGGAACAACTTAAGATCACCTTATGGAATGGTAAGTAAAATAGCCCATCCTATTTCTTTTTTCTCTGTTCTTCTTACTATTATATATTTCTTATTATTATGCTGATATGTTTATAAATATTATTATTTGGTGATAGTAGTTTATAATGTAATTTTTCAATCTCTCTCTGAAATTTATTGATATTACAATTTGTCAGGTTTGTCCTCCTTTGACAATTATCAATCTCATGTATGTTTATCTGAATATATGTGCATGTATGCATGGATATATGTCTGATTTCTCTATTAGATCACTGTAGTAATTTGGTATAGCTGACATAATGAACTGCTCAAGGCTCCTAGGCATTCTTTCGATTTGGAGGGTTTCCAATTATTTTACAAAAGAATGCTATGTTATATATACAATAATATTGCAATTATTCTTGAAAAATACAAGGAAAATGCGGCATAAGAAAATGAGAATAAAAGAAGTATAAATTTGAATACAGATATGTAAACTATGGATGTTGGTCAAATTACGTGTCAAAAAATACAAGGACGTTCTCTCTGTTTTGTTCTAATGCTGTGGGAAATTGATTTACCTTGACATAACTGAATTGGTCGACCAAAAGGAAAGCCCAGCAACCAATTCCCAACCCTCCCCCTCAAAAAAAAAAAAAAAAAAAAACAAACAAAAAGCACCAAAAAAAAAAAAAAAAAAAGCGGAGACCGAACAATTGCCAGGTTGTTGAGGACATGTCTAAAGAGGAGGCAGGTGCGCTCAAAATTCACGACCCCACTGGTTGGCGATCAATGGAACCAATTAGAACTGCAAATTGCGATAGTAAAGCTAGGAATCAACTAAACGGCCGTGGGTCAGTTTTCTGTTTCTGCTTGATCCCAATTTCCATTCCTTTTTCTTCAAGAAGTGAGGTGAGGTGAGGGTCAGGGGACTGGGCAGAGTGCTCTGTTGTTTGCCTGTAGTTTCTAGTACAAGTCTATCAGAAGTCATTTCGAGTACAAGTCTAGTTTGAGTTGTTGGGTCATTGGTAGCAAAATACTCTGTAGAGGTTACTGATTTGTTCAATATGGTTGGGATAAAGGTGAATCTTTCTTTCTTTGCTATGTCTCCTTTTATTTTTTCTTGGGTGATATGATGGATGGAGCTAAACTGGATTTAGGGATCTGTCAATGAGAAAGTTGAGGATTTATCCAATGGGGCCATTTTCTGTTAATCTCTGTTAAAGGCCATTCCCGCTGCCCCATAGTTTACTTTAACGTGGCTTGGGTTGGGTACGCCCCTGTTCTTTGGGTTTTTGAAGTGCCCTAGTTGCTTTCCTTTCACTTGTTCGTTTCTTTTCAAGGAAAGGCACTTCATGCTTTTTTGTGCTTCTTTTCCTGTTTATTTCATGAGAAGTCTGTTTCTCATTCAAAAATAATAGAAAAACAAAAGAAAAAGAAAGAAAACCAGAAAAAGTGAAAAAGGTACAAGCCTCTATCATCAAGTACATTGAGGGACCAGGGTTATGCTTGATTGGGGCCTTTGGCATTTGGTGGGAGCTTGCACACTGGAGTATCCCTGCATATCTTTCTGGTTTAAGCTGAGGTCTGTTTTGGTTGCCATGCTTCGAGATTTTTGGTCACTTCTTGAGCAGGTGCTTTTAACATGCTGTTTGGTACAAGTGAAAGTTGCATATCTCCCCAGTAAGGATGTCGGGCGCATATGAAACAAAGAAAGATTGTTGTGACGATGTCTATTCTAATCTAGGCTCAGGCATTATTTTACTTATTTGAGCAAGTCAGTTTCTCATTTTATGTAGTCTTTTCTTTTGCAAAGGGACGTATCTATCTGTATCTATTAAATATATGGCAGAATTCTTGAAAAGATATGTGACTGTTCCTGATTTACATATCTTTAGGAGTGTTTGGTGGTTCTTTGCACATTTAAATGACATGTACTGAAAAAATTTTGATGGTTGAAGTTAAAAAGTTGATTCCATTTTCTCATGCAGAAGAAGTATTATTGGAGAATGTAGAGCTGATTCTTGAAGCTTTTGATTATCTCCAGCTGCCGTTTGCTCTAAAGCAAGGTGTTGTAAACAAACAACTACTAGTACAGACCAAAATTCCATTTTTATTAATGGATATGCTTCTTGTTCCTTTTGTATTAGCTTTATTTTTGGTCTATTTTATCTAACATAAAGTAACCGCCAGTGTTTTATGCTTATTTGCATTTTTTCTTGGTGTGGAGCTCTGTCCTGTATGCTTCATTTGACTTCATTATCAGTACGATTCAACTAGGATTTCATCGTAATTCCTTATAATATTTTGCTTGAAGTACATGAAGCTAAGTTAGGACATCTTATGAGTAAATCTAATCTCAAGATAATTTAATATGCCCACAAATAAAATATGACTATGGCAGCCTACTTTGCACCCCACAACCTACATTATCAAAGTACCATTGACTCCTTAGACATAAGAAAACACTAGATAAAACTAAATGAGTCGTAACTAACTTGTATGAACACAAATTAGGACTCATTTCACTATCGTACACTTTTCTTTGGACTAAAAATACTTCTTGATCATCGTGGATCCACATTCTTTGCCTTACCTATCGTGTTTGGTTGCCTGCTAAGTTCGTAGACATGATTTCCCATCCACTGAAAAGAATTTGTGTTTCGCAAGATAGGAGCAGTTCCAAGAATTGCATTAGAGCGAGAAGTTCATTTTATTAGTAACGTGGTTTTCTTTAGTTACATTATTTGAATGTCCTTGTAGAATTAAGAATTATGTTGTAGACTCGGGTACATCTACCAATTGTGTGGATGTGTTCAAGCATGAAATTCATTTAAATCTTACATCTAGAGACATTAACATAACTGGACATTCTTCTTTTATTTCCTGAGGTAAAATGGTGTTTTTACTCTTTATGTGACATATGGCATTAAGCATGAGCTCTTAACTTATTTTGAAGCAACTATTTTAAAAAGTAGGGCTAACTATCATGATGTCCTTCCAACTTTGTCTCAAATTTCAATGTCATCTCTTAACTTTGATTTCTTCTATTCAAGCCCTCCAACTTTTAACTAGGGATTAAAAAAATCTTATATTGTATCATATCTTTTGTTTCTTTTGACAACAGTGTCAACACAAACTGAAATTTTAATAGTTTAAGGGTAAATATGTAACGATTTTTATTTTAGCTGGTAAAGAAAAATTAAATCATAGTTTAGAGGGTTAAAGAGTAATTAATCTTTAATTTTTTTTTGCATGTTTTAAAATGTTAATCACATTGACTTATTTTTAAAAGTTGAAGGGGTAAAATAGAATAAATTAAAGTTGAGAGATGACATTAAAATCTGAGGCAAAGTTGGAGGGACAAAATGACAGTTAACCCTAAAAAATATTATACATAAAGTATTTTATACGCAATTACATATTAATTACTATACATGCTATTTCCCATCTTTGATGTATGACGCTAGAGTATACAACAAGCTCTTCATTATGGTTTTCTTTTATGATCATCCATATTTAGAGTAGGTTGAGATGTTTCATTGTTAGTAATGATGTCAATGTCTTGACCCTGAATCCACCTTGTGTGGATCTGTGACCACGGCCGGCTAATAGCATAGCTACCAAAGGTTGAACAAATCAAAAGGGTTGAACACATGTGCCTTATGATTATTTAATGGTAAATTTAGTGGAAACATTACATATTAAATTGTGCTGGACATCTCAGTATCAGAGCAAGTGCTTATGTGTTGACCGAACAGACCATACCATAACAAATTAAATCAAGTAATTACAATCATTGGGCCAACCAAATGGCCACATAGGGGTGCACAAGCAAACCGATCAACCCAAGAATTGAACCGAACAAAACTGAGCCCTACATCTTTGGTTCAGTTTGGTTCTGTTATCCTAACAACCGGTTTGGTCCTGGTTCTTAAATTGTTTAACTAACCACGTCGGTTTGGTTCTTGGGTAACATGTTGGTTCTTCGAACCAACCCAAGAACCGATCCTATGCATTTATAAGAACTAGAAAAACCCCAGTCCACATTTTGTACACCCAAAGACAACAAATGCGTCACTCTCCTTACAATGTGGGATGTACAAAAGCAACCAAACTCTCACAATACATACCCAGCAAAATGTATACTGAATCTTGTCCCATAGAAAAAGAGAGGGGTAGCAGCATAATCATGGCAGCCCAATCCAGTCGCAGCGCTTCGAGTGGGAGAAGACGGTGGTCTCAGGATGGAGATCACTATGATCACTCTCTCCTCATCGCGGACTTAGGTCCGTGAATAATTTCAAAGCCACTCACACTCTTCTCAGCTGAACTTGTCCTCTCTCTCTCTCTCTCTATGTATATATGTCTCTATCTCCCCTTCTCTCTCATACAAACTGATATTATATCCAATTTCCGTTCATTCCTACACAAGATTGCGACCATTTCTCTTTGATTCATTGTTTTGATTTGCCTCTAAGTAATCACTCTCTCATTCCTCTTCCTACACATACATTACATATATACACATCTCTAACCAGATATCTGAATATTTTGTTGTTTTTTTGTAAAGTAGCAAAATCATTCCAAATAAGTTTGTTTGTGCTCGTAGTGTATTTTGTAATGGTGGGTTGATGCTTTACTTGTCTTGTTGATTTCTTAGAGCTTCGACTGCAGAGGTTTTCTTTCTCTGTTGTCTTCAACGATTCAAAATTTTCTGGCTTGTCCCACATTGTTCACACCACAACATGTTTCTTTGCTTCCTTTTATAAATATACCTGTTGGAAGCAAAGAGGTAAACCCTACGTAACCCTTCCACCAGTGGCGCGTTTAAATGTGGGAATTTCATCCATTTCCCAGTTGCCTTAGTGAACACTTCTTTGGGGACTCAACCCCTTTGGGAGCAGACCTTCAATGACCACAATACAAGGGACATCTCTAGATACGATTATAAAAAGTTGCTGGTTTATTTCAAGCTCCCTGTTTTTGCATCCCGAGTATGATATATAATATCTTTTCAAAATGTATCTTTGAACAATATCCAGATATAGAGCCTTGGATTCAAAGCATATAGCTCCAAGTACCCCTATTATGCTTGAATTGAAACCAAGAAAGTATTTGTAAGTTATATAGCTCCAAGTACCCCTATTACTCACCTTGAGTCCTTGTTAGCCTTTAAGAAACCCTTTATTTAATCCTCAAGCCTGTGTTATCCTTAAATCCTCTTATAATGATGGTCCTAAGTAAATGAAGTATGTATTTATAAATAAATATGGGGAAATAACTCATAAAATAGGTCTTCATAAGGTCATAGTCAAAATTTGGGTGGTTGGCTCGAGCCAACTCACAACGTCACTTCATTTAATAGTATTTTGCTTGAGCGAACACTTGAATCGAGCATATATTGATTGAACCATCAAGCAAAGATCTCTGTATTGTTGCATATGGGTCTCTAGAATGAATTCTCTCGAGCCAACTACTTGGAAAACAGATTTTAAGGGTCCGAACCTGCGAAATCTCTAAGTGTGAACCCAATCAAGTCTCATAATGGTAAACAAAAGGCCTTTCTTGAACGTTGGCTCTCCTATCCCAATTAAGAGGGGTCATGGAACAAACATGTTCAATATCACAATCAGTTCCTTTATCAAATATGGGAATCAGTTATTTATTCAACTATTATCCTATCCCAATTGAGTTATCATCTTTAAGCTCGAGAGCTCTCATCAAAGATGAAAATCATTTATCTATTCAACCATTATTCTATAATGCTTTAGGACTTGAGCTGCTCTATTTCATATATGCTCTTTCTGAATGCACTCGAACATGTTTTTTTTTTTTTGCAGGCCGAGTTGGGAGGTTGAGCATCAAAATTCCATGGAAAAAGCTTGGGTGGGACCCCATTATAATTACTATAGAGGATGTATTTGTTTGTACCTGCCGGCGCGATGATCAAGAGGTAGTTTTTATCTCATGTGTATCTATGTAAGAAAGAATAATATCTTTTTATGAATTGGAGACCCGACTATATTTTCTCGTTCTTTTTTACATAATGTTATATTGGCCCATTATCACGACAAAACTTTGAAAAGAAAAAGCCTCTAAAAAGAGATTATTCTGCAGAACTTTTGATGGAAAATCATTTTCCCTGTATTTTTGGTGGTAGTGGAGTATGGATGCAGTTGAAAGGAGAGAATTCGCTGGAAAAAAGGCCAAACTTGCTGCAGCGGAGCTGGCAAAATTGTCAAGACGTGTTTGTGGTGAGTAATTTGACTTCCACTATCTAAGTGTGAATGGTATTGTTGGTTTTTGTTGATATGTACTTTGATTCTTCCTTTTGGTTTTTGTTAACCAACTCCAGTGGTGGAGTTTGGTTTTCTCTCATTCATTCTTTTTTTTGTTATGATACTTTATCGACCTTTTGGCTAAGATCAAATACACGTGTATTTCTTGCTTTCTTTTGTTCTTTCTTCCTTTTTATTTTATAATATACACTTGCAATTTCTAGTTGTATGTGCATAAATAACTAGAAACGTGATTATTATTTCTAAATTCTTGGATCACATTTAGTTCAATTGGCTGATTCATCCTTTTTCATGGCCCTACTTCTGTGATATTTTTTTATTGGGGGTGTAACGTACTTGTAATGGTTGTCAGGCAATTCAGACTTTCGAACGAAATCTGATTCCATGATCTTTCCAAAATTTTCTCTTGTTCAGGCTCAAGTTAGGTGTCTCCACACATGCTGATAAAATTAATATGCCTCATCCAGACCATTCCTTCCCGGATCTCTCTCTTTCTCTATCTCTTTCCCCTTCTTTTTTGATATGTTCCCATCTTTCAAAATTTTGGAGAACATTGATCAGTTTTTTCAATGTGCTTGCTGAGTCGGACAATGGCTTTTACTTGACACTTATGATGCTCGGCAAATGTTGAGGCTATGTGTCATTTGGTTGTACTCATAGGCATGAGTAGGGCACCCTCTGGTACTTGTCTTGGCCTCTGCTAGCGGTCACCAACCAAAGGGAGGCAAGCAGTGGAAGCACACACAAGGCGCGTGTATTATAAATGAGGCAGAATCATAGGCAACAAATGCATTTTATTAAGCAGCCGGTGGGCACGATGATATGACAACAATAGGGACATGATCGACATTCTACAATTATTGGGACAAGTGGCAACAGTCGTTGCTACACAATTTGGGCATGAGACTTACCAGATTGATAGTCTCATATATGCATTTTAGATATTCACCAGATTGGCAAATTTTCCTCCCATTTTGTGGAATTATAAAATTGAAAATAAGCAAATACAAGACGTGTATTTACAGAAGTGCCATCACTGCATATGTGAGTGTTATTGGTTGCCATGACATGTAGTCTGTGACCCATTGCCTTCAGATTATATGGGGAGAAAATATTATGTGTGCCCATATTTGTCATTTGTTTAGCATCTGTCCCATTTCAGAGGTCAGAACTATCCCAAAAGTGCAATTTTGCTTATTTCTGTGTGACGTTAGATATGTAATTCACTGTATTTGCCCTTTTTCTTTTTTCACACCCATGAATCTATCTATAAGTAATCTTCCTCTTGGCAAATTTAAAGTTTCTTGGGAGGACACTAACCATGATGGTAATGCCATGATGGTTATGAATAAAAGGCAGACAAGGTGATTGTGCCTGCTGATAACTTTTTAAGCTTGTTTGTTATTATCTCCATACCTCGCCCTTCTTTTGCCCCACACAATTATATATATATGTATATGAATTTGTATTCTGGTCACAAGCTTTCTGCCCCAAGCTCATTCCCTCTACTCATGACCCTGTTTACTTTCCAAATTTTAAAATTTAAAGGTAAACATGATCGGCAGATGCAATGAAAAGCAAATGGAAAGGAATGGGGGAACTTCTCTGCAAGAGAGATTCAGGGAGAGGGAATCATAGAAGGAAAGAGGAGGTAGCTGCAGACACTTTTAGGAAACTAGTAGATTGACCTTTTTCTTTATCAACTCTACAAATGCTTAAATGTGGAGATATTATTTCATACAAGCTTTAATACTGCTGCTCATACATGAAGAAATAAATATACCTTGAAAAGTAAGAAAAAAGGGCATCTTCTTCCTTACTTTTATATTGAAAAGGGCAGGATTGTCCAGCTTCTCAAGCGCTTCTATCATACCATTAGAAAGTGACAATGGATGACTTCCCACTGTGCAAACATTGCAATGTACCCTTAAAGTGGTAGGTTAGTATGGTCCAGATATATAGATCTCACTTCTATTAGTTTTCATGGTGATCTGTTTTTCTTCTATGGGATGCTGCAGTGACATGAGACCCAGCTGTGATTTCTCTTGTTAGTAGAATTATCTGTGTACATGTATGATGCTAAGGACAGACATGCACGACACCCAACACGACAGTTTTAAAAAAATGCATGACATGACACGTTGGGGACATGGGCAAAATATATATATTTTTATTCATTTTTTTTGGTCATATATAGAAATATGCTACTTAAAAGTAATGAAGAAATGCAAGTTAACACTAATTAAAATTAAAAATTATGTATTCCATAGTTTAAACATCAAAGGTACAAAATCACATTACTTTTATCTAAGTTATTTTCTTCTAACTTGCAACATGTTTCATGTTTGTCGAAGTGATAGACACGGGCTTCTAAGTGATGGACACATGTCCCCTAAGTATCCGAAGGGGGTCTTGTTCTAAAAAATAGTTATAAAAAATAGGACATATTTGGAGGCATGTTTGACACTTGTCGAGGAGTGTCTAACGAGTGTTGTATCTGATATTAATACAACACCTTCTTAGAAGCTAAGAAACATGGACATTGACATGGGTATGTATATGAATACGAACATGGGACACGATAATTTTTAAAAAGTGAGGATACTAACATAGCTGGCATATGGCAAAAAATATATTTTATTAGCTATGATTATGAATGTAATATCCACAAACTACCTAAAATGTAAAAACATAATACTAATTCAACATGAAAAATACAATGAATATATAATTAATCATCATTTATCATAAGACATGATGAAAACATGTTTACAACTTAAACTTGCAATGTGTTTCATGTGTGTCTTAGTGATTGATATGTGTCTCTAGCTTGTCCATTGAAAGCTAAGTAAATAAAAATTCACAGCACATCAATTGGCGCGTCTGACACATGTCCCGGCGTGTCCAATGAGTACGTGTCTGTGACACGAATACGACACCCTCTTAGAAGTCTTTGTGCTTCCTAGCTTAGAAGTGTCCACGCTTCTTAGTATGTTTTCAATTTGGTTTATACGATATTTTTCTTTTTTGCAGATAATCAGGCTGGCCAATCATTTATTTCATACATGACTGCAAAGGTGACGTTGCCTAGTTTATATCCTTTTAGTTAAATTTTAAGGTTATTCTTTGGCAAATTCTTGCCAACTGGTTAGCGTCTATCGGAGAATTACATGTCTTGTTGGAAAATTTAATTTGAGTTTCTGAGGTTGGATGTTCATATCATAACTGTTGTTGCTCACTTCATGTTTTCCAGATTCTTGATGGTATTCAACTCTCCATCAGAGATGTCCATGTCCTCTATCATGATATGCTGACTGACTTGGTATAATTTTGACCTCCCTGCAATATTTTGATGTTCTTTGCTAATTAGTCGTCATTATAATTGTCTTTTTATTTCATTTTCTATTATCGCAGTTTCTTCATTTTCTTCTATGATTACCTTTCGATTTGAAATAGTTTTTTTGTGTATTATTTAATCTCCTTTTCCCCCTCTATTTCTGGTGAATATGGAACTTAACAGACAAAATTGACCAAACCTATAAGTTTTGTGCCTTCAAGTGGTTGACCTGGGAGTGAGGAAAAAAAGATAATCATTTCAAGGGAAGAAATGATGAAGCTCCATATTTTAACTCTCATGTAAAAATCACAATAATTCTTAATCATATCCACAAAATGTTTATAATTATACATATATTTGCAATACAAGAAAATGTGATATATGATTCGATGGAAGAATTTAACCTTTTTAATCATGTAGACTGCACAGTGGGCCAATCCTCATTCAGCACTTTCTTTCCATGTGCATGCCATGCCACTTCTGTGCAAGGTTATGCTCCCACCATCTCTTCCCCCAACCCCCCAAACACACTGGAAAGAAAAAGGATAAAAGGCTATCACCCAAGTGACACTGTACTGCTTTTTCTTCTCCTCCTCAAGAAAGTTCCAGTTCTTGATTTTTTCTATTTATTTATTTATTTATTTTTTAAAGGGATCAACTGAACAAGTGGTCAGCTGTGATACTTGCACAATCATATATTTGAATCTTTTGAGGTAATAACATTATAATGAAAGACAAGTTCATTGATATGAAACTTTTGAGGTAGGGGTGGCCATGGGCCCAATAGCCCACTACTCTTGCCCATCATTTATAGGGCTTGGGCATATTTTTAGGCATGATTATGTTAATGGGAGGGCTTCGGAAATTTGTTTGAAGCTCGCCCCGAAATATATTCAATATAAATAATTAATTAATTTAAATATACATATGGATTATTTAAGATTATTTTTAGAGAGAAAATTATTTATTAATTTTTTTTTCTATTAATGTAATTTTTTAATTGGGTGGGTTTGGGATTTGATTTTAGGCCCGATGGGAATTATTTCTAGTGTGGGCTTGGCCCGGCCCCACCAATGTCAACCCTATATGAAAGGTACCATTAATGAGGAAATATTGATTTCAAACTGTCACATCAAGGTGGTAGAAACATGAAGGTTTAGACAAAGATTGTAATTGACTAATTGTAATATAATAGTTGTTTCCAGTAGTGTGAAAATTTATTATCAGGGAAATTATGGTGCTTCGATTTTCATTGAATACTTTTGAGAAAAATGGATTTGATTGAGGACAATCTGTGTTGCCTGAGTGGTGGAAATTATGTGAAACTTGTTATCCACAGAACACAAACGTGAAAGGAGTCTTGATTAAACATTTTCTGTGAAAAATCAAGCTCTCCTTGTGAACTTGCCTCTTCTGTCTTTTATCTTTGGATATGATTATTTCCCTTCCAATTTCATTTGTATTTTTCATGTTTTCATAGTGAACCTAAAATGTTTTTTGCCATATGCTCAATTTTTCTTGCTTGTATCTCAGGCACAAACTGTATTTGGTATAAAGTTTTCCAGCTTGACAGTAATGAAGCAGAATCTTCTTGGGTATGGTTTACATCCCTTTAATTATATATCTTGTTCACCTGGGTTAAAATTTTTTGTTTAGTATCCTGGTTACACGTGTGTTAAATTCTTTTGTTGTTTTGATGATTATCCACATGGTTAGCATTCAAATTCTCTTGGAGATTTCTGGAACCAGGTTTATGCACTAGCTAAACAGCGGATTACAGGGTTGATAGTATTGCATGCATTCATCAGGACTTTTGTACAGCCTATTTTGATAGTCTAAAAATTTACATTCATGTTTTTTTTTGTCGTATAATCTGATTTACTATCCATCTTTGGGCGAGATGTTGCTTATGCATCGTTGGTATTGTTTTTTATTTACCAACAAAAAAGATGGTTGTGGAGATAGGTTGACAGGGTATGTAACATATATGGTGCTGTCGTGCTGATTCATGATTAGGAAGTTGACGCTGTAGCTGGTCTATTGAAACTCTGTAAAGTGGGCATTGTAACTTTGGGGGGTTGAGGGGGGGGGGGGGGGGGTAGTTGGATGGAATGAGATGAATCTTTCTATGGCGGGGAGATTTGAAGTGGACAGGTGTTATGGATATTTCGTAAGTTCTTTTAAGGTCTCTTTCGTTTGATGGGGTTTTGGATGACTGAAGCACCATGTGTGGGTTTCTGGCATGGTTGGCACTCGTGGTAACTAATTTATTTGATAATTTGGAAAATTGGGAAAACCTTCCTATCTGGTGTTGAATGTGCGAAGTGGCAGCACAATTGGTGGATCTTCTTTTTTATTTTTTAACTTTTTGCTATTGGGCACGGATGTAGTACTGTTTTGGGATGTCGTGGGCTTCACTTGGTAAGTGACAAACTCTATCAAGTTGCTTGGAGGAAGAGGAAGGTTTGGAAAAGGCTCCACTGTCATTTTTTGTGGATTTCTTTTTTGTTTTTGTTTTTGATTTTGTGGGTGGGGTGGGGGGGACACAAAAAAGAGGGTTTCAAGGAGCTACCATACAGGTTTGCTTAGGTTGGGAGGAATTAATCTAACCATTGAGGCCTTTATGGATTTCCGGAGTAAAAGGTTCTTTTGTGTTAGAGGTGGTAAATTGTTTATCTCAGCTGTATAAGGGCTGTGCCCCCTTTTGGTGCCATTCGATGAATTATCTTTATTATTCCAAGAAAAAAATTCCTTCATCACAACTTGGTCTTTTGAAATGGTCGCCTCATACTGTACCACTCCTTAACTATTGTACTCACGCAATCCTTTCTTTGCTTTCAACCATGCTGAGACAGCTTTGGCTTGCTATTATTGTACTTGTCTTTGGTTAAGCCTATTGGTTTTCAAGGTACAAGGATCTAATGCTAGAGTAATAGATAAGTCTCATCGTAGTGGAGGACGTGTTAATAATTATGGTTATGTGATAAGGAACTTGATGACACATGTATCACTTCTTGGAACAATTATGAAATTAGCAATGATTGGTTTATGCTATGTTAAACTCCGCTCCACTCCACTCGAAGATAATTAGCGGCTATTGAGTGTTGTAGTTTTGTAAAGGACATTGGCATAATAATCTTCTCGTCAGATCAGAAGACAGTATGTTGTAACCCTACATAGTTAAGGTTTCAATTTGTATTACTTATTACATGGTTCAATGGTATATGACCCGTAATTATTTGATAATATAATGCTTGTACAATTAGGTTAAGAAATAAATGTTAAAATTGAAGTTATACAAGATGGTTTTGGGCGATTGTAAGGGTCGTGCTTGTATGTGTACTCTGGCAATTATAATAGTCATTATCGATAGTCAAACCTGTCAGAGAGCAAAAAGAACAGAGTTAATGGCAATAAAAGAGAGAGATAGGGCAATGAACTAGAGAGTTGTTAGATCTCTTAGTGTATTGATGATCTGAGAGCCTTGATGATCTTATGATTAAAGGGAAGGTGGGAGCTAGGATGGGGGAGCCAATCCATAATGGGTGTGATGGTCTGTCCCTCTCAGCCACAAGGGGCTTCAGCCATGCATCCGGGATTCACAGAGGTAGGTAATATACTGCCCAGAGTTGTAGAGTTGACCCAATATTAAATGCCCTTAAATGCCTTTTGTCTTCTCCTTTGTAGTGTCTTTGTCTTGGCATATTGAAGATAGAGATCTTTCTCTCTTGTAGCTAGTCAAGGCAGGTCCCTTTAGGGGAGGGATTAATGTGTTAGTGAACCTATTAACCCCAGCCTCCAAACAACAAGTCCTTGATGATCTCTCATGGAGGGTCATCGATGACTGTATATCACCCGAGGGGTGAGTTCTTGAGCCCTGCTTAAGACCCAAGGAGTGGAGGTTGCTTCTTAGCTAGAGAGTGCACAGTGGGAGGATGCCCAAGGGTAAAATGGACGATGCATCCACAGGAGGGTGTCCAAGAGTGAGATGGAGGATGCATCGGCAAGAGGGTGCTCAAGGGTGAGATGGAGAATCCTTTGTGGTTGTATGGAGGGAGTCCCTTAGGAGGGTCCCTTGGCTGGACCAAGGGAGGGGGTCTCAGATGCCCTCATTCAAGAGGCTTTGGAGCTTCCCTCTAGGTAGGTTTTGGAGCTAAGGCACCGTCTACATTAGCCCGACCTAGTCTGATGTGGAGGTGACTTGTCGGCTTAGGTGGTTGACAAAGGAGGTGGTGTGTTCGGCCACGTGGGGTGTGACCCCTTTACCTACAATAGTTATAAGGTCAGATTCACTCCGTGCTAGAGAAAATTACTAGAAGCAACATGTTAACAAATGATTATTGTTGAAACAAATGAGTATGTGGAGATTGATGAGTTTCATTCCATTATATCTTCCTAAGAAATGAAGGCACTCATGAGAGGTTAGAAGTGAGATGGTTTGGCTACATGTACTGTATACATCTTTTTGCAACTTAGACTAAGTATTGCACTGCCACGGAGTGCTGCGGTCAAAATTGAAGGTGTTTTAAGAGAAAGAGGAAAGGTAAAAAATTCATGGTTCGAGGTTTTGAGAAATGATATCACCTATGGTTTGACTGTGGCTTTTTGAAGATTAGGCTACAAAAGACAAATCCATGTGTTTGATTGTCCCTCCATGACAATAAGAAGCCTTTTTGGTTGAAGAGGTGTAGGTGGTAGTGAGTAGATTCCTAAATAAAGTTTATCGTAATCAGTTTGCTATTTTTCATTTTTATTTATGTTTTCCAATGTTCTACTTGTCCAAAGTACTCTGTAATACTTTAGCTTTGCTTACATGGGGTGCTATAGTGTCCTTTGGTCTTGCTTTATGTTAATTTAATATTCTTCATATAAGATCTTATTAATCCTAAAAGTCCAAGTGTCAATGTATCTTATTTTGAAGTTCCAGTTCTAATAGAAGCCTAGGAATCTGCAGGTGTCTGGGTGAGCTTTTGAGGTGCGTTTGGCTGTGTGGAATTGGAATTAACTTGGAACTATAAATAAAAAAAATGATTCCACAGAAGTAGTGTATTTTTGCTTGGTGAATAATTTGAGACGCAAAGAACTATAATTCCAGAGAAATAGAGAGTTTTTGTTTGGTGAAGTTTTAGAATTCAATTTGGAAATTTTGTGTAGTTTTAGCTTCATCTTTTGGATGCATAAATAAATTGTTTTAGCACTGAATTGTTTATCATAGTTAATTGGCTCACTAGTTCCCTAGTACCTAAGATCTCTCTGTCCCTTTCTCTCTCTCTCTCTCTCTCTCTCGTTGTTCAATTGTCTAAGATGTTTTGTGCATGTGGACTCATATGTATTTGCACTGTTGACACAAATTTCAAACCCAGAAAGTTTGAGTCTGGATTTCAAATTTGTATTCACAAAATTCATTGTGTACTGTTCACAGTGTTGATTGTTTATTTTGTGGACTTCTATTTCCAATCAAGACTTCCGATTAATAAAGAACAATAAAAACCAAAAGAAAGAAATTCGGTGAAGAAGAACTTTATTGCATTTTGTAGGCTTCGAAACCTTGTTTATAAAATACATTGGGTTAACCCCCTTTACAAATAACATGAGGGTTGGAACCCTTTACCTATAGATCGCCATTTGTGGAATTATTCAAATACTTAATTGTCGAATCTTTTGTCTTCAATTGTCCTTCAATCTTTGTAAGCCTTGAAGTATTTCTGATTCTCCAAGACTCCTTTCTTCTCTCTCTATATCTCTCCTTGTCGAATTTCTTTAAGTTTTAAAGTTTGAGAAACGTCTGAAGTTTGAAAGTTTTCCCAAAAGTCCCCTCTTCCGAATGATGACCTTATTTGCAGAGAGTCTTTCGGATGAGGTTGCTTATCTCTTCTTTGAATTTGAATTTAGGATGTTTATCGTCATCCTTAATTTAAACCAAAGATATCTTCCGCTAAAATTTGAATATATTGTCATCCTTGTTTGAATTTTGAATTCAAGCTGCTGATGCTCTGATGTCGCAAGCTTTACAGGGACTTTGTATGTGTCACATACTCATTTGATCTTTGACCTTTGACTTCTAAAAGCTCCACATCGAGCACCATCTTCAACTCTTATTTGGTTGAAATTTGTGTGCCAACATGCACGCATAGGAAAAGATCAAAATGCCATTTTGGTGTGATGTTTTGGTAGCACGGAAACATTTGAAATGTTTCAAAAATGATTTAGGATGTGTCGGAACCATTTTAGAAGTGACAAATATTGATATAATAAACTACAATCGTTTGTATTTTTCTCAATAACAATTGTATGACATCTATGACAAGTTCTAAATTCGTGTTGAAGTCAATTTATTGTTTCGGTATATGGCATTGTGTTTTGGTGCCTTTCTCTATGTTCAAGTGTGTTTTGATGGAAACAATAGTGTTGATATTCCACTAATATTTCATTTTGGTCTATTAAGAAACAGAAATATTTCGGCCGTTTCGATGGAAACAAATGAAAATTTTGTTCCTTGCATGTAAGTGTATAAAGCACATTGACATTTCTCTGTAGTTAACTTGATAAGCCTTTATCCCATTTGTTTGGGTTCGGCTACAAATATTCGTTTCTTTAGTTGGCTTTGTTAAAAGATACTCTCAATTAAGTCTAGGGCAATAATACTTTTTCTTTACTGCCTCAACCCATGTACACCGTAGTCGACCTCTATTTTTTCTAGCACCCTCAACCATGAATCAAATCACTTTTATAATGTGCATTAGTTGGTGCACGTTGCAAATTGTCTTCTACTCATTTTGCCTTTAATTGGTGCTAGTTTTAACTTTTGCCGAATGCTTTCATTTCTTATCTTATGAATCTTTGCTTTCGACTTAACTAATATTTCTGCATCTGAATTGATATATGAATCATGCTGCTGCATCAAATGAAATTGCTATCCTGTAACCATTTCTTCATGTTGTATGTGGTTTGATTTTCAATTGCAAACATAAAATGGAAGTATAGATGAAATTTAAACACTAGTGGTGCTCCCTAAAGTAATCTATTACTTTTTTTTTAGGTGGGTGGGTTTGGAATTGGGGGAAGTGGAGTAGTCTTAATAATTGGCCAAAACCATCTATAAGAACTCTAGATGTTTTGTTCCATCACATATCCAGAGCCTTGATACCGTATCTCCTCTACCTAGTTTCTCAAACTCGCACCTAATTCAGAGCATTGAATCCATTGGGCTTTTCTCAATTGTTCTACAGGCCTATTCACTGGTCTCTCTCTCTCTCTCTCTCTCTCTCTCTCTCTCTCTCTCTCTCTCTCTCTCTCTCTGTGGCCATGTGGCATGTATGCACATGCGTATAATAGGAATGATTTGACTTTTTAGCTTTGGAGTGATAAGCTAATCTAGTTTGGGATGGAATTGATGAGTCATTTATTTGTTGGAGTATATGCTTGGTTTAGCGTTGCTATGGGTTAGTGGCTTTTTAAGAAGAAAGAAGTGGTGCAATTGTGTAACCTAGAGCTAGAATAATGAATCTGCATGATGCAAAATTTTATATGTAGTGATTAATGATTGGCTAAGAAGCATGGACACTTCCAAGAAGGTGCCGTGTCTGTGTCGGATACGACATTAGTTGGACACGTGTCCAAACGTGTCCTATTATTTTATTATTTTTTTTAGAATTGGATACATTTGAGACACTTGGGAGACACGCGTGTCCGTCATTTAGTCACGAGTGTCCGTCACTTACACACATGAACACATTGCAAGTTTGAAGAAAGTAACTAGGAATTCAATTTTAAAATAAGAGTAATGTGATTTAATACCTAATTTGATGTTTAAACTATAAAATTCCTTGTTTTTAATTTTAATGAGTGTTATTCTGTATTATTTTAATTACATTTGAGTAAAATATTTCCATATATGACATATAAAAAGTACATAAAATATACAATTTTGCCATGTCCCCACCGTGTCATGTCCTGTATTTTTTGTAAATCCCGTGTTGGTAGTTCTTGTTGTGTTGTGTCTGTGTCGCGTGTCCGTGTCCATCCTTCTTAGATGATCGGTAATAAGCATTTCGTCTTTGTTATCTCAACTTCACTATCTTTGTTGTCATATGCAGTTATTCTTGAATTCTTTTTCTTCATCTTTAATCTTATAGTTTCTTTGTTCCCTTCAAGCAGGTTTCCTTTCTGTCCTTTGATAATGAAATATGCATCAGTAACTCTTAATGAGTGGGAAAACGTTTTTTTATTTTATTTGTTCTTGCCTTTGAAAGAAATAAATGTGGATGACCTCAAGCTCTTAAATGTTTATTATCTGCCCTTTGTCATATTTTCAATTTACAATTCTTGTAATAGAAGTCAAATTGGCATTCTTGTCTTTGTTAATTTGTCAGGTTTTCTAGCGGAAAGATGAGAGGAGGTCAAGTAAACAAAATTGTGGAGATCCAAGGTTTGGAAATTTATTGCGGCACTTTCCAAGGAACTCTTGATTTGATGAGTGTAGACATTGCTGGGGACTCCACACTTTTGGGCGATGCAAGGATTGAAGGCAGCAAATATGTCTATATATTGTCCCCAGTTGATGTATCCATGTCTTTATTGGTGAGGAAGTTTGATAACAGTTATTGACCTCTATCACAATAATTTTTTCTTTTCCTAAGGTTTCGAAATAACCTTTGCACATTAAAGGTTTGCATTTAGTGTTGTGAAATTTTTTTATTGAAAATTAAATTATTGGCTTTGTGTAGGAGTTTTGATATTATTTTTCATGATTTATTTTGTGTTTTTACAAATTTGTATGAATTTTTTTCCTTTTATTTTATTCTATTTCTTTTGAAATAAGTATAGGTTTATTCATCAACTTGAAGGAATTACTTATAGAAAAAAAAGATCAATTTGAAGGAAATGCATCATTTATTGGGTTAGTTTCTTATGGTTCATGTTGGTGTAGCACTAGTTGGTTTTAAGGATTCAAAGAAATATTGAACTTGGAAATAAATATAAAGACCAGGTAACATTTGTAGAGACTGCTCAACTACTAAATAGCTCATTAAAGTTTCTAATATTCTTTCTTGGAATTTAGAACAAAATATTTACCTTTGCTGCAACTTGAATTTGTTTGTGAAAATGCTATCGTTGTGGTGATGACATTTATCAGTTGGCTGGTTGTCATGTTTTAGCACTTTCTCCATGGATGTTAGATAGGTAGGTTTTGGAGTTGGATAATCCTAAAAGTCCGAAGTTACGTGACTCTCCCTTGATTTGAAAGTCAGCCATTACAATATCTTTGGTTTTCTGTTATGAAATTTCTGGAGTCTTGCTTTTGTCATGTTTGTATCTGCAAAATATTGTTGCATATTACGTAGATATATTTTGTTTTTGGGTTTACTTGGTTGACTTTTTTCATTTCTTTTTGACTTGGATCTCCAAATTTTTATTTATTTTTATGGTTGAGATTGTTGAAGTTGAAAATCATCTGGTTGTGATTGTGCGTGGTTATACTGGTGGTGGGTGGGGGCTGTCATACTGGAGTATTTGTGGTGGGGTTATGGCTCGTGATTAGGTTTTATCATTTATCAATTGAAAACTTAAGATAGGACTCGAAGAAGACATCAAGGCCAACCGAAAAAGGCATCACCCATTCAACCATGATTAAAGAGAACATTATGTAGCTTAGGGTTTAACTTTTGCTTTATTTTATTATCTATCTTGGGAATTATTTTGTAGTTTTAATTTCTAACGGAAGATGTGGGAGATGTCTACATCCACTTAATGGTCACATGACCACTTACGTGACTTGACATGTGGTACTCTTGACTTGAGAAACCTATGAAAGGGAATTAGGGTTAGTCCTAAATTGCTCATATAGAACCCTAACCTTATTCTTTTGTGAGGTTGGTTGATTATAGACATTTTTTCCAGACTTTGGAAGATGGCTGCTTTTTCTCTCACATTGCCCTTGCCCTTTCTCTGTTTTTCTCTGTTTCAGTTTCTTTGCTTCTTCTTCTTCTTCTTCCTTTCTGCTGGATTTCTCCCCCTTTGTTCACTGCCCTCTACTGGTTCTTCTCTGCTGCTGCATCTCTTCTTACTTGCTGCTGTTTCTCGCTCTGCTCTGTTACTTCTCTTTGCTGAGTGCTGATTTTTTGCTCTGCTGATCTGCTGCTCTCTTTTTCTGGTGCATTATCTCTGTGGCTGCTGAGTTTGTCTGCTGTTGTATTTCTACTCCTGCTGCGATTGGCTTTTGATACTATTTCTGACACTACAGTGAGGCCATTTCCATTCTTATCTTTTAGTTTCCACCACAACAACTTTCCAGCTGTTTCCCAGTCACTTTAGTTCCCTTTGCTTGGTGTCACATTGGTATTTGAGTACAACACTTTGTTCATGTGGTGAAGTTCTTGATTTGATATTTTGTAGTGGCTTTAATCAAAGCTGTGCAAATTGATTGGCTGTTATTATTTGGTTGTCTATCGTTTTTGGTGGATGACAATTGCTGGATTTTTGGATATTTGACAGTTATTTCCATGAAATTCTCTAACCATTTGTTTCAGTGCATGTTTAAAAACCTTGGGCTGCATTATTTGGAATCAAAGCACAAGGTTGTAGTGTTTTTTCTCGGAAAATTCTGCATATCAGGTGTTCGGTAAATTTCTGTGAGAAAACAACTATTTTTTTGGGGCATATTTTCTGTCCTAGGTCTTAGGAGTCACTTTGCATGCTAGTCTTGCATCGATGTAGATTGTAATCACTTGTTGTGCTGAGTTTCATCACGAGTACACTTGCATTAGCACCATTCTAGTTGCTGTCACTTTCTTCTTAGTGTGTCATAACTTAGTTGTTGCTGGTCGATCATCTAATAGTCAATAATCCCATTTAAGTCTCCATAGGAGAGACTTGGCAAGATGCATTTTGATGCCAACAACAGGCAATCGATCAGTCAAATCACAAATCCAAGAACTCACTTGCATTGTAGGTTAGTTAGGAGTGGATGCACATTCCCAAAACCAAAACTCAATTGATAGGAGACCTTGAGGGGTGGTTCAACAGAGAGAAGAAGAGAGCAATTCCGAAGAGTTTGTTCCAAATTGGGAACGTGGGGGTCATAGGGTAAATGATAGGCATCCTAACGAATTAGATAGGAAGTGGGACGAAGATATTCAAGTCAATGTAGTCCTTTGAGGGTCGTCTACCACCTGAGGAGTTCTTAGACTAGTGGATCAATTCTTTGAGTGGAAAAACATGCGTGATGATAAGAATGTTAAGTTGGTAGTCTGAAGCTCAAAGGATATGTCCTTGTTTGGTGGAAGCAACTTCAAAATATTAGAGTTCGCAAGGGCAAGGAAATGACTAGTTCTTGGGATCGTATGAAAGAGAAACTTCGAGGAAAGTTCCTCTCGTTATGTGGTCGGTTTAGATGAGGAGCAAAGTGTGGCATGTTATGTTGTGGGTTAACACTTTCCTATTTAGGTCCTGTTTAGGACCAAATTATTCTTCATGACTTGGAATGAGTTGATGAAGCATACTGTCTAGCACTTATCATAGAGAGTTAACTTAGGTAGTCTTCAACCCATAGAGTTGATATGGTTCAGGGGTGGTCGATTTCAACTAGGAGGTAAGATGTCCAATGATGCCAAAACTTCGCACCTTTTCAGTCCACCGAAGCCAATCCAAGTTAGTTTTATAGGAAGAGGGGTATTGTTGGTTCTAAGCCGTCCACATTCAATTGTTTCTAAGCCATCCACATTCAATTGTTTCGAATGTGGACAACTGGGGTGGGCATAAATCATCAGAGTGTCCTAGGAGAAAATTTCACGGTCCAACTTGATAGATGAAGACATCAGTGATCCTAGTCAGGAAAATGAGTTTGATCTTGAGGATACATTAGGAGAGGAAACCACTGACCTCCAACTAGAGGGTGATGTAGAGTGGTTGGTTTCTTTTGATTCATCGAGTCATGATAGCTCTTAAGGCTTCATCTGATGATGGATGGCTGAGACGAAGTCTCTTTTGCAGTGCTTGCACAGCTGGGGAGCAATAGTGTTCTGTTGTCGTTGATAGCAGAAGCACTGAGAACTTTGTGTCCCAAGAGATGGTTGACAAGTGTAGCTTCAGAGTTGAGAAATTTGCCAAAGGTGGCTTGGTTTAAAGGAGGTGGAGAAGTCCAAGTCACTCATCGGTGTCTAGTGAAATTCTCCATTGGGAAACATTACAAGGTTGAGGTTTGGTGTAACGTATTCCCACTAGAGGTGTGCCACATCTTATTGGGGCATCCACTTCTTGGATATTCGTCATTGGAGGAAGTCCATCAAGAAGTTTCTCATTAGTAAAATCCCTAAATTCATCAGGTAAAGGCTGAACTTCCCTAGGCACCTTAGGCACATCCCTCACCTCTTTAAAACGCGTTTAAATAGTGGCCTAACTGGTTTTATTTATTTATTTATTTTCCTCTCGTTTTGTGGCTGAGCCTTTTAAAACTGTAGGATTAATCATTAATATGGTTAATACATCTATAATTTAAGTTCCAATTTTAATACTAATTAGAATGAGAATAATTACACATTATTCTATTATTTGTTTAATCTTTAAAAAATTATATCTAAGTTTTGAGACCGTAAAACACTATTTAAGAAAATAACTAGGAGTAATTAATGGGTTGAAAGTCATGTAAACTTGGCTTTCCCCTAATCTACTTTTACATGATAATTTTATTAAAAATCAGGTTCAAACATCTGGTATGACTTGAATTTGAAAAAATACATATTTTCATTCTGCAATTTAAATTAATCTTAAATCTTGGTATTGGTGGTTACTTTTTAATGTTAGTCCAGCTAAGAATTACAAACAAGAATACACAATACGAAAACGGACACGACATGGATATGCCAACACAACGATTTTAAAAAATGTAGCATTCGTCACAGTGGGAAAATGACTATAATGTATATTTGATATATTTCTCATATTTGTTATATGTCCTATCTAAGAATATTTTAATCAAAGACAAGGAAAAATTGCAAGATAACATTAACTATAATTAATAATCATGTATTCCATAGCTTATAATTATGAAATTAGGTATAAAATCACATTGTTTTTATTTTATAATTTGATTTCAAGTCAAATGAGGTACAAAATCACATTATTTCATGTATGTCCAACTAGGTCACTTTTGTCCAAGTAACGGACACGTGCCACCCAAGTTTCCGAAGTGTGTTCAGTTTTAAAAAAAAATAGAAAGACACGTTTGGATGCATATCTGCTTCTGTTGGGGTGTCAAACACGAACACAACAACTTGTTAAAAGTGTTCGTGCTTCTTAGAAGTATGATCAAATTTTTGTTGGTAACTTTGGCTATGTAAATTCTCTAGATTATAGAAATCATAACTGTGCTTAAACTGGAATAAATATTTCTCCCAAGATAAAATACTCGCCCTGTCCAAATGCTTGAATAGAATCACACGGGCATGTTATTCCTGGTGTTGTAATTTCAATTAATGGTCCTCCATTCATGCCATCTAGGGATGTTCTTGGGTTCTGGCCCTGCCCCATCCCATCCTATTGGGACAGGAATGGGGTGATACTAATTGGGAAGGGTTAGGTCTGGGGACAAGGTGCAATAACCCTCCCCAGCCCGAACCCTCCTCGTTGATACATATATATTTATTCTTTATATACACCTATTATATTAAAATACGAATATTGTGGTTTTTTCTTATTTTTTTGACATTTTCCCTTGCTTTGCCCAAGATGTGTTTGAAAAAATCACTAACATAAAGGGGGCGGGGCGGGCGTGGGGATGGGTTAAATGGGGCAAGGCAGGTACGGGGGGAGGGGTCACCACGGCAGGACAGGGATGGGTTAGAAGTCCCCTGGCCCAAACCCGCCCTGTTGCCATCCAAATGGGCCTTGACATGAATTTTATTACTAGCACCTATAACTTTTTGTGGGGCCTACATTTTGTGAAGTCCGTAATACTAGTGGATTAGATGTGCCCCTCTTGACAGGCTTGGAAAAATTGAGTTAGATGTACCTTAGTTGCAGCTTGACCTTTTCATTTAGAAGTCTCTGTATAGAATGGCTTTACCTTGGAGGCCTTAACTTGATATATCTCCTGCCTTATCTTGATATATCTCCTTTCTCAAGTGATTCTTCTTTGCCTTCTTTTCTGCCTGGGGTGTGATGGGTCTTTCCATAGGTTCATCCAAGGTTGCCTGACATAGCTACTTGTTCCTGCTGTCGAATCTTTTCCTTTTCTTTTCCTTTTCCATTTGAAAGATCTCCCTGCTCCCCATTGCCCCTTTCCCACTCACCTTCCCAACAAAAAAGGAAAAAAGATGTTGAAAAAGGAGCAGATTGTTGATATCAGTGAAACAACTCTGGTTTTTTAATTTTTTTGAATTGTAATTAAACATCATCATTAGTAGACTGAATGGGAGTTTGTCCTTTTGAATTGGGGCTGGTTTGTCTTTTCTTTTGTAGAGGCCTTTGAAGTGTGTTTATCTTGCTTTGCATTCTGCTGAGTTTTTAAGTCTAACATTTGAAAGAGAAGGGTGTGTTGGCCCTTGAAACTTATTATTTCTGAGAATGTCAAATATCGGCTACTACAGGGTCTATAATTTACTGTTTAAACAGGAAAAAAATTAAAGAAAGAAGTTATATTCCCTTCTCATCTTCAATTTCTCAATTTGTTAGCACTGCTTTATGACTCTACCTGGTTTGTTTCTAGTGCATTCATGATTTTATGAAAAATGCTTTGATGAGTATCCTGTTATTACACACTTTATTCTTCAATTTACCTTGTTTTCTCTTATTGAATTTTTTATGATTCTATATAGTTATAATGCTTGTATGTGCTTTTCTGTTCGTGTAGTGGAAATCTCATCATCTGTTGTACTTATTCTTTTTTGAAGTTATATCTTTTGCCCTCATAGTAGTATGTCTATAATTTGGATGGTTTTTGCTTTATTTTGATGCCATATATGTTAACTAATATTCTTAGTTTTGTTTCATGTAGGTGAGCAGATCAGGAAAGCATGAAAATGATGCTCCACAGTACTCTATGGATGCTGAGTTTAATGGATTGGTTGGTTTAATGTTGTGATGGCGTTTTTCAGGAAGATTTGATTTCTTTAAGTTTGTTGAATGACACGATAATGGTTATTTTCTTATGCAATGCAACTCTTTTAGGTCATGTCTTTGGATGAGGTTCAGTTGCAACAAATCTTGACTCTATGGGATTATATATTCATATGCCAATTGAGGGAGAAGTAAGTTCAATAGTAGGTTATCATGGTTTATTATTACTTCCTTCTTTATTGAGTCATTGGTTATTACTGCTTAGTGTGATCAATCTGTTAATTATGCTTAAATTTGACTCGTTTCATGGAAAAAATTGTAAGCTTTGATTTTTAACGGCATATGCATCATTTTCTTGCATGGGAACTCCAGTTTTTCTTATGATGAGTTGCATGTTAAACTTTTTTTCCTTTGACGTTGCTTGAGGCTGTGCGATTGAAACTTGTTAATAACTAGATGAAATTGATTTAGTTCTAGAAGTACCCATCAAATTGTAATGTTCTCAGTTGTTACTTAGCTTTTATTTTCTAGATCTTGGAATTTCTCAAGTTACCAAAGCTTGAATTTTTCGGTATAACTTTTTGGCTCATCTGTTTTTTTATAACATTTATATTGGAAAGAGCATCTGCAATCAGAAAGCATGACTTGATGATTTCTATGCCTCTTGTACTTCTGATTGATGCTTTAGCACCGTGATCAGAATGGTGGGAGTGGAATGATCTATTCCAAAGAATGATATGCTACTTGTTCTAGTTCGGGCCAGTAGTGCCCTCCTGCATGTGCCACTGTCTTGCCTTGGCTTGACCCTTCTATACGTGGGAGGGCTTGATCTCCTTCGTTAAGGCATGTAAGCAACTATCTCTAAACCATAGTGGTTCTACTCTCCTCCTCTCTTGAGACATAAGTGTATTATTACCATGGGAAGGTGGCTTTCATTCTAACCCAAGCCTCATCTCCATTAATCTTGTGCTATTCCTCATATTTGACCACCATTTCCCAAACCTTCTCATCTCGAAACACATGGTAAAAACTTTATCATAGGAATGCCCCGTACAGTTTGCTTGTTATATTGAGTCACATTATGGACTAGCCCTATGCCAAAGCAATGTTGAGTTTTGCTAAAGTAGAGTACTGGAAAATTGCAAATGGTTTTGGCAAAAACTGAAAATATTCAGTCATTTGATCCTTTTTTTGGGGATTCCTAGAAGATTCTTGATGTCATAGTTATCGCTTGGTTGGATAAAACATAGCCAGTTTGGAGCCTAAAACAAAGCCTTTGGGCCTCACACTTGTTGGACGAAAGTTAAGTTGCGTCTATGGTATTGTTTAGTGTTTTAATATTAATGTATGTAGAGGTAGTTTACTGCTGGTTGCTTGTATTTGTATTTTCTTTTGATTTGAGAGTTGGGGCATTTTCAGTAATTTTTCAATTTGTTGGACGTGGGCTTTGTGGGTTGCCCATGGATCAAATTATGCGTCAACCAATGTTATTTGGCCTTATAGGTGGTCTACAATAGGGTCTAGTTTGCTCTACACTGTCTGAATCTATTAGCTTCCTGATTTGAAATCTTAGCCCTATTAGAATTAGGAGTATTGGCAGCTTGTATATATGTGCATGCAATCTTTCTTTTCGAGAGTTTACTATAATGCTGGTGAGATTTTTCTTAGAGACTGAGAGTAAGCCTTTCTTTGTCGTCTGTTATTCATGTTCTTCTTCTCCTTCTTTTTCTTTTTCTTATCTGCATAAGAAAGGGCTTAACTGTTATTGGGTTATTGTTTACGGGTCAAGTACAGCCTTTTTTTGGGTCCTGAAACACTACCAAATCAAACCTAACCCTAATCCTTCGTCCTATCCTTGACTTTCTGGAAAGCCTTGATTTTATTGCTGTCCAGAGAAATCCAGTGTAGTTTCTTTCCAAATCCTGCAACTGTAATTTTAAGACGAACCTAATTTCGCCCCATCCTTCTGAAAAACCCAAAATATTTTTTGACCTCATTAAGCATTATATTACTAGCTTTTTGCAACCCAAACCCACCACAAAACCCATTGTAGGTAGCTTGATTCCAAGTTTCCAAAAGCTGTCCTGCATCAATTCTACTTCTTCCTCGTTTTTTTTCTTTCCTTTTCACTCGTCTTGTTACTATTTCCCTCCTGTTGTTATATTTATTTTGCTGTTTTGATCTTTTGGTCACAAACAGCCCCTATTTTATTAGGTTATGAACCCCAAATCTTATTTGGAGATCGAGCGAGTTCTTGCTCCATTTCCATCCACCAGTTAAATAACGGTATAATCAAAGCTCCATTCCGTTCCAGCCAAAATCTTGGCTGGTTCCATCATTTTCCAGCATGTATCACTGTTCCAGTGAATTCCTGTGCTTCTAGCATATACCGCTGGTCATAAAATTGAGAGAGTTCTTTCCGTAATGGACAGCGCCTCCCAATGCATTGGACTATTCACCTCATGTCAAAGACTATTTGTATCAACTATAGAGCCATTTATGAGTAATGACTCAATCAAGTGGGTTCCCCTAGGCTCTAGACATTAAATAAACATATGATTCTTTCTTGACGCAGAATGGAGTCGTGAATAAGGGATATGACTAACGTCAATAACCCAAAATAACTTGGCGCACTAAGAACAAGAGTAAACACTTCAAATATGAAATATTAATTGATCAAAAGTTGTCCATTACAGTGAAAGAGAGCCTCTATATATAGGCTGAAGAAGAGTGATGAACAAGTAATAATAGAGTGGTGAAAGAGGAGTGGAGAACAAGTAATACTAGAGTGGGAATAAAGTAAGGCTAGGGTGGTGAACAAGTAAGACTAGATAGGAAACTAAAATAAATAAGGAAACTAGCTAACTAGAAACTATAGACTTAGGAAACTATTCAACTACCAAACTGTTCCATAGGAGACCATAGAACTAGGGTGCGCAACTTAGCATACCTGTGCCCTGTTAAGTTGTTTCATGAACTTCTCTGTAACTTGTTTTACACCAGTCTCCTCCATTTGAAAAGAACTCGACCTCTAGTTATATTTAGGATAAAGTGGTTCTTCGGCATAGTACGTGTACAGGTCGGCTATGTTGAAGGTTTTGAATATCCCCATGTCCTTCAGAAGATCAACCACAAAGGTTTGTCATTTAGCTTTTTCAAAATTTGTTAAGGACCATACTTCTTTTGTTTCATTTTGTTATAACTGTCTACTGGAAACCTTTCCTTACGCAAGAATATTATCATTGATTCTCTTTCTTTGAAAATTTTGATGCGGCGGTGTTTGTCAGCAATAATTTTGTTCTTTACATTAGTCTCTTCTAACTTCTGTTTGACCTCTGTTTGAATGATTTGACCTTACTCAGCATTGTTGCTCTGCAACAATGCTCACTCTTGGACTTTTCGGTAGACGGAGAAGATCAACGACATGCCTTAGTGGCGTCATGTAAACTACTGCAAATGGCGATTTGGTTGTTGCACTATGCACGGCATTGTTGTAGGCAAATTCAGCTTGGGGTCGTGCATGATCCCTTTGCTTTGGACGATCGCCACAAATGCTACGAATCAGGTTGCCCAAAGTTTGATTTGTGACTTCCGTCTGGCCATCAATTTGAGGGTGATCGGCAGAACTTCGGTTTAGTAACGTGTCAAACATCTGCTATAAGGTGATCCAGAAATGACTAAGAAATTTGCTATCTCTGTCAGATCAGGGAACACCATGTAGTCTAACCAGCTCTCGAAAGAACAAATGTGCAATGTGAGTAGCATCTAAAATCTTCCTGCAGGGAATGAAGTGTACCATCTTGAAGAATTTGTCAACAACTACGAAAACAGAATCTATCCCTCATTGTGCTTAGGGTAATCCTAGCACAAAGTCCATAGACAAACGCTCCCAAATAGCATTAGGCATAGGTAAATGTGTGTAAGAGACTTAACACTTGTGCACAAAATTGCCCACGTCTCTCTTCAGTTGTGGCCAATAGTATGGCTCTTCAAGATTGGTTACTGTTTTATCTTGGCCCAAATGTGCCCTCTAAGCCTCCTCCATTCAAGTCACGAATGAGCTTCTCTCGTAGGAATGTTTGCAGTAAACATAGGCGGTTATCCTGAAAGAGATACCCATTGTTGATGTAGAAATCGCCTACTGTCTGAGACTCCTTACACTTGATCCAAGCATCTTTTAGGTCTTCATCATAAAGTTCTTTTTGGCACTCGAACCCAAGTATCTCATGAGTCAAACTGATTAAAAGGCTAGCTTATCGGCTCAAAGCGTCAGCTACTTTGTTCAGAACTCCAGACTTGTGCTTAATCACAAAAGGGAACTTATTGTAGGAAGGTTGATCATTTGATATGCATCTTGTTAAGATGTTTCTGGTTGTTAATGAACTTCAAGGTCTAATGATCTGTATATGGTACAAACTCCCTCTGTATCAAATAATACTCCTAATGCTTCAACGTGCGAACCACTAAATAAAATTCTTGGTCATAAGTACTCCACTTTTAATGAGCATCACTTAACTTTTCGCTGAAGAATGCCACCGGATGTCCTTGTTGCAACAATACAACTCCAATTCCCATTCTACTTGCATTACAGTCTACTTCAAAAATTTATTCAAAATCAGGTAAGGATGAGATAGGAGCTGTGCACAGTTTTTCTTTGATCTACACGAAGCTTTTCTCTGCTGCCTCACCCCATAGGAATTTGTCTTGTGATTGGCGCCAAGACGGAACTAAAATTTCAAATGAGCCTGCGTTAGAATGTAGCAAGGCCATGGAAATTTCAAACTTCACTTATTGTCTTTGGTGTTGGCCACTCGCGGATTGCGTGCACCTTGTTGTTGTCCACATGGTTTCCTTCAGAACCAACCACGTACCCCAAGACTAATAATTTGTCTATCATAAAATTGCACTTCTTGGGGCTAATGTACAACCTGGTCTCCTTCAAAACAGTCAACACTTGCCGTAGGTGATTCACGTGCTCTGACTTTGACTTGCTATAGATAAGGATGTCGTCAAAGTAAACAACGACAAACTTACCTATAAAGGGCCGCAAAGTTTGATTCATCCAAAAGGCATCACAAACCACTCAAACAGTCTATCCTTTGTCTTGAAAGTGGTTTTCCACTTATCTCTAGGCCATATCCGAATCTGATGATAGCCATTGTGAAGATCAATTTTTGAAAATAATGTGGTTTCCCCCAGCATGTCTAGCATATCATCCAAATGTGGGATAGAAAATATGTAATGGATGGTGATCTTGTTGATGGCACGACTGTCAACACACATACACCAGCTCCTATCCTTCTTTGGCGCTTATGCTGGCATCGCACATGAACTTTCCTGAATGAACCCCTTGTATAGTAACTCCTCAACCTTCTCTTGCAAGATCTCTTGTTCTTGAGGACTTATACAATAATATAGAAGATTCGGTGCGATAATATGGAAGATTCGGTAGGCTCGCTCCCGGCACCAAGTCAATGTGGTGCTGAATGTCTTGCATCGGGGGCAACATATCGGGCAAATCCTCTGGGGTGATCTCCCTAAACTCTTCCAACAATAATTGTAGAGTTGCAAGTATTGTTGCAGTGGGTTTTGAATCTTCTACCACAAGTGCCTTCATTACCATAGCATAGACCTCTTGTGCCTCCTTAATATCAATAACGAACTCCGTGCTTGATCTTGCTAAAGTAAGAAAAGACTGTCCCTTCACCTTAGGGGGGCTGTTGGATACCGGGGTAGCTTTTGATGGAGTCATGGCATCTCAAGTGCTCCACTAGCCTCTTGGATAAAGTTTTCACAGCTGCCGCTGTCCACGATCAAGTCACGGACTTTATGGTTAATGGTACAACGAGATTGAAAGATGTTGCTGCACTGATTTGACTCAGGCTGCTTTGGTGCATATAGAACATGCTACACCACATGGCATATATATCTCTTCGTTCACCATTCATATTTAAAAATGAAAGCTAACCATTTTAATATTTCTTAATTTCACTAAATTTGACCAAAGTTTTTGAAATGAAAAATATTAATTTGCTCAAAAAAAAAAAAAAATGGAAGATTATGATGTTACATTTGAATTAATTATTTTTGTAAGTGTAAGAATGAATTCATAACCTTTTATTCGAGAATATATGTTTTTGTCATTCAAAGATAATTTCTGCAATAATTATTTTTATTTTTTCATAGAATATTTTATACATAGCAACAAATCCAAAATGGTAAATTGAAGCACACCAGTACTGGTAGGTACTGTACCACTGGAAAAAATGATATGTTCTCCGGTATGGCATTCACAACCATGCTTGTAACTTAAACCTAATGCTTTTTATAGAGTAGCTTATCACATTTTAAGTGGCTTTGTTTCGAGTTCTTTAGTTCTATTTTACATTAATTTGAATTTAAGGAAACAGGATACTGTTTCTTTGCCCTACTATTTCATCCTTTTCTATGTGCATGACTGGGCAAGTCAATTTGGTGTCAGTGCCTTTATTTGTTTGACTTAAACATTTTTTGCTGCTTCTACCACTAGCTTATATAATGATATTTCTTTCAGTGCTAGAGATGGTTATTCTGCTCGTGCCCTTGATTCCAACCTTCCATTTTCTTCCCCTAAAATAATTTGCTGGCATACTTGACATCCTGCCTTTATCTTAATTATCACGCTCTATTAATTTTATCTTACAAGGCCTTTGCAACCTATTTGTCTTAAATTTTTGTAGAAGCCTTTGCCTATCAAAGTGGACAGAAAAATTGTGCAGAGGCTATTAGGCTTTATATTCGTGGAGTACATTTGTTTGGTTGCTTAATGTAGGGGGTTTTGACTAATAGGTTTCAACTATATAACAAAATTAATGTCCAACCATTTGATTCTGTATCAACTAGCATTAAAAACCCTAGATTGATTTCACTTATGCCATTTGACTTGGCCAGGGTTTTGGGTTCCTGATGCTTCCAGTTTGCATGTGTAATTGTTCCATGTCAGGATCTGGCACAATGAATATTGGACTCCCTTTTTGTAGTTATGGAACTTGGTTTCCATGTAATGCAATATTTAGTAGCTACTTTCCAGTATTCCAGAGTGGGAGGTTTACAGTAGTTTTATTTGATCATAAGGTGTTATCCTTTTGTTTGTTTGTTTGTTTGTTTTTTTTTTGTTGGGTTGAAGTTACTTTTGTTGTTGTCCACTAAAATGAACATAACTCTGTACAATAGAATGATAATATATCCTCAATATGCTGGGTTTTTGGTCATGGACTTGTCTTTTAGATGATAATAGTTGCTATGTTGTTAATAGCAGTGGCACAGGCTAGGGGGATCTAGAATTCTAGATAATATGGGAGAGATGAGGTTGTATTTGTTGTTCTCTTTGTAGAGGGTCTACAGTGGTGTGATGAGTAACCGAGGGGCCACAAAACACGTCAAGTGGCAGTGTAGAAACTCTGGAGAATACTGGGTGAGAGATTAAACAGTCTAATATCACAGACAGAGAGAGAAATCTCCCTCTTTTAGTTGGAGTAGCCTGTAGGCATAGGCTATAGTGTTGTGGTGATCACCTTCTTCCCAAGCCACAATACCCAGAGTTCTTGCCATGCTTTTCAAAGTCGTTTTGTATACCTGTCCTGTTACTCGGTTTAGGTGAAGTTGTGCAGTTGTACCACTCGTGCAGTGGCCTAGACTGAAGCACATAATAAGTGTTGTTTGTCCCAAGTCATTCATTTGAGCCAACACGTCCCGTTCGGTGTGGCTGAACATGTGTTGCTAAGTGAGGTCCCACACATGGGGGCCTATGAAAGGTTACCACCTGGAGATAGTGATACTGATATGTAAAGCACATGTCCACATAGCGCACTTGTGGCAATGGGTTATCTATAGTCATTTGCCTCTCTCCTGTCATTGAGTTGCACATTGTGACTTACCATACTCATGTTTGTTGATTTGAAATTCCTTATGTCTACGAAGGTTGGTATGCTAACCTGACTAATTGTTTGAGTTGGCTTTTAAGGATTGGCATGTTCTCTTGTGTGGTTATGATAAATTAAATTGGAGACCAGATCCAATATTCACAAACATATGCATATTGAATTTGTGAGATCAGCAAAATGGAAGCGCATGGTATGGTGAAAGTTCGATACATGCCTGACCTGTTAAGTGAGGGTAGGGACATTCTGCAACATTGATTTGAATCGCCATTTTTCCATAAGACTTTTCTTGCCCCCTATTTGCATGAAAATACGGTAGATGAATAGTCATTCATGAATGATAATTTGTTTGAATATCCTATGTCTTGTAAGAATAAACCCATAAATTGAATCACTAAAATTGATAACTAATAAGGAGTGTGTTGAAAAAAATGATTCTCTTTATGGGAATAACATGGTGTGAATTTGAGAGATGGGCTAAAATGGAAGCGCATGGTATGGTGAAAGCTTCGACACAAGCCTGACTTGTTAAGTGAGGATAGGTACCTTTTCCGACATCGAACTGAATAGTCCTTTTTCCAAGGAGACCACCCCCCCCCCCCCAACCCAAAACAAACAAAAAAAAAAAAAATCCAAATTTGCATGAAAATACGATAGATGAATTGTGATTCAATGAAAAATCTTTTGTTTGTATGTCCTATTTCTTGTAATAACAAATGATATAAATCAAATCACTAGGATTATTAACTAACAAGGAGTGTGAGTATTGAAAAGATGATTCTCTTTTGTGGGGATCTGGGGTAGTTGTAGATAGCTCCAGGGCCATGGAACCAGAACTACACTGATGTATTGATGGAGATTCTCAATATCGTAGAACAGAATGGAAACGAGGAGATTGAATGCAATAGAACCAAAGATAAGGAAGTTGTTACCTACTTTTAAAGGTCAGAGCGAGCTCTTTTGTTCTGAAATAAAGAACTCAAAATGAAACAAATCTCTGTGCAATCTCCAGATCTATGTTTTTTTTTTGAACTCCCCGAAGCATTTCACCGCTTACTATGCCCATCCTTGTCTCTATCTTTTACTACGACCTTCCTCATCTCAAAACCACAGAAAGCCCTTCCAGTTTCTATGTTTTTTTTTTTTTTTTTTTTTGTATATTTTGTAGCCATGACTGTTGCCTGTTTTTATACAACTGCTTCCTATGGATGACCACTTTTTTTTATCAAAAGGTTTTTTTTTTTTTTTTGTATGGAAGACCAAAAATTTAAAGCATATGAAGATGCTCTGTGACATCTTCTTTAATTTGTTATTTCTCTGTACGTTGTTTTTAATTTGGTCACTGTGTAACTGATAATTTGTTTTAGTTCATATCTTCTTGTCTAGTTCCATTTAGAAAAACATTAAATGTATCAAGTTGACATTATAGTTCTCTGTCCATAGCTCTTTTTGTGGTTTGTACTTTCTGTTTATATTTGGCTGAGAAACGACTGATTCACAAGCATCGTTACTTCTTAGAACTTACATAGCACTAACTCTGCTGTATTGTCTTTAATTTTGTAGGTATGGAAGGTATCGTCCTTGGAATTATCCTTTGTCAAGGAAACGTAGGGGTTGGCAAAAAGTGTGGTGGCACTATGCTCAGCAATCTGTTCTATCTGATGTTCACAAAAAGTTGAAGAAAACATCATGGAAGTACCTTGGAGAACGATTGTAAGTTTATTGTTTAGTAGGAAATAGCTATCTTATCATATTCCGGAATATAACAAGCTAGCATTTCTTTATCTTGGTCCTTTCTCGTTTGCAGTAGGTTTAGTCTTTCTATTAATTTGCAAAACTAAACTTTTGATGGAAGCTATCTTAAAGAATCTGTTCTCGTTTCCTTTCACTTTGTGAGGTTGATTGTATTTGTCAACTTTGTTTTACACTTAAATTTCATGTTGTTGATTGCTTTTGTACATATTCTTATAATAATTTCGTGAATTGTCAAGTAGGAAATATCTTTCTATGGTTTTGAGTGTGATTATAAACCATAGCGAGTGGACGGACTCTGGCGGAATCATTCAAATGTAGTTTGCTTGAGTCAATTGTTAGCAGGCTAGATGACTACAAAGTTCAGGAACATATTGCTACATTCCAGAAATAATGAAGCAACATAATTTATCACCCAAAAACATGTTGAAATATAGCCAGAGAAAAACTGGAAATTGATTGATTTGATGGAATCTTTATGGCCTGTTGTGTATCATTTTTCAAAATTATTTTGTGTTCTCGAAAACAGAAATAAGTAAATGATACAGGGTTCTGGTGGAGTGTTTCTGGAAAAATTTCCTGAAAACCACGTTTGCACTATTTTTTACCCGGAGTTTCTGAAAATTTGGATTCATAAGTGAAAAGAACACAGATAGTTGTGTTTTGGAACATTAATTTTCATAGTTGAGCACTTGAAAAATGATAACTGAAAAAGAAACTAAAATGAAACTGATACCAGACAGTCCCTTACGGACACAAATAGCACCAAGAAAGTTGGAAAGCAAACTGAGAAACTCACCAATCACTGGGAAAAAATGCACCACTTAGATGTCACAGACTGAGTCATGCTTTGGTGTACTGCCGTTCAGTTGATACAATCTTTTTACAATTTTATTTCTATGAAGGGCTACTTGACCTCTTTGGAAATGATGTATATTTGTGGTTCTGTCCTCTTAATCAAGTTCTGTTGTCTTTGTGTCATTCTCTATGTATGCAGAGAGAGAAATAAGCTGTCATACCATATCTATGTTGAGATTGATAGAGCTTTCTCATTCTCTTTTTCGAAATACAGAACAATGGTATGACAGCTGCGTCAATTGCTCTTACTAGGTCAACAACATGGCATTTCTCTTTCTTGAACAATTTTGATACCTATAGATATATGGTAGACAAGACCTTGTGTAGCGTTATTTGAATTTTGGCCGTAGCTGTGTCTCTCGTCCTAACTTGCAAATTTTATCTATGACAGGAACTGTCGGCGCAAGTATGTGAACTTGTACAAGACTAAATTAAAGTGTCTTCGAGAAGAACAGGTGATGTACTTTCTGCATGACATTTTCTGCTGAATAATGTTTTGGTTTCTATTATCAACTATCAAGTCATATTTTCTTGGTTGCATGCTTGCTTATAATGTAAAATGAGAACGAGTGCTGGTCACAACACTACTTCTAGTTTAATGGTTTGTCTGCCAAATTCAGCACCGTATGTTTTACTTGAGGGTCAAGTTAGTGTAGGTTTAGAGTATCCGTTCTCTTGTACGAACTTTTAATTCTCTATATGAGTGAAGGGAAAAGGTGTCTGGGGTTTTATAATATTTTATCACAGTTCCTTGTGTATGGGTTATTTCGTTCCATGTTTCCAGGTGTGAAGGGAAGGGATATCCGCTTTTCCTAAAGTTTAGTTTTTGTTTCCATTGCATAGATTTGATTGCAGATCAATTGGCTTTTTGCCAATTGGACTGCATCAGATTGGTATGGCCTTGCCTTTTGGATATATTTATTTGTTGTTTCAACTAAAGGTAACAAGACAGTGATGAACTGCTGTTTCCTTGTGAAGCACTTTCCTTATTTAGTGTAAAGTAGCTGCAGAAGTGGCAGAGGAAGAAGAGTCAAAATTCAAGCTTGTGGAAATCCATACTGCAATCCGCAATTGTGGTCTATGTTGATGTTCTTAATAATTGGTACCTACTTGGCCTGTTGTTTATCATGCTGAGTGCATTAACCATTAGAATTTAGATGTTACCCAGCCTGGAATGAGGAGAGCAACTCAACTTAAAAAATAAAATACAAGTGCTGGAGCCTGGTGCATTAGATAGCAGCAAGGATCAGAGTTGGGACATTGTCTAGCGCGAGCCTTTTTACTCAACCAACATGTTTAGAAAAAAAATTAGGATAGCAAATGACCCCGTTATGGTTAAACATTCATGAAAAACTCCAATATTGTTCTAAAAAATAGTTGATCCTATAAGTGAGACCAAAATTTAGATCCATTAGATAATGGATTATAACCCCAACAAATGAACTTGGGATCCCATGAAAATTTACCAACGGAATAGAGACTCTAAGACACACCCATTAGTGGTGTGAGATTTTGATAACATCATCTGATGATGTGAGCTATTGACTCTTATTCATGTATGCCTTTTTATTTATTAATGTTCATTGTACATTTTGTTATTTTTTTTTCTTGTTTTAATCAACATTAATACATCAAGCAATAAATTCCTACGTTGGGATCATTTATGTATTTTTGAGGCAATGTATTTAAAGCCATTTTTATCTTCATTTTGTTTTTCATTTTTTTTCCAGTTTCGTAGACCACTTTCAATCATATGCCTTTGGGAATCAAGATTTATGGCGTGGAGCTACCATTATTTTTTCGATTAAATATCTATATCTATATGCGTCAACAAGTGGATCATATTGAGTGGATGTGAAATTTTTTTTAGAGTTTGTAACTTTTTGTTGATATAGATTTGCTACACTTTTTTGAGTTTATTTTATTTGTGTTGGTTCATATAGGTACATACGTAGATTACTAATATATAGATTATTATATTTTTTTAATGGTTAAAGTGGCCTATTTTTTTTTTTTTCTTTGCTTTTTTAATGTTTCTAAGTTCTTTTCTCTATGTAGGTTATATAGAAAAGGAGGCCATTGTTGTTGTGGTTGCGACAAGTGGCTAATTTTTATAGATTCACTAGCATTTTTTTGGGTTCATTGTATTTGTGTTGGTTCATTTATTTTAGGTTCATGTTCGGCCATCGGTTACTACATGAATCTATACAGATTGTTACATTTTTTGTGCGGTTATAATAGCCCATTATCACTATGGTTGTGACACGTGGCATATTTCGTTTTGATTTTGAAAATTATTATATTAGATGAAATGCATCTAAATTTGACAAGGTGTCCAAAAGTTATTTAACTGCCTTCTTTATTTCTACAACTATTATTTCAAATACTTGCATTTTTTATATTAATAATTTGATCTCCTCAATTTTTCAATATTAATAATAGTAGTATTTTAATAAAAATGAAAATATAATTACCAATTACTTCTAATTGAAATAACATATTAATTATGTATTAATCATCCACCATCTTTTTCATTATCATTTTTGTGCGGACAACTAATTTTCATCTTGTGGAATAATAATATTTAGGGGTAATTAGATTTTACCCCATTGGAGTTCGAGCAAAAATTAGATGACCTTCCTATGGTAAAAAAGTGAACTCATAACCCCGTATAGTTTGGATTGATGTGCAAAATGGATAAAAATCGTTAATTTTAACTATTTGTGTACCACAGACGCTTATGAAAAAGTGGAGTGGGGCAGTATTCCACCTAAAATGGGCCATCAAAAAGTCAATTTTGCCCTCAAAAATATATTTTTTTCTTTTCTTCTTTCCTCCCCACTTTCTTCCTCATCTCCACCGTGGACTACCATGGGTATACACATCTTCTTGTTCTTTTCTCTTCTTCCTCTCTTCATCACTTTATGCTTCAAATCCCCATTGTCCACCACTCCCACATACCACCACACCACCCTTCACTGCCTCACATAACTATTTTTGCACCCCCTTGCCTCATGCTGCCATCACACGCTTCTGTGCCATCAATTTTTTTGATACCTTATATGTGGACTTGGCTTTAGTTTCTTAGTTAATTACCAACTGATCTGTCAGAAGGCTACAAGATATCAAACTCGCAAATCCATGAATGGCAGCAACCATAATTTACAATTCCACTCAAGTGGCAAACTGATTTAGTTATTTTAGGTGATTACCTTCAATAATAATAACAAAAATAGATTGACGGCATTTGTGAAATCAAGTGATGTGGAGTTTGGTTGTTGATATATATGAGAAATGGGGGGAAATTAGACATGCTCACGATGTGTTTGATGGTATGCATGAGAAATTGGGGCAATTTCATCTTTTCACTAAAATTGTTACAAACCGTTCATTTTACAGAAGACTCCAAATTGCAAGGGAGTTATGTGTTTACGTTTTTAGCAGTTGGAGGTCATTGATTTTCGCTCAAACCCCAAGGGGGTAAAGTGTTATTACCCCTTGTATTTATGTCATTCATGTATTTTAATATGTAAAAGTAGGTTATTGTTGTTGTGGTTGTGATTGCCATGCTTTTAATAGTTCACCTTTTGATTTTTTAATGTATCTAGGTTCTCTTCTTTAGATGTATTTCATCTAAAAATGAAATACATTTAAATATAACGAGAATTCTAAAAGTGAGTTGACCACCTTATTAATTTTTTCAATTATTACTTCAAAATAAATGCATTCTTGATACTGACAAATTTGTTTCTTATTATATCATTTTCATACGTGCCAAATTCAGAATTTAATTTGAATTCTGAAAGTTAGTTGGCTATATTCTTAGCCCATTAACTATTACCTTTAATACATGCATTCTTGATACTTATAATATTATTTCATGCATCTATTTTCAATAAACTGAGTAAAACTCAGTTATTATATATTATATTCACTAAATTCAAATGAAATTTATCTGTAATATTGCCTCAATTCCTTTAATTATTAATTTAAGCATATGAGCAATCAAAAATTATAATATTTTTAACAAAAAATATAACTATAATAGCCAATTACTTCTAATTGCAATAACATATTAATCAGTCTTCCTTTTTCATATTGTATAGAAACTTATATTATTTGTGCAACTAAATAAATAGAAATACTATAAACAACTAAGGATACTAATGTTCCATTTAAATAAGCATACGTAAATATACAAATGGAGCATTTGTTTACTCTATCTATCTATCTATCTATCTATCTATCTATAGCGAAAAGGAGGCCATTGTCGTTGCGGTTGGAACAAGTGGCTTATTTTGAGTGACTGTCAGCTGTTTATTAAAAGAAAAAATTTCAAAAAGAATAAATGGTTTGTTATTATTTGAGTTTCTTTTTGATTCAGTATATATATGTATATATATACATATTCTGACCTACAATTCACTGTATTTATTTTGTTCATGCAGAATAAAACTCATACCATTATACCTTGTATCCATTAAATTCACGTTAAATGCATCTTCTCTATCTTATAAACTCTTTCAACTATTAATTTGTATTCATGAACACTAGTTTGGTGTCTTTCTCAAATAGAAGATGTATATCTTTTCCTTTTTCTAAAACTACCCATAAAAATGACTTTTAATTGTTCATATAACCTCAGTCTTCTTTTAACTTTTTGGGCAAATATGGAAAACAAACGGTGCAGTTGTCACCACATCCCCTACAAACTTTGCAACTGCTTCAATTACCAGTTTTAATATTTTTCATGACTCAAACTCAGGATTGGTTGCCAGTCAATCTTCTCGGTCAAGAAGTAGTTAGCCCTCTCTTTCTCTTTCGGTCTGTTGGCCCGATAAGGGGAGATGAATTAGGTTTTGACAAAAATTAATAACAACAAATGCAATTTAAAAACACCAAAGTAATAGAACAATAATTAATTAAAGTATAAGCAATGCAATCAAAGTAATTTGATGCAAGGAATGAAAAATAGAGGAAGATGGAGAGAGAACGATTTACAGAGGTTCAATCATAACATGTGACTTACATCCTCTCTTCCAAGATCCCTTTGAAAGTTGCCTCCACTATGTAAAAAGTACACATTTGTTGCTAGTTACTCAAGTCCCCAGCTCACTTATACACGAGTTCCTCCCAAACTCAAGTCCCAAGTGATTTTGTCTAAGCTCCACTTAAACTTACAAGTATTTTTTTCACGAATACTCAAAGCTTGTAGGTTTACAAACCCATCCAAGTAAAATAAATGAAAGTTATACAATAGGTATCTCTCACAAAGAGTAAATAAGCAAGTTAAAACTCAATGAATAACCCTAAGTACTCAGCACAGAGAATATGGCAGTGAGGTTTAAGAATTTGCAGTTTTGTTTCAGATTCAACACTTCTATTGTTGTATACTTCTGTATAAATGCTACAGGGATATTATATTTATAGCTTTGCATTGATTCTAGCCATTGGCAAGGATCAAAATTTCATTTTGATAGGTCCTTTCTGTTGGCTCAAGAACGGAAACGTTTAGGAAACATTTCGGAAATGTTTCGGGATGTTTTGAAAACATTTCAGAATTAACAAATATTAATATAGTAAAATACAATCTTTTAAATTTTTTCTCAATAAAAATTGTACAATATTTAAGAAAAGTTATTGTTGCGGTTTATAGGGTTGTGTTTTGTTGTATTTTTCTATGTTATAGTATGTTTTGATAGAAACAATAGAGTTTTGTTATTCCACTAGTGTTTTGTTTCGGTCTCTTAGGAAATAGAAATGTTTCGGCTGTTTCGATGAAAACAAATGAAAATTTTGTTCCTTGGCCATTGGTCGTGGTTGAGAGAGCATTTAATGCGTTTTTGGCTGCTCAGAACGTTTAAAAATTCGACCGCTAGGCTCTAGGTGTCAACCCCTAGAATTGAGGTGTCGACCCTTGCAGTTTTGATGTAGGCGTTCTTTAACATTTTGCCCCGAATGTATCAACCCCTGGAATGTAGGTGTCGACTCCTGTGACTTTCACCAAACTTCGACAAGCCTCCATCTAAATGTGATGTAACCAAGGTTGGCAGTCAAAATCAGCCACCAACCCAGGCACAAAGTTATTTACCAACAGCCACCTTTTTGACAATCACTCAATAACTCTGTTCTTTTGTTTGACAAAGCCAGCAACTTTTTTTTTTGACAATAAACAGTCATCAATCAGCTACTTTTGACAATCAAATCAGCAATTCTTTTTGACAACTAACAGAGAGACAATAAATCCACAAATTTGGATGAGATTTTCTGAAAATTTGCTCTCAATTTTCTCTCTTTATATAGGGTCAACCTCTAGAATTGAGGTGTTGACCCTTTCAGTTCTGATGCAAGCATTTTTTAACATTTTGCCCGAAGGTGTCAACCCCTGGAATCTAGGTGTCAGCTCCTCTGACTTCCACCAAACTTCGACAAGCCTCTATCTAAATGTGTTAACTCCTGGAGGTGTCAACACTTTAGGACCTTTTTTCAAGACTTCGTATTTTGAACCAATGTGATACTATTGAAATCTAGGTGTTGACTCCTCTACCTTCGAATCTTTGTCAATGCTACTATCTCAATGTGTCAACTCATGAAATGGTGGTGTTGACTCCTCTGACTAGAAACTTCAACATTTGCCAGTCCTAACCAAACTTCTTCCAAGTCTTCAAGTTCTTCAAAGATCATTCAAATAATGCTTCTAAAGCTTAAAACATCTTCTTCAATGATTATTGATTATCAGGAACGCTTTCAATCTCTTTGAAATGGAATTACTCGAAATAATCATTTGTAGAGTTCTTCAACCTACATCAATTCAAGACATCTTCAATTTTTCATGTCAAGCTTCCATGTCTTGTGTTCATATTCAACAGATCTTCATCAACTTAAGCACTTCAATCTCTTTGAAATAAGATTATGAATATGATCTTGTTGTAAGGTTCTTTATCAATCAACCATTATTGCTCAACAACCTTCAGCATGCTTGACAAATTTCCATTGTGCAAAATCTTCAATGTCTTCAACATTCAAGCTTGAAATTGTAATCCTAATTGAGATTAAAGCAAAATGTGCTCTGCACACTAAGTAGATTCATTAGATCACGAACACTTGTTTTGTTATCATCAAAATCATGACATGAAGTCAACACGATCATCTCTAACTATGGCTCTATCCTCTCTTTAGATCCTTTTTTCGTGTGGAATAATAAAACAACACAGTGAAGCCTCCACATTTGCCAAACGTGTTTGATTCGCAATCCTTCACTCTTGTACTGTTTCTTTTATAACATTTCAATCCGGCGGCCAAGATGCACTCTGAGAAAAGGTAGACAGAAGTTTGTAGATGTTTTGATTCTTCTTGGTATCCAATTTGAACTCTTCAGTCCTAACAACTCAAAATATTCACCAAGCCTAATCATATAGTTTAGATTTATTAAAGGTACTTGTGTTCTGAATTATGTATTTATATTTATGCATAGACAGTAAGAGAGTAAGAATTTAGGGAAAGGAATGGAGAAAGCCATCAATAGACGGAGAGTTCTGCTGGAACATCTTCGACTCTTTTCTTTATTAAACCCATGAATCTTCTCTCCCTGTAAGTCGTGCATGCATTTATTCTCAAGGAGAGATTTAAATGTCTTTGCTTGCATTTATTCTCAAAGCCAGGTATTCCAACATTTTCAATTTTCAATTGTTTTTCTTTAATCTGTTAAACAAATTTATTGTGCGTTTGTGTTCGTAGCTTGATTTTTTATAGTGATTTATGATTGGTTTTCTCTCAAAATTTTTTTAAAATTTTTTGTGGGTTGCTGGAATTTTCACTCTCTTAAAACTAGTTTGGAAGAATAGCAAATGAGGTTGAATGAATGAAGGTTTCCTTCGAAGAAATTTTCTTAAAACTTAGTAAATGGAGCATAAACTTTATTTGTCGGAAAAAAAGAGTAAAGAGTGGAGCCATGAGTGAATCAAGGATTCAAATTTTGTTTCGGTCGGCTTAGAAATGTGAACTTTTGGGAAAAATGATGTAAACAGAGGAAAAACTAAGAAACAGAAGGAAAATATTTAGAAATATGGATATAAGTTCCACCCATGCATATTTGAAAAATTAAGAAATTAATAATCAAGCATGTTTGAGGGCTATGCAGTCTTTCACATTAGCAAAAATTATGAGAGCGTTAAATATTAAATGCTAATAGGTATAGATATAGTTAAAAAATTAATTTTAGTAAGTTTATTGATTGGTAATATCTGAGTTAGAGAGTTAAGTTTTGTTTTTGACAGAATGGCAACTTAGTGGTGATATTACGTGATCATTCGATAATATGAAAGTTTACTCTTTTTTTAATGGATTAGTTTTAGAATAAGTATCTTAAAATTTTGGCCTAAATTAATTATAGTGGCAATAAACAAATCTCTCATTAAATAAAAGAATAACTTAATTTATGGTAATTTTAATATTTATAAATAAAAAAGAAGGGAGCCACAAGCAAGGATAGAAATTGTCTAATGTGTTGAAAAACCTCATGGTTTTGGTATGTTTCATAATGTTTCACTAGTGTGTTTAAGTGGAAATATTACATTACGGTGTGGTCAACCTTCAGACTAATCTCAGCTTATTCTCATGTGCTGTTCCTTCCTCAAAAGAAATTTGATGAGGGGAACCTAAGGTATAAGTGTATGTGAGTTTGAACGTATAACAAAAGCATATTAGTTTGGCTTGTTGCTTCTGCGTATCCGCATGGGACTTGTATTAATCATCCTCAACATGGGCTAGGGAGCTGAAGTGACAGCTTGCTGCTGGTAAATACAGAAAGTGGACATTTTAGAGAAGCAGCGAGTCAGTCATGAGCCATGAGTATTGGAAACATAGGATTTGGCGCTTAAGCTTGTAACCTGAGATGCTATCGACGGTGAATTTTGCTCCACATCCATGTACTAGTAACATAGCCAACAGTTTACTGAGTTCTTTATTGCTTTCTTATATCATTTCCCAGAAAGGAAAAATAATATCCTACGTGGTGTCAACAGTATTTCACTTCTAGAGTTATGGCAGTGGAACAGAATTTTTGTCTTGGGTAAGTGGGAACAGAAAATGTGGCATTGAAGCTTTCCATTTTAACACTTGCTCCCAGAACTGTACATTTTATCTATGTTGTTGATACCATGAGGTATTATCTTCGATCACTTTTGGCTCTCATTCTGCCTTCATCTTGTTTGATGGGTGGCTCTCTGCTTGGAACTGTACAAGCTGTTAGTTTGTACATGGTTTTTAATCCATTGTTTCGTTTATTTGTTACAGCATTATTGTGTAAATTGGAAGTTAGTTACTTGCTGAACTTTTATTGATTTGATCCTACTCTGTTGTTGTTATCATCAGCTTATTGAGGATGATGTTCTTCGGGAGTTGGAGCAAATGGAGAAAGAATCTGATATAGAGGATATCTTAACTTATAGGTCTACAGCTGAGGGTGAGCTACAGGTACAAATTGTGTTCAAGTATAGCAAAAGAAGATACATCGGAATATGATTGTTACCTTATATGCAGTTAATTTCTTGTAGTTAACTGTTGTGACTGTCTTATGGCTTCACAATCTTTTGGTACATTTTGCGCTTTGAACTTTCTCAACTGCCATTTTCTTGATATAACCAATATTCTTTTAGTTTAACTAAATCAAATGATCAACTGTTTTCGTTTCATTTTATATTAATGTGATTGCAGGAGTTCCTACTGAATTCAAACTCCAGCTCGGTTATTGCGGAGGAGAAGTCACACAATGATGAGCGTTCATCTAGCAGGCCTCGTGGATGGTTGAACTGGCTGTCCCGTGGCATGCTTGGTGCTGGAGGAACAGACGATTCTAGCCAATTTTCTGGTGTTGTTTCAGATGAAGTTATCAAGGTATTATGTGCTTTGATTAGTTGCCATTGGCCATTCTTCTTCTCAAAAAAGTTATCAACCTTTTTCCTTGTACAGGATATTTATGAGGCAACAAAGTTCCAGCCTGCACCTTCGCCTGACAGGACATCTGCTGCTGATGATACTGTCTTCTTGTCTGAAATCAAGTTTCACATTCATCAAGTCTCTGCAACACTGTGGAGCATGTATTGGTTCCTATCTCTTTAGTATATTATATTATCTATTACGTTCATTGATTTTTTTTTATTAATAGAAGTGGCAACAAATCAAATGGTTCTGGTGAAGTTATCAGAGCCATAGAATTAAGTAATTCTGCCTGAAGAGCTTTCTGCCCTACGTTTGTATAGATTAAAATTATGGCTTTATTTTTGGGTGAAACTTGAAGAAAATTGCCATTTTATTACAGATCAGCAAGATTTTGTTTCTTCCCATGAAAGCCCTATAGTGATCCAGTAAAAGATTTTATTTTTTTTGTTTTGCGGGGCAATTGGCAAGACTATTGCTTAATTATATTTTTGCTGCTCCATGTATTATTTAAAGGTAGTTGAGGCTTGCAATTTCTCATGCTTTTTGCCTAGCCTAGTTGTTTTGAGTTTTTTTCAGTCTCCTAGTTGCTGCAAATGACACATTTGGTTAAGATGGTCTGTTTTGTACCACTGCACCACAAGATATTTATGAATATCCTAATTTTTCTCCATCAAAATAACACGGCAAATTGAAATTTATTAAATTGGTACATCGTTTTTTTTCTTGCCAGTATTCTTTTCTTTTTTTTTTTTAAATCTCTTCTTGTAAAATTATAGGTAATTTTTCTTTCCTGAATTTTTACTATAAGATCAGGTAATGAAGGTAATATATTGGAACTATCAGTATGCGTAGTCCGAGTGATATTAGAATTGGAAAGTATCAAAGACATTATCATATCACTGATATTGACTGCAGTGATTCATTTTCATAATATGGCATAGCTTGTTTGCATTAACTTTCAAAATGTTATGTCATCTATGGTAATCTTTACACATGTTGTAGAGTGGAGAAGGGTTAATGTAGCCAATTCTATGTTACAGGGATTAGGGGTTGTGGAGTTGAGTTGAGCTGTTGTTTCTATTTTGCCATCAAAATCTCAAAACTGTTTCCACATATTCAATGATTTATCCCATCAGATGAATTTTTTTCTTCTTCATCTTCTTCTTCTCCTTCTTCTTATCACTGCCCTTGTTACTTTCAGTGTGTTCTACAAGTGGGCAATGTTCTAAATCTAAACTCAAAAATATATAGCGAATTTATATGCCCAGTTTTTATAAATTTCAAACTTAACTGAATTCTGAGAAACCAAGTTTTTTAATTTTTTTAATGATTTGGGTGAATCTTTTCTGATGTGGTTTTCTTTGGTTTTATTTAGTAAACAAATTAGTTGATTTAATGTCTTAATGAGGAACAGGTACTAGACTTTTCTTCAAATGATGAGGGCACACCTTCCAAGCCTTGACCCCGCCTGCCAAGGGAACCCCTCCCCCTCCGCTGACTCTCTCTTGGTACAGCTTAACCCCGACCCTGGCCCTACCTCACATACCTAACCCCCACCACTGCCTCGAGTGGGTAACAATGTTGCTGATTGGCTAAGAGCCTATGCTCAAGATCAGCATCTAAAGTGATCAGATCGCAGCAAAGTAAGAAAAGCTACAAAATCAAATCATATATCTGAAAAATATAAGGGAAAATTGATGATCTAATATATACATACATGTACATATTGTGATTTCAACTCTAGAGATCAAAACCTCAAATGTATTGAAAACGAAAAAGGAAAAAAATCTGTTGGTGAATGGGAATCTCCAAAAAAATTTCAATCTTTGTCTTTAGGTGTCACTTGTTTGCATCTTGGGCAATGGAGACGATATGAGCAGTGCACACTGTGATGACATCCATGTTGAATGAAAGGGTAAATGGGCATTTAGAGGTTTGCGGTGGTGGAGAGGAAGAAAGCACATCTATTTTAGACAAACCCTAAACCCTTTTAAGTGGATTTATAGTGAGGACTTTTGTGGAAATCATTATTTGATGGGGGTATTTATATCTTTTAACTTATTAATCGGGGCAGGGTGTGTCTGGTACGCCCTTCTCTTGACCCCGACCCAAACCTGGGTTTATGCCTCTCTCACCCTATCCTGACCCTACTCCATTTAAGAGCTCCCGAACCGGTCTCATTAGGGGGTCGGGACAGCTCAGGGGCCAGACATTGCAGGGTTTTCTTTTTGCCATCTCTATACACACGCCTATTTTGTGCCCCTTCCAGTTTAAATACTAATGTGCAACGGAATTACAGTTGCTGATACTGCCTACAAGCTCACTTGCATATGCTCTTTGGCCCCTTCAAATAACATAGCTGTTATGTATGTCTTTTGACATATTATAATGTCTTCAAATTCTCACTACTCTGTTTTCCATTTCCTAAATATTAAATATGATTTCCCACATTCTGCTTCTAATTTCTAGAATTGTAAAACAGGCATCTTTGAATCTTTTAATTTTAGTGTCAATGTTGATATTGACTTTGCCTTGACTTGTTTTTGCACTTGTGTTTCTCTAGCTCTTCATGCATATTGTATATGCTGCTATCCTAAGTAAATGTTCAATAAATTATTTTACCTTTCTCATTTGTTGTGGCACGTCTTAGTCTGTTGTTTGACTAAGTTACTATTATTTATTGAACTGATAACAGTAACTAAATGCTGTTTTTACATGATTTTTTTCTTGCTTGACTATTTGTGCAGTTATGATTCTTAGTTAATTTGTAATCAAGAATTGGCTTTTTCAATTGTTTAGGAACGTTGGTCAAGCAATTGCTGAGTTAACTTTTGAGGGGATATTTATTGAGTGTAAGCTTTGGGAGGAATCTGCAGCCATTACGGCCTTAGTCAACAGTGGAAGGATGATTAATCCATGTAACAAGCAAGATATTTTGCTTATGGGAGGGGTTTGTATTTTCGTATGCTGTCTATATATTTTTAATTCTTTCCAAGCATTCCATGCAAAATTGAAAATATGTATCTAATCTCCTCTACATGGAAACTTTGTTGCATGACTAGATATATTAGATAGTCATTTACATGTGCAACATTGAGTACGTACTTCGGAGGTTTGATTTTGTACAAATATCAATACTCTCCGTTTTTTCTGCAGGTGACATGGTATCATAGCTTTGCTGAGTTAATGTTAGTTAGATCTTTATCATTTCTCTATTATGATTCCATCCATAATATTTAAATTGGGCCTATGATCTTTGATTACTGTCAATGGCCATTAATAGTACCAAAAAACTAGTTTTGTTTGTACACCCATCTTTTTCTGAAGTTGGGCCTTTGATCTTAATTACTTGCTAATGGGGCCATAAATAGGACCAACAAACCACTACTTCTGTTTGCATTTCGTATTTCTTCTCTCTCTCTCTTGCTGATGTTCTTCCCTTTTCTTTCAACTCTCCCTACTAATAGTCTGATCACTTCGAAATCTTCTATGTAGATCATCTTAGCTTTCCCCGCTAGCTCATAAAATTTTTGGTCACACTTACTTTGTGGAATATTGCAACTTTTAGGTTCTGCAATATAAATTTTTTGTAGGTTGATTCTGAAATTTTCTAGCCTTCCATTGTTTTGAAATTGTGCCATGTCAGCTTCTCTTTTTTCTTCCTTGGTTTCTTCAATAATTGTTTTCATATGAGGATCACCGATTATAACAATAATGTCAGTTCTTCAGCTATGGGTGGCAGTTCAACTTCTGCGCTGTTCAGTATCTAATCTTAATTTAAGCAATGCCAGATAGCTGCCAAGAAGCACAATAATTGGCCTCTTCTAAACCTGGCATGGTCTGGCATCTAAGACTCTTCCTCTCACTAAGTTGAAACCAGCACATTCCCTATTGCAGGTTTTTAAAATTAATGGTCAACTTGTTCTGTATCTCAACATGGCACTATTAGTAACTAAACAGTTTGTTCAACTAATCATATTGCCATTTTGGTGTCATTTGTAAACTTCTTCGATCTTTCTAAGTTAATTATCTAAATAGTTTTTATCATATTATTCTTTTTGAAACTTCTTATTGTGCTCGACTATGAAATTGAGAAAATTTTTGGACAGTCTTTCAGCTTTGCAGGCTTTATATGGACTGTTTGTATGTTCCTCTTGACGAAATAATTTGACTTCTGCATCTGCTTCTGCATTCCTTTCCTCTTCTCACTTAGGACATCATAGCTTTGGTCGCCCTTTTCAGTTTTCAATTCAGTTATTAAACACTTTGCGAGGTTTTGTCCCTTGGTATATTTTGTTTCCTTTTGTGGGTGGCTGTCTTAGAAACAATGTCCTTACTTTTTCCCCATAGTGAGACTCATACTGCCCGATCCTTTGACTTGGGTGAATTATGACATTGGAGACCTTTTCCTGATCTTTTTAAGCATCATAGACGGTATTATCGTCTTCATGAATATTATTCCCAGTTGAGGTAGATTTAGTTTACGTATAATAGGGTCTTAACTCCATCAGATTTATCAGGATTTCACCGAGTTTTGCACTGAGTGCTTAAAGACTAAGTTCTTTTTGTCTGAGTGAGAAGTTGGGGAGCGGAAGTGTGCATATCATGCTCTTATCACTTCTCAAGGGAAATTAGTCTCAACGTCCATGTCTAAGAACATATCTGCAGGACAGGATTTTTTAACATAAACATTAGTTTTTCTTTTTTTGATAAGTAAGATGTACATTATTTTTTTGGATGGATTTACCCTTGGAAGGTTCCAGATTTTCTTTTTGCAATAACAGAGATATGCCTGCTCTCTCCAGGATTGACAATTACTTATTACAGCGGATTGGGAGGAGCATTTCTAGTCTGCAGTCTGCTTATCCTCCTCCAGTGTCCGATCATGTGCTAATTGTTTTGGTTTGTGGAGGTATTCATAACAGCAAAATTCCTTTCTGATTTGAAAACATGTGGTTAAAGGATGAAGGGTTTATAGGCTTAGTGAACCAGTGGTGGAGGTCCTATGATGTGGCAGGATATCCAGGCTTTGTAGTGGCCAAGAAATTGAAAATGGTGAAGGTAGACATTAAGAAGTGGAATGTAAAAGGGTTTGTATGTTAAAAAAGCGCAGATGCTTGCAAGTTATTAAGGAGCTGGACACAATGGAAGGGGAGAGGCCTTTGTCTAATATGGAAGTTCTTCAACGGGACGAGGTAGAAGGTGAATTGGGAAGACTTGTCTTGATGGAGGAAGTTGCGGGAAAATGTTAGATTGTTGTGGCTGAAACAAGGTGACAATAATACAAAGTTTTTTCACAGAATGGTGAATGTGCATTGTAGAAGTAATCCTATTTGGTGTCTAATAGTTGATGGGGTAGAGTTGAGAAGTGAAGAGGAGATTAGAGAAGAGGTAGTGGGTTTCTAATTAATCTTTATTCAAAAACATGTGAGCATAGTCCTAGACTAGAGGGTTTGAAGTTTTCTAGGTTGTTAGAGGAAGAAAAGGGTATGTTGGAGGTTCCTTTTAGTGAGGAAATGCTATCAGCCTTGAAGGACTGTAATGGAGATAAAGCATGAGGTCCCGATGGTTTTTCCATGGTTTTTTTGTCAGCTAGATGACACAAGTCAGAGAGGATATTGTTACGACCCTAAACCAACCTTGTGCGGATTAGGAATTATAATCGGCTAGTAGCTTAGTTACTCAAGGCCGAACTACAGCAAAAGACTGATCACCTATATTTGATATAATGTGGGAGCACGATTAACTCTTTTATTTATTAATAAACATAAAGCAAATACTTATGTCACTATCGTAACATAGTTTTATTACACAAGCATAGTCTTAATACAAATCTAGGGAAATCTACTAGTTTAAACTTAACATAAATCAAAATATAACTCGAGTCTTCACGACATTTGCACATAGGTAATTTGACCAATAACTTTCTAAATTTAAGCTCTCAATCTTGGTTACCTAAAAATATTTAAGAAAACATGAGCTACAAGTTTAGTGAATAATAGAATAATTGAAGCATCAAAATATACCATAGGCTTGATTTATAGATGACATAAATACCATTTGCATAAGACCTTTGAAACAAGTAAAAGAGATATCTATATACTAAACACAAACATACCTTTCAAAAGATGCTAATCTAGTTTTATATTTGCAAAAGTATCTAAATATCAACATTATACATGTAATTCATAATGTACTCATGATCTTGACTAAACAAAAAAATCCGTAACAAAATGTATGCACTAGTGATGCGTAACAGAACGGTAAAAAATGGTGACAAACGTCTTCCTAATCATATCAAACTTTCAATTTATTTTAAGTCTTCCTAATCATAGGGTCTGATTGGTAATGCTGTCAGTTTTCGTTTTTCGTTGTGTGTTTTTGCTGTATGTTTTTTATGGTTTATGGATGGGCATTTGTGGGTTATCGTTGTGCCAACAGTACCAGACGAATATTTTGAAAATAGAAAACACACCTATTTTAGTGTTTTTCATTTTTTTTTTTTTGAATTTTGTAAACAACTAAACATAAAAAACAACAAACAAATACTGTTTTTTATTTTTTTTGAAAAAAAAAATAAAAACATAAAATGTTTACCAAACAGACCCATAGCTTTCAAATCTTATTCATTATATAAAAAACTTAATCCATAGATTTTCTTGATAGAATAATACAAGGCTTAGTATCAAAATATAATAACTATTTTTGAAGAGTAACATAGACATTATCATTTCCTTTGAAAACGTATTGTTCAAATATAATTTGTAGAAAAAGAATATTTGCATTAGAAATATGTACATTTTACTTCAAATACACAATTATTCACCTCAAGTGCTTAATACTTGCAATTCCTCTTCTAAAGATTGGAACTTGATTTTCAAGAGCATTCACCTAACTTCCACTATTCTCTCTTCAGTATGCTTAGGTTTACTTATATTCAAAACCTCTCATCTACATGTATTATTTATAGGATGAAGTGAAGAAGTAGGTATAGTACTTTACTAATTCTTTATTCTCCACTAATTTAGTGGGCTAACTTTCATTATCATTTAGGTAAAGATAATCATCCCACTTATCAAGTGGAGAAACTTTATTCTCCACTCATCTAAGTGGAGTAATACTTTCATGATTACTTTGCTAAGTGCTATCACCATCATATGGAGAAACTTTATTCTCCACTTATCTAAGTGGAGTAATACTTTCATGATTACTTTACTAAGTGTTGCCACCATTTGTTCCTCTTTAGTTGTGTATAAATAGAGAAATATAAGTATGAAATCAATATATGCATAGAAGAGAATTATGGAGTGAGTGTAACTTAGTGAGTGTGATGATTTTAGGGTGTTAGACCATTCCTTCCTTTAATAGGTTTGGTCCTCCAAACTTAACATACCTTAAATGTCAAATAGATGTAGATATTTCTCTCGAATTTCATCTTTTCTTTCCCAAGTGGCTTCTTCCAAAGAATGACTTTGTCAGCGAACCTTTACGAAAGAAATAACTTTGCTCCTTAACTCTCGGTCTCGACGATCTATGATTTGAACCAGTCGCTCTACGTAACTCAAATCTTCTTGTATATTTTGTGGATGATAGTTTATCACGTGCGTAGGATCGTGCATATAATATCGTAACATAGAAACATGAAACACGTTATGTACATGAGAAAGTTCAAGTGTAAGCGCAAACCGATATGCTACGGGTCCAATTTTTTGGAGTATCTTGAATGGACCAATGTATCTTGATTTTAATTTTCCCTTCTTGCTGAATTAGAACACTCTTTTAGAAGGAGACACTTTCAAAAACACATGATCGCTTATTTGATATTTTATCTTCGTTCCTCGAACGTCCACGTAATTCTTTTGACGACTTTGAGCGGTTTGAAGTCGTTGTCGAATTAATTTGATCTTCTCGGTAGTTAATTAAATGATTTCGGGTCCTAAAAGATTTCTATCTCCCATCTCGGTCCAACAAATTGGTTATCTACATTTTCTTTCATAGAGCGCCTCGAATGTTACCATACCGATATTGGCTTGGAAACTACTGTTGTAGGCGAACGCTACCAGTGGCAAGTGAACTTTCCAATTCTCTTAAAAATCGAGAATATAAAGTCGTAACATGTCTTCCAAAATTTGAATTGTTCTTTCCGATTGTTCGTCCGTTTGAAGATGATATGCTGTGCTGAATTTCATCTTCATCCCCATAGCGTTGTGCAAACTCCTTCAAAATCTAGACACAAATCTAGAATCTGTGTCCGACACAATGGACATAGGTACTTCGTGCAAACGAACAATCTCACCGACATAAATGGCAGCAAGTCTTGCCAAAGGGTATGCGATTTTCACCGTTAATAAGTGAGTAGATTTCGTGAGCCTGTCAACAATAACCCAAACGGTGTTACAACGTCGAGGGGATTATGGTAATCCCGTGACGAAGTCGATTACAATATGTTCCCATTTCCATTTTGGTATTGGAAGAGGTTGCAATGTTCCAACTGACCTTTGATGTTCAGCTTACACTTGTTGATAATGAAGGCAACGTGATATGAACTCAACCATCTCTTTCTTCATTCCTAACCATCAAAAAGATTCTTTGAGATCTCTATAGATTTTAGTACTACCTGGATGAATTGCAAATTTGGAGTTATGCGCTTCTTTTAGAACTTGCTTCTTAACTTCTGGCACGTTGGGAACACATATTCGATCTCTAAATTTGAATACTTCATCTTGCATTGTGAGACCGGGTTTTGGACTCACGTTCATGCCATCACATATTTTCTTTAAATAAGGATTTTTGTGTTGACATAGCTTTACTATCTCAAACAAAGTGGGTTGAGCAATCAAAGTGGATAGTATACCATGTGAATTTGGTGACGCAACCTTCACCTCTAACGCTCTTTGTTATGTAGTGAAGGATGTCAAGTTCGCAGTCCTTCTACTCAAAGCATTGGCCACCATGTCCTTCTACTCAAAGTATCGGCCACCATGTTAGCTTTACCAAGATGATATTGGATCAATACGTCGTAATCTTTTATCAACTCAAGCCATCTTCTTTGACACATGTTTAACTCCTTTTGAGTGAAAAAATGCTTCAAACTTTTGTGGTCGGTGTAGACTTCGGAAGTGACTCCATACAAGTAATGATGCCATATCTTCAGTGCAAACACGAACGCGGCTTGTTCAAGATCATGAGTGGGATAGTTCTTTTTATGTGATCTCAACTGTTTGGAGACATATGTAATAACTCTGCCGTTTTGCATTAATACACATCCCAAGCCTTGGTGCGAAGCATTGCTGTAAATGACAAGGCCGTCAGTTTCGAACGGAGGTTTGGGTATTAATGACACTACATAAGAAATCACGGTTTTCCTTTTTGAGTAAACGATAGGCTTTCATAGAAGAAATAAGATAAGGAGGGGGTATCACACCAACTCCTTCAAAAGTGAGTGTACAATGATTGGATATTTGGAATGAGACTTTCTTAAGTATACAATCAATTGTAGCATTACGGGAAGACAACCAATCCATTCTTAGGATAACATCAAATTCATGCATATCAAAGGGTATGAGGTCGACTAAGAAGGGGACATCATTCACAAGGACCTCATACATCTTGTATACCATGTCACAATTTATTGAACCACCAAATGGCAAGGAAACGAATAAGATAAAATTCAATGGCTCAGGAGGGTTAGGTAAGTGATGAGGAAAGTGATTTGAAACGAATGAATGAGTAGATCCAGAATCAATAAGAATACAAGCAGAATGACCACAAATCGGGGGTGTACTTGATACTACAGAATTGATGGTTGTGGTATCTCCAGGAATAAGTGCGAATGCCTGACCTTGCCTTCTTGGCTCTACACTCTTATTAGGAAGAGGCTTCTAGATTAATGTAGGTGTGGTAGTACTAGTGTTTGGACAATCGTTAATTTGATGGCTCATTTGGCCACAACCAAAGCACGCACCACTCGCATGATGACTCGGGCCTTAGTGCCACCTTTGGCAATTAGGACATTGAAGCATGTTACTTGCTCTTCGGTTGGCTTGACCTATTGCACCTTTGTTAGGAAAACAACTTCCGGTAGTGGTTCTAGTACTTTGCTTCATGAAATTTTGATTTTGTTGATCTTATGTTTGACCCCCATCTTGTCTCTTCAGGTTCTTATTTTTCATTATTTTTTCATTGGACTTTTCAGCAATCATAGCTCGTTCCAGTAATTCTAAGGATGTCAGGAGCCTTAAAATATTAACTCAATTGCGGATATTCCATTTCAAGTCACCCTCAGACTTTCTTGATTTTCTAACTTTGGTAGTGTTCACATGTGGGGCAAATCTAGACAATTCAGTGAATTTTGCCTTGTATTCAGCTACTGTCATGTTTTCTTGGATTAGAGGTTAGAATTTTACAATCTTTTGATCTTTGACAACGTTGGAAAAGTGCTTGTCATTGAAGTTTACAAGAAATTTTTCCCAAGTCTATCGAAGCTCTTTTCTTTCCTCTGTTAGCCATCATATTCGCGCCGCTCCTTCAAATGCAAAGGTAGCAAAAATAACTTTTTGTTCTTTAGTACAAGGTAAAACTTTGAAGATCTTCTCCATTCCAAGTATTTATGCTTCGACAGTCATAGGGTCTTGTGTGCACATAAAAATAGTAGGTTTCAATTGTTAAAATTGCTTGATAGTCGTAGGTGTTTTCCTTTCATATTGTTGTATAGGTGGTTCAAGAGAATTTGGGGCATGGTGGTTCATGCTCTGCTGAGCATCATGGATGGTATGAATGAATCCTTCAAGAGCTCTCTCAATTCTTTCAATATGATCATTAGATGTCCCCATATTTTCTTTACTTTTAGCCATCTGCCAACTACTACTAAAAAAATACAATCAACATATATGTTGCTATGTATATAATATATAACATACTGCACATATATGTTCATATCATCACCTAACCGTAGCAGAAAATATATTAAAGCACTTAGCGATTTAAATATATACGTCATTAGATTACAATCTTAGTTTTAAGGTGTTAACCTATTACTCTGATATCACTCTGTCACGATCCCAAACTCACCTTATGCGGATTAGGAATCATAATCAGCCAGTAGCTTAGTTATCCCAGGTTGAACTAAACCAAAAGACTGATCACCTACATTTGATATGATGTGTAAGCATGATTTACTATTTTATTTGTTAGTAAACATAAAGTAAATACTTATGTCATCATCGTCACATAGTTTTATTACACAACCATAGCCTTAACACAAATCTAAGGAAATCTACTAGTTTAAGCTTATCACAAATTAAAATATAACTTGAGTCTTTATGACATTTATATATAGGTGGCTTAGCCAACAACTTTTCAAATTTAAGCTCTCAATCTTGGTTATCTGAAAATGTTTAAGAAAACATGAGTTACAAGCCTAGTGAATAATAGAATGATTGAAGCATCAAAATATATCATGGGCTTGATTTACATATGACATAAATACTATTTGCGTAAGATCTTGAAACAAGTAAAAGGGATATCCATACACTAAACATAAGCATGCCTTTTAAAAGATGTTAATTTAGTTTTATGCTTGCAAAAGCATCTAAATATTAACATTATATATATAATACATAATGTATTTATGATTTCGGCTAAACGAAAAAATTCGTAACAAAATGTATGCAATAGCGATGCGTAATAGAACGACAAAAAGTCGTGAGGAATGTTTTTCTAATCATATCAAGCTTTTATCTTATTTTAAGTCCCCCTGATGTAGGATATCCGAGTATAGCACATATAACTTTCAAATCTTATTCATTGTATAAAAAACTTAATCCATAGATGTTCTTGATAGAATAATATAAGGCTTAACATCAAAATATAATAACTATTTTTGAAGAGTAACATAGATATTATCATTTGCTTTGAAAACGTATTGTTTAAATTATTTACTTTGAAAACGTATTGTTCAAATATAATTTGTAGAAAAAGAACATTTGCATTGGAAATATGTACATTTTACTCCAAATACACAATTACTCACCTCAAGTGCTTAATGCTTGAAATTTCTCTTCTAAAGATTGGAACTTGATCTTTAAGAGCATCCACCTAACATTCACTCTTTTTTCTTCAGTATGCTTAGCTTTACTTGTATTCAAACCCTCTCGTCTACATGTACTATTTATAGGATGAAGTGAAGGAAGTAATTATAGTACTTTACTAATTCTTTATTCTCCATTAATTTAGTGGGCTAATTTTCATTATCATTTAGGTGAAGATAATCATCCCATTTATCAAGTGGACAAACTCTATTCTCTACTCATCTAAGTGTAGTAATACTTTCATGATTATTTGCTACGTGCTGCCACCATCATGTGGAAAAACTTTATTCTCCACTCATCTAAGTGAAATAATACTTTCATGATTACTTTGTTATGTGTTGCTACCATTTGCTTTTCTTTAGTTATGTATAAATAGAGAAGTATAAGCATGAACTCAATATATGCATAGAAGAGAATTATAGAGTGAGTGTAACTTAGTGAGTTTGAGGATTCTAGGATGTTACAAATATTATGGCTACGATGCAATATTTTTTTTTTAGCATGGCTCTTTTGAGAAAAATTTGAATGAAACTTTCATTGTCCTTATTCCCAAGAAGGGTGGGGCCCAAAATTAAAGGATTTTCACACTATCAGTCTTGTGGGGAGTATTTACAAGTTAGTGGCCAAAGTTTTGGCACTTTGGTTGAAAGAAGTGATTAGTAATGTGATTTCTAGTTCCCAAAATGTTTTTGTGGAGGGATGTCAAATTTTAGATGCAGTGCTAGTGGCTTATTAGGCAGTGGATTCTAGATTGAGGAGTGCGGTTCCAGGTGTGATGTGTAAGCTCGATATTTAATAGGCGTATGATCATGTATCTTGGGATTTTTTGTTCTGTTTGTTGGAAACAATGAAATTCGAAGAAGTGGAGGAAGTGGATATCTTTTTCTGTTGCTTCAGTCAAATTTTCTATTTTGGTGAATGGTGTTTCAACAAGTTTCTTTGGCAGTTCCAGGGCCTTCAGACAGGGGGATCCCTTATCCCCATATTTATTTATTACTATTGTGGAAGCTTAAAGCAAAATGATGAAGAGAGCTGTAGGTGCGGGTATGATTGGATCTTTGGGTTGGGAAAGTGTGGGGAGGAGGCAGTTTCTATCTCATATTTGCTTTTTGCAAATGATAGGATTATGTTCTGTGTTGCTAATGAGGAGCAGCTTGGACATCTTCGATGTGTCCTTATTTGTATTGAAGCTGTTTCATGTCTAAAAGTGAATGTAGGCAAGAGTGAACCGATTCCTATGGGTGATGTGGGAAAAATAGGTGTCCTAGCAGATTGTTTGTGTTTCAAGGTGGAACCCCTTCGTTCGATGTATTTGGGGTTGCGTCTAGGCTCTTCTTTTAAAGAGAAGGGAGTTTGGGATGGAATTATTGAGTGGACAGAAAGAAGACTTGCTTGTTGGAAGTGACAGTATCTATCAAAAGAGGGTAAGTTGACATTGATGAAAAGTACTTTGTCTAGCTTATTGACTTATTTTATGTCTTGGTTTCCTATTCCAGCATCAGTGGCAGACTAGTAAGTTACAGCGGAATATTTTGTGGGGAGGCTTGGGATAGGAGTTTAAGTATCATCTTGTGGCTTGGGATAAAAATTAAAATTTGTTCTCCTGTTCAGTATGGTGGTCTGGGTGTGCGAAAGCTTCGTATTCTCAATCAAGCTCTATTGGGAAAGTGGTTAAGGAGATTCGTGTTTGAGGAGGGGCAGCTTTGGAAATTGGTGATTCTTAGTAAATATGGTTTGGGAGAGGGGGGTTGGATGTCCATTCATAATCAAGATTCCTATGGGGTTGTTTGTACAAGGGGATCAGGAAAGGTTGGGGGGATTTCTTGTGGCGTATCAGTTTTGTTATAGCTGATGGAAGGAGGGTTAAATTTTGGAGTGATATTTGGTGTCAGGATGTGCCGCTTTCGGTACATTTCCGAATCTCTATGCTATTGTGAGAGATAGGAATGCTTTAGTGGCAGATTATTTGAAGATAAATAATGAGATTGTTGCATAGAAACCTATGTTTATTAGGGAAGTTCAGGAATGGGAATTAGAGCAGGTCACTGATTTTTTTGGTTCCTTATATAAGTCGAAGGTTTCTTAGAGGGGTTTGGATGACATGGACGTTTTCTGTAAAGACTTTTTATGATTTGTTATGTTATGTTCCATGGCAGACTATTTTGGAGATCAGAGGCTCCAGTTAAAGTGGCTTTTTTTTGTCTGGATAGCAGCCTTAGATGCTATTCCTACCATTGATAATTTGGGGAGAAGCGGCATAATGCTTCCTAATTGGTGTTGTATTTGTTATAGAGCAGAGAGGATAGTAGATCATTTGCTCATTCATTGCGGTGTAACTTGGGTACTGTGGAGCATGTTATTCTTGGTTTTTGGTATATCTTGGGTTATACTGGATTCAATTGTTTCTTTGTTTGATTCTTGGCCTCGGGGATGCAGGGATCATACAAGGAAGAAGCCATGGTAGGCGGCTCCATTGTATGTTATGTGATGCGTTTGGAAGGAGCAGAACAGTAGAACTTTTGAGGATTCTATCTTACCATTTTACAGGCTTAAGGCCTCTTTATTGCATATGTTTCTTTTTGGGTTTCAAGGAAGTTTTGTGAGTCTTCTTTTGCTTTGTTAGATTTTATAGGAGATCTTCATTTATAATGGGGGTGTTAGGTTTTTGGGTATACATCCTGTGTACTTAGATAACACCTTTTCTTGGTGCTTGGTTCGGTATATTATCCTTATCAAAATATATATACATATATATAACCTTGAGCATTAATGCTACCAGTGTTAAGGCTTTGAGCATTAAGGCTTTGAAGTGCCTTAATGCATCTCGTTATGTAACATTCTTTGAGCGCCACAATTGTCAATTACTACATTCTTCCTTTGTCTTTTGACCCGTTCTACCTTCCACTGTTGAATACCTGACTTCTTAACTTTGCTTTTCTGTGGAATTTCTTTGACTAACTAGGTATCATCACCTTCTTAAATAAACCTGTATGACCTACCTATGTTTTCCATCACTTAATTTCGCCATTGCCAAGAACTAGCTGATCTGTTCCTAATATGCCTTTAGACTTTGGCAAACCTATTATTCCGAAGTGCACAGTTATGCACCTTCATCATTTCTTCCTGGGGTATCACAATCCTTTTTTTGATAGGTATTCAGTAAAGAGGCTTCCACGTGCCATTTGGAACAGATTTTCTTCTAGACATAAGTATTTCGTCTAGCCATTTGGCGTCACTAGGAATCTCAGAGTTATGGTGAAGCCTCAATATTTCTCCTTGGCAGGAGGCTACCACTGAGGATCTGTCTTCCTGCATGACTCTTGAACTTAGGCTCTTATTTGTTTTCCTCGAGGCAAGTTTCCTATTAATTGAAATTTGAACACTAATGCAAATTGTTCTATTTGCTCAGCAACATGAGATTGGTTATGAGACATTAGCTCTTACTGTTAGGATGAATATTCTTCGTGTGCTTATTGCTGTGGCATCTGTTCGTTAATGGGAATTTCATTAGCATTAGGGGACAATTTTGTTTTCTCCAATTTTCTAATCTGCATGAGGGAGTTTACATGCAACTGATGCTTAGTTTCTATTGTCATCTTCTGCATGTTTGTCTTCCAACTTTTATTTGTGGTCTTAAACTTGTCCGTTTTGCCAAGTTCGAGAAATTTAGTGAGGCTGTTACTGTCATTTGCTCCACATAACGAGTATGATCATGCTTTGACCCCCTAGCTAGTGGAGGTATCATACATGATTACCACTTCAGAAAATCCTTCTCATATGTGGGTTGTTAATGGAGCACATTTTGTGGCTGTTAAGGATGTGAAATATTATATTTTTTCATTGTTTTTTTGTGTTTTTGTGTTCCTTCCAACACTCATTCCAATACTCATTGGCTGTTTTTTTCGACAGAAGTAACTCGTTGATCTCATTTCTTGAGCTTTGTTTTAGGGCGTTAGACTAGTCTAAAGCACTAAATGCCAGCTATATATTAAAATGTTCTGACTATCATGGTCTAGGCGTGTTTGATAAACCTGAAAATTAAGTACTGTCAAAATCAGTTCTTATTCTGCTGAATTAATCTCAATAGTAATTAAGTTTGTCAATTAGGATTAAAACTATAAACAACATTCCACTGACATATACAACCTTCAGTGATGTTTTAGGTCTCTCGAACTTTAAAAATTAGGCTCTTTTAAAGCAGGTTTTAAATTTTTTCATATTTGGTGGTAACGTTTTTTTGCTTATGCTTATGTTCACATAATCTGCTATTTTCAGTAGTAACTGATTGTGTGGTATCATGCCCTTGATCAAAGATCCACATCAAGTTTTAGAGTTAAGCACTTAATATAGTTGTCTAAAGACCCCTATGCTAAAGAGCCTTCCGATCTCTTCACATAAAGACTAAGTAAAAGGAGCTTATGATAGTCTTTGGAATCATTGCTTTGTGGTTGGTTATAAGTCACATGACCCTAATGGTACTGTGGTGCGGCAGGCATTGTAAATTATTAATTTGAAGCTGCAAAGTTGAAATCTTGCATTTGAAACACATTAAAAGCTCTAATATTTTTTTGTTGTGGTTGTGTAATAGCTTAAGTTATTAAAAAGTAATAAAATAGTATAAATTTTTGTTTAACTGCTGAAGGATGCTTTACAAGATTCTGAACCATAAACTAGTTTTTAGGCTGATATGTCTTGAGATACAGTGTTTCATAGTCATGCACTTTTGCAAAGAACAACTTAGAATCACTATCATCTGAGCATTTGGATCTGAAGCATCTATTAGGAGAAGTTTAGCTATGATGACATTTTTTTTTTAAATAAGTTGATAGAACAGTTATTTGATATGCAGACCAAAGGCCTGAGCTGACAGAGTGGGTTGGGATTGTATTTCTATGCCTTCGTGATGGGCCATGTTAAGCATGAGTTTATTGGACTTGTGATCCATCACTAAACTTTGAGTATTTTGGATGGTTTTTGTCTCTTTCTTATATGATTGGCATACTACACTTGAATCATCCTTGTTTATCTTCAAATAATAAAGATCATAGTACTTTTGGCCACATTATGATCTTGCTTACTGAATTAGTTGAATCTCTGCCTATATTTTTTCTTCTTTTTATTGGTTTCATCCATCATTTGAATAGAGACATTAACAATGATTGGCTTTGTCTGTGGGCAGGCCATTTTTGAGAAAGATGCGCTTGAAACTCTGAAAACTTCTGTAAGTATCCAAGTTGATATTTCATCAGTGAACCGGGAGGTTAAACTATTGGTGAAGGTACTTCTTATCCCATGTGACCATACTTCCTCTGCAGTTATGAACGATTACCATATATTTGGTGTTCAATAACAATCTTGCAGTTGTTACTGAAAAAAAAAAAAGAAAGAAGAAGAAAGAAAACGATATTGCAGTTGTTATTTCTGCATCTGGATTTTTCTTCATTGGGGTTTCTTTACTTTTAACTTTTCCATTCAGATCATGCTTCAGCCACTTGAAGTAACTTATGATACAGAGTTTCTGCTGAATGTCATGGAGTTCTATGATGTGTTAGAAGTTTTCAAATTTCAACATGAAAGGGTAAGCATTTTCATGCATTATTCAAATTTATCCCTATTATATTGCATTTTGTTCCTTCACGGTTGTTTTTCCCCGTTTCTGATTTATTACTTTTGTAGTTTACCAGGGATAAAAAAAGGAAAAAAATTCGCTAAGTTGAAAAATGGGATAAAAAAAAAGGGGCATGCAGCAAAAGAAGAAAAAATAAAACGAAAAAGATACACTAACTAGAGTAAGTTTGTTGTCAATGACATGCTATCATCAGGGAAAGATTTTAACAACATTCAGTTACTTTGATTTGAGCTTTTGATATTTTAAATTTCGTTTATTAATAATGTAGAAAATTTGACAATTACTGATCAGTGTTGTTCAGAGAATTCATGTTCACTTACTTTAGCAGGATGCTGTTTGCTCTGCTTTTGCAGGCAAGGCAGCATTAATTATTCTATGGCAGTGCCATACCTGTATTGTACTAGTCCTCAATACAAATGTTACTCTCCTTTCAATCCACTACCTTCTGGCCTCTAGTGTGTGTGTTTAGACTTATTAGACAGTTCTACAATGTGAAAATATAAAACTTTGAAATTCAAACACGTGGTGAGCACATTTGACAGCCTTATGGATTGGGTCACTGATGGGGATCAAATGAAGGCGTCTGCTCATATTATAGGCGTAGAAGACCAAGAAACTAGGAAAGGCCTATTTGGTTATGGTTTCGATTCTGGTTTTGGTTTCATTTTTCGTGTTCTTAGAAAATAAAAAATTTGAGAACATCTTGGTGTTCTTGTTCTTAGAAATAGGAAAAAAAGGCCACTATCGAAAACACTATCGGTTTCATTGCGTTTTCATTTGAAAATGAAAACGGTTCTGAAACAAATTCCGGAACTGCCTTACCAAACACAGTTTCGACGAAAACAGTTTCTGGAATCATTTAGCCCAACGCGGTTTCGTCGAATTTCAGAAAACAAGAAAAAAAATAAACCCTGTAAACAAATGGGGCCGATTTCTTAGAATTTTAGGATTTCTTTCCATTTGTATCATTGACAATTTGGTGAAGAGAATTTATCGTTTACCAAATTGGTGTTGCATGTGTTACAAGGTTGAGGATGTAGTTGATCACTTGCTGTTACACTGCAATGTTGCATTTGATTTGTGGTCACTGCTCTTCTCTATTTCTGGAGCCCAGGGTAACACATCAAATCTTCAGTTATTTCAGAATTGGTGGGTGGGATACATGACTAAGAAGTAGAAGAAACCATGGAAGGCAGCACCTTTATGCATCTTGTGGTGCTTGTGGAGAGAGAAACAGATGTACTTTTGAGGATACTCAGTTATCAGTGCATAGGCTTAGATTGCTTTTACTGCACGATTTCATATTTGGATGTAAAGGATTTGTTTTTTGTTTTTTGCTCTTATAGATCTCATGGGAGAGCTTAAACTTCTTGATGACCTTTTTTGATATTTTACATGCCTCTTGTAAAGGTTATGCCCCTTTAGGCGCTGTCATTAATATACTTTGCTTATCAAAAAACAAAAAAGGGATTAGAAATTTTATTTTATTATACTTATAAGAAAAGGATTAGAACTTCATTATATGTTTCTTTATTTTTGTTTCCTTATTGGCATTAGTGAATAAACAGATTGATTTCATACCTCTCTCAGAAACTCTCTTCTCTAGGCAGTTTCTCTCTTTCTCTCTCTGTTCTTCTTTCTTTTCTTCTTCTTCTTTCTCTTCTTCAATCTTTTGGTCCTTCATCAATTACATCTCTTCAAGTGTACAAAATGAAAAAATTTATTGGAAAGAGAAAAACAAAGTGGGAATTGGTTTGAAAGTTTTGAGCAACTTTAGAAGAGAAAGATATAGTAATTTTCTTAATCAAAGGGATTGTTCTCCTGAGAGATGTCTTTAAAAATGCATATGTTTGCAAACTGATGCCCATTTTGTTGTTTCGTTGCCTTGTCTGTCTTCTATTTTTTATCAGATAGCCATATTCTATTGTAAGAACATGTTTAAGTTGTATCTTTTGGTAAAATGTATTGAGGTTTTACTTTATTTTTTAGGAACTTAGGATTACTTTGGTAGCATGGCAAAGGTTGATTTTTTTTTTACGATTTTAATCTATATGGTTGTTTCTAATTATTATTATTATTATTATTTTTTATTTTATTTTATTTTCTTGAAAGATTGTTCAATAGAGACTTGGCTGACAAGATATATCTTAAAATTTGCTTGAAAGATGAAATTTGTAGTTTTTTCCCCTTCTTTTAACCCCCCTTCCCTGTGCGATTGCTGTTTCTTCTTCATTTCCCTTGAGATTTTAGTTAGTACTGATTTGATGTTTTTGCCACACTACTTTGACTCATACAAAAACTGAAGTTTTGGACCTTTAATTTTATCATGAAGACCTCTCTTATCAATCCATGCTGATCTGCATATTCACATCTAACCCTTTTTCTGACCTTTCGTTGTGTTGAGCTTTGGTAGTGCAGACTAAATATTTTTTGTTTTTTGTTTTCTCAATGAAAAAGTTTTTTCTTTAAAACATTTCCTGCCTTCTTGAGATTTGATAATAGTTTTACACCATCATTATAAAATTTTTCATGGCTTCACTTCATGTCACTGAAACAGTTAAACTGACTAAAGGTCCTCCCATTCCTTCCAATGGCTCTCTTCAATGATATTTTTTTTTTTAAATTTCGGTTTTGACAGGCCTGGCTGCGGGCCGTCCACAGGCTGAACTTGTGGGGCTAAATTCAGGGTGGGCCTCGAGCTTCCCATTGGCTAAAACCCTAGGCCCAGCCTAGCCCATTCATCTTAGGGCTGGGCTGACTTGCAGGACATGGGCAATCTTAGGCTTGGAAAATATTAATTTAAGAAGCATGGACATAAGCATGGCGATTTTCAAAAAATCTAGGACACAACACAGCAAGACGCGACAAAATTTTATAAATTATATATTTTTGTCATATATAGGAATATTTTACTCAAAGTTGACAAAAAAATTGGAAGATAATCCTAATGAAAATTAGAAACTATGCATTCCATAGCTTAAAGTCAAACTAAGTATAAAGTCACACTTATTTCTCTTTTGTAATTGAATCCCAAGTTATATTTTTAAAACCTGTAATATGTTTAACGTGTGTACAAGTCATAAATGTGTGTGTTCCCCAAGTGTCTGAAGCATGTTTGATTTTAGAAAAACTAAAAAACAAGATAGGACATGTTTGGAGCTCTGTCTAACGTCTCAACGTCTCAGGGGTATCCGACATGGACACAACATATTCTTAGAAATGCCCGTGCTTTTTAGATAGTAACCATAGACGGAGGCAAGGGGGACAGGGGGCCAAGAGGGGCTCCTTCCTGAGAATATTACAAATGCCCCTAGTCCATGAAAATTTCACCACTGCTCCTTTGAAAATTTGACATATGCTCTCCTTTCCTTGAAAATTAGACAACTGCCGTCCAAGAGAATTGAGCAAGAAGTCCTTGAACACTATTGTATCTTGGCTGGCCCGCCTGGTGCATTACTGTTTTGTGGCTACCACCCATACATTACTGTTACATGGTTGCCCCACCCAAATTTCAATTAGACTTTCTGATTGTGGAAGCAATGATTACCTCCAATGGGACACGACTTTTGACTTTTGAGCAGATTGCATTTTAAACATTCACAAAATACCAATCTAGCCTTAACCTGCCATTTTATCTAGCAGTCTAATTGGCTACAATTTCTAAATAAAGTTAATAAATTATAATTATCAGTATGTTACATGGTTAAGGAGCAAAAAAGGCGAAAATGAATAAAGGGGAAATTTGTTTTTATTAGACTTCCAAATTGTCAGTTCCTTTCTTCATTAAAGAGAAAAAAAAAATGTTATGCTCAAATATGGTAGATTAATGGATGAATGACAGTTTATTACTTTTATTGAGAAAGATGTATTCAAGGTCATTGACGATGAAACAATCATGCAACCGTTTCAAAATACGATATGTTGATATGAGCACTTGACTAAGCCTTCTATACAAAGTTAGAAATGGATATAATAAATTCTTTTAATTATTAGGTTATATGCAAATTTCTTATTCTTTAACAGACAAAACTCATGTTTCAATTGAAATTTTTGTGTGTGTGTGTGTTTTTTTTAAATTTATCCTGTAATATTTTTTAAATTTGTTTGGCATAATTGCTTGTGATTATCGCTTTCCCTCCCCAAAGTAAATTCCTGGTTCTGTCCCTAATAGTAAACATCACTGTTTCTCCCATTACAGGTCATGTTGTCACTAAATGGGATAGAAGATGTACAAGCACGATTATTGTCAAAAGCTGAGTGAGTTTCACCATTTAAGATGTTTTCTACCTTTCATATATGAAATAGAAATGTCAGTTTGATATCATTGGTAACTGTTGCTTTTTCTCTCGTATCCGAACTTTGGCATGATGCTTTTTATTAGTTTTTCACTACATTTACTCATATGTTTCTTCATTTTTTTTTTTTTTTGCGCATATGGCAGATACATTTTATCAAGTCGTAAGAGGGTTATATGGGATGCTAATTTCATGAATATTAAAATAAATATTCCATGGAGAAATGCCAATTCGGAACCATATAAGATGGTAATATTTCTATTTTTTTTAGATGAATCTTATTGCAATGGCTTTAGAATTTTATTTTATTTTTCTCTATTTTCCAATTCAATCTTAGTTTTACTTTAGATTGAAACCATCACTTGTCTTTGGTTGTAGTGGTGGCTTGTTCCATTTATTCCACTTTTAATCTTGTACTATGCGTGCTTATAGACAAGTCAAATTTATTTCATTCTTTGTATGTACAATTCCAAATGCACGCATGCTTAACCTGACAAGAAAAAAAAATTTTCAAATGCATGAGTTATAAAAAGGTCTCTAAAGCTGATAAGTCTTTTGCCAACCAAAATTATCCTCTTGGTGCTTAGGATTTACAAATATATATCCTCAAGTCATGTACAGTGGAGAACTTAAATAAATAAACAAAAATTTTCAGCAGAAAAAGAAAGAAAAAGAAGGTTTGCTTATAACTGATCTTCCAGAATCTGGATCACCCTTTTTGATTGGTCATAAGTCTTCTAAGGTTGAAAAGCGGTGCTCATGTTGAGTTCTATTTCCAATACTCATTGTAGGTTTTGCCAAAATTGTGACAGAAAATCGGGATCCTTGTTTGATACGATTGACAACTACACTCTCAGCAGATCAACGATTTCTTTAATGTACAACTTGCTCAGAACGCTTAATGAGTTAGTTGTCTTGTACGGAATAAAGTGTGCAAACTTTGTGAGTTGATCTACTCCAACCCAATTTGTACCATAACCGTGTTGGGTCCTAGTTAGTCCTGTCACAAACTTCATGGTAATGCATTCCCATTTCCATTCTGCAATGGGTAATAGTTGAAGTAGTCCTCCTGGTTGGTGGTGTTCCACCCTCACTTGCTGACAAGTCAGATACTTTGCTACGAATTCGGCGACGTCCTTCTTAATTCCCTTCCAGTAGTACTGCCTCTTCTAGTCGTCATACATCTTGGTGCTCCTGGATGTATGGTGAATTTTGATTGATGCGCTTCCACTAAAACCTCCTCTCATAGTTTCGCATCGTTTACCATGTATAGCCTTCCTTTATACCTCTAACTCCCAATAGGACAATTAGACCGTCCCATCTCTCCGTCTCTGTGTTCTACCTCAACTCGTGTTACTAATGATTCTACTGTGCTTCCTTGAGCTTCTATCATGCGATCCATGAGAGTAGGTGGAAGTACAAAGTTGTATAGAAAAATTTGGGATTCTTATTGCCTATGTACGGTCTGAAATCCGTGAAAGCCTCGAATGTCTTCCATTGGTCAAACACAAGACAACTCAAACTCGCTTGATTTTTCCTACTCATTGCGTTCACAGCCTGCTTTCCCCCTGGTAACATTGCAAGGTACTTCAGGCTTGACCCATCATCCATGTACACGACACATCTTCTCTGTCTAAGTTGTGATGTACTTCCGGCTTTTCTTATATGTGAAAATCTCAAACTTCTTCCTGTACAAGTAGCATTGCTAGATTTTCAGCACAAAAATTACATTCCCTAGCTCAAAATTGTGTGTCGGATAATTTACTTCATGTTTCTCAGTTGTCTGGATCCGTATGGCACTACATTCCCTTCTTGCATTGATACACATACTTATCCTTTATGGGATGCGTCAGTGTAGTCTATAGACGGTTTCCCACTAGTAGGTAATCTGAGAATTGGCGCTGTGGTCAATCTCTTCTTCAGCTCTTGAAATGTTTGTTTACACTTGTCATTCCACTCAAACTTCACTGCTTTTCAGGTCAGTTGAGTTATCAGTGCTGTAATCTTTGAGAAGTTTTTGATGACTGTCGATTATACTCTCGGTCTCCGTTATTGACTTTGGTCTTTCTCAATCGAGACAGCTTCAATCTTGGAAGGGTTTATCGCAATGCCCTCTTTCGACATGACATGACTAAAGAAATTGGCTTCTCACATCCAAAAGTGGCATCCCCCCCCCCCCCCCCCAAAACAAAAAAAAAAAAAAAAAAACAAAAAAATAATAATAAATAAATAAATAAAATCCCTCCCATCTATCTCTAAATGATATAGCCTGCTACAGACCCAACACTAGATGATGCTGCTGCTTATGATGATGCAAGGGCTACAGGGGCATAACCAGGGTCCGTCCTTCCTCGGATCCTCGTCCTCATAAGGATCCTCCTCCATGGGCATCTCCTGAGAGTTAGGTACATGGTCAGGGTAAGCTGGGTTGGCGATGGTGCAAGTGGGGCTCCAGTTGCATGAACTTCTGTTGTCTCTCTGCTAACAATCAGCTCCTGCACTGGCTTCTCATACCTCCATACCTAATCTAACCAAATTGTATGCCTCACTACTCGGAGATGGGAGTACACCCTATTCCATACCCTGTTTGCTACTCAGAGTTGGGCCTACTCTCAGATGAAAGCATCTCTCTCCTTGTCCAGCTCCCTCATAACCTCGCTACGTATAATCAGTTGCTCATCTCATCCCAAGGGTTTGGGTCCATCTTGTTTGCACAAGAGAACTAACTGTCAATATCTAACTCAACAGCTATCTAAACAAAATGCCAATTTATGCACATAAATGCTCCTAGCCAACTCTACCATCCTTTGCCCAACCTTCTCTTTCCTATTCATGGATTAAAATTTCGTTTCGTTTCGGTCGAAACAGCTGAAACATTTTGGTTTCACTGGAAACCGAAGCGAAACAGTGCTGGAGTACCAAAATTCTGGGGTATAGATGGAAATGACGTTGCTTTGGTCTGTTTCAACGGAAACATTGTTTCGATTGAAAATTTAGTCTGGGTCGACACTTGATAATAAGGAAATCTGACAAAAGCCTTAGGAGTTAAAAAAAAAAAAAAAAAAGATCATTCCCAAATATTTTTCAGCCCACCCACTCTGATCGGAGAGTAAGAAGAGACGGAGAGAGAGACAGAGACAGAGACAGCGGGGGTAGAGAGAGAGAGAGAGAGCTTTGAGGAACTAATAACCTGACCTGAGCCAGTGTTTGATTTCATCAACTGGAGATTGAGGGCTTCTGGCTGGTGACCGACTGCTAATTTCAGTAGATAAGACTTTAGATATTCTTGGTTAGATACCTACCAATACTTCTTCTCTTCTTCCTCCTCTTCTTGCTTCATCTCGGAAGTAGTCGAACTCTCTCTCTCTCTCTCATGTCATTGTTTTTTTTGTTTTGTTTTATTCATTGAATCGTTCACTTAGGTCAATAAATATATAGGTGTATATATATTCATGTTTTTTTTTTATTTATATTATCTACGCATAATAATATTTTATGTTAAGTGGTCTGAATTAATGTGATTCAGCTTTTTTATTTTTTTTAGTGTATCTTTGCATATGATGGCGTGTTTCTTTTTTTAATTTTAATTTTAATTTTACTGCATATGAAAAATAGATGAACAATTTTGTTATGTGATATACCTGTAATGATAAACCTGTAAAAGTAAAACTATTGTGATAAATATTTTTGATTTATTATTTTTAAAACATGAAAATATTTATTTTAATTTTTACTGCCTCAAAATAATCTTAAACAACATGCCACTCGAAGTATTATTGTTGTTGTCGTTATTACCATTATTTCTACTTACCACTAGAAAATATTTCTAATTATTATCGTTGTCGTTATTACCATTATTAATTGAATTAATATAAATACTTAAAACTATCAAATTATCTTATAGTTATGTTATATGAATATTAAATTAGAATTTGTTTATTAAAATGCATAAACTTAAAGCTCAAACTCAATTTCTTATAATGTAATTGATAAAATTAATTATTAACTTAATCCTAAATATAAATACAATGGGCCAAATTTAATGGAACCACTAATCAAACCAATATCCATTGCTATTAAATTTTCTTTTATAATATACTTCTGTATCTGTTTGCATAATTATATATAAATACATAAAGAAATTTAATTAAATGTGATTGTTTTTATAATACGCCAAAGCAAACAGGTAGCCAACAATTCAACTAGGACCAAACCCATAATCTAATAGGTCTACAAACTAGTGCCCTATACATTAAGAAATGGAGATGTGTAATCAAATATTGAATCGTATATAAGATTTTATATAGGAATGAAATATTAGATATTATTTTAATTTTGTAAGTATTTTCAATTAATATTAACATTTACTATCCAATTCTAGTGTAGTTTCTCAAGTTTTAATGGATATATAGCCTCAAATATGTTCAAATGTTGAATTATTAGTTTTAGAAATACATATAAATGTACTTTGGTTCATGTTTCCAAATGTTTCCTTGTGTTTCTAAATTCTTTCTGAAACGTTTCCAAAATGTTTCCGTTTCCGAGCTTATTGAAACGGTACATCAAAATAAAATTTTGATCCTTGTTCCTATTACTAGTCTAACAATTTTCCCTTTATGTTCTACTAGTTCCATATAAGACCTACTTCCATACAAGACCTACTTCCATACTCTTGAAAATCCTAGGGTGTGAAGAGACATGCAGAATCTATAAACTCACAACCTGCGATGCGAACACAATACTAGCCAAAAGTGTTCATTGAACAAAACATAAGTATCTTAAAGGTTGGATACAACCCCGCGTCTTATCACTGTTAAACTATTTATTATTCCAAAAATAAATGTAGTTTCGAGATTTCAACTCCTAAGGCTGCTCCAGATCCTGTTTGGGTATTGCAGAGCCTTCTGGGTGTCTTATCATTATCCTCCAAGTAGGCATCTGTAATGTTTTCTCATAAAACAAGGGGTGAGGTCAAGCTCAAAAACAATGTGTTATCCAATAAGACACTAAGTTTGTACAAACCAAATTTAACAAGGTAATATAACAGTTATGTGATAGCTGAATTAAAACAGTTATGGTACCATAGAAAATAGATATAGTATCATAGAACAGCTCACTAAACTTCATTTCAATATCTACCTAGTTATATCCCAAATCAACTTTCAATTTGTAATATCAAATTCACAGCATTCTTTTAAAGTTGGCAATCCACACAAGGCCCGTAAAGCAGGGCAAGACTGGCAATGCACACCAAGCCTGAACAGTTGGGGAAAACTGGCAATCCACACAAGACCACTTAATAAGTAAATAATTAAAGGGAGAAAAAGACAACTTAATAACTTATTGTTTTGCATTTACTTTCTTAATTTGTTTATGAATGCATGGTTATCTATTTATACAAAAATATATATACATATATATATATATGAAAAATATCATTTTTCCCATGTCGTGTATTGTATTTTTTGGAAATTGTTGTGTCCATGTGATTGTCTCATGTCGCATTCTTAACAATGTTTCATTATAAATTTATAGTGTGGATTGAAAATGTCAATAAATTAATATTCAAAGGAAAAATAGTATCTTTGTGTTGGCAATCAACCTCTCATGCATTTCTCTAGATTTGATGGCTTTTTCTACAGTAATGCTTTAATGGTCATGTAATTGGAGAAAGGATCAAGCAAGTCAGTAGTTGTTTTAGTAGGCTCTGATAACCCAAATGCTAGGGCTGATTGTAGGGAAAAAGTGAAAAACAAAAAAATAAAGAAAAGAGAAGTACAAGAAGCAAGAACTAACTGACGAAATAAAGAACTAACAGCTTTGTGTTTTTATTTTTTATTTTATTTTATTTTCTCTTGGTCAGTGATGCTACCCTTATATTTTTCTGATAGGTACAGAAACTTATGTGGTCATCCTTCTAAAAACATACTTGAACCTTGATGTCTCTCTTATTGTGAATTACCACATCGGGCAGGTACTGGAAATGGGAGCTCTTTTTTTTGTCTCCAAACATGTGTTAGATTCGTCTGCTTCAGATATTGATGACGCATTTTGTCTCCCGGAGGACTGTACTAAGTCTGTTTCCACTGGTGATAATTCTTTGGAGATCCAACTCCAAGATCTCTATGATCACTTCGAAATTAAAGTAGATGATTTTGAGGTGAGGGCCTTATCCTTTTAATTGATTGCGTTTTTTCCATTTGATGAGTACTGAGGAATGAAAGTTGGCATCTTGCAGATGAGGGTAATAATCCTTTACCATCCGCAAACTGTCTCTGTGTTGGAGAAATTCTCTACTTCTATTACCTTGACATCCTGTGTCATCCCTGATGAATCAGTTTTCAAACAATTGGAGGTAAGTAAACCTTTTTGCTAAATAGATCTCTGTAAATACATATTGACATGCCAATATAAAGTATATGTTCTGTGAAGGTGGTTTCATTTCTATCTTTTTGTAAGTAAAATTGTGTTTTTTTCTTGCTTGAAAGTGCATTACTCCAAACGGTATGCAGTTCGAATATTGCTTTAATCAGACTCAAAACTTAATCTGCTGAATTACATTGGTGCCCTTTACATGGTAGCTTTGTGTCATCCATGCCCTGTTGCATAGTTTGGATTTATAAGGAGCATGAAACCATAGGAGGCTGCTTAATTCTGAGACTGTTTTCACTGAAAAGTGTACACATCTCTTATGTGTCAAAAGTAACATTTTTTGGAACTGTACATGAGAGCATTTCATTATGGTCTCCTTGAAGTTATTAATCCCAAATGGTCAAAGGCAACAAACAATGAATTTTCCTTGTCAAAGTAAAAAAATGGATTGTGTGGCCAAGCGCACAGGATTAAAACATTAATTCTCTTTTAGGATGTATGAAGAAGATACAGATAAGAATCCCTTAAGAGTAGCATTGGATGTGGATTCAAACATATCAGGCAGATTTATAGCTTAGTTCAATGTCAATTATTTCCTCAAAAATGTTAACTTGTTTGCGGTGGCAATAAGGGATAGGGCTGGAAAATCCTTACATGACAACAAGTTCTTGCCCTGATTATTGAAACAGTAAGAGCAGCTGGGGAAGTAGTTGTAAAATCATTTACAACGAGTGCGGAGTGGAAGTAGATTTCTGATTCATTTGTTTGTAACTTTTCCCCTATCATGTTACGAATCATTCTTGTAGTAATGTGTGTCACGACCCCATACCCACTCTATGCGAATTAAGGGTCATAACCGGCCAGTAGCATGGCTACTGAAGGCCAAACACATCAAGAGGTTTGATTACTTGTGCTTCATAATCATTTTATAATTAACTAGGAGCTTTATATATAAAAATATAAGTGATAGTGCATTTCATACATTTCAGAGCAAGTGACTAAGTTCCAAATGAACATTCCATAAAATAGCATATATATTATATCAAGCAATTTTGCTTTGGGCCAATGGCATGGCCATAATAAACGCACAGAATATGACCCAAAGTTATTGCAGTAGATCATAACTTAATCCATCATTACTACATTGCATGCATCCTTAGCAGAATATCGCGTCGACTTTCGACAAAACATAGTAGACACCTCGTAGCAAAATTTGGCATAGCTTTACAAAATATCCACACCAAGCATCTTCAACAAAGCCACAAAAAGCATAGGTATGGTCTTTAATCATCATTCCCTAAAAATGTTAAGTTACGGCATGAGCATAACTAGCCCAGTAAATAATGTGAGACTTGGGAGTATAAGAAAACATACCATGGACAAGTTTATGATAGAATAACCATAAGCAAAAGCATTGTAATAAATGCTGTAAAAATAAATCTCTTGATGCTCCTTAATCACATTTATCAAAAGGTTTCATAAGATGCATCACTGCTTTGTTTCAAATGAGAGATCATTCATAGCTTTTATCATATCAAAACCATCATTGTTTGTAATCCATAATGTTTAATGTGCTTGTGACTTCGTATCAAAAGTGATTCACTCATTCATTAGGTGAAGCCCTACGAGATCGTATCTACTACTAGTACCTCTTGAAGTGGGATTTTCACCCATCTCCCTGGACCATAGACATTTGGGGGCTGACTATCAATGGTGAGCCCAGAGATGTCTTCCCTTTAACAATAATATGGCTGGGCTAATTAGAGTCTCCTGACAAAGACTTGTCTAAACTAATTAAAGTTTCTCGGACGTAAGACCCCAAGCATGGCACATAATCGCTTTTCAAAATGCATCTTTGACCAATACATACATAGCTAAGTCCATGGGTTTGCAAATCATACTCAACACATATCATTTGAATCAAAGAATATGAATTGTACTAGCATTTGTAATCAAAAAGCATTTGTATTGAAATAAAAAAAATAGAAGTTTACTCCAAGTTCCCATTACTCACCTTGAGCCTTTAATCACCTTTACTGAAGTCCTCTTATGTTCCTTGATTTAGTGATCCTCAAGTCCTTATGCATTGATTAATAAATAATCTTATACAATTAATGTATGCACAAAAGAACATGAGCATATAAGTCTTTAAGAAGCAACTTAAGATTCTTGGTATCGTGTATCAAACAATGCAAAAGTATATTGGAGTTCAAGTGAAGAAATTGTGAAGTTATCTTATAAGTGCGGTACCTAGGTAAAAGTGTCAACATCTGGAGGCTATGTGTCGACACCTGGAACAAAGGTGATGACACCTCTGAGGAGAATGCAAGAACTGGTCTAGAATGTCACACTTGTTGACACCAACATTTCAGGTGCCGACACCTTTAAGCAGATTGCTTACGTCCAATATCTGGGGTCAGAAATGTTGACACCTAAACTCAGATGTCGACACTTATATACAAAGAGATGTTTTGGGACAAATTCTGGGCACTTACTTCAAATGGCCATGACTCATTCATTTCCACTCAGATTTTAGTCCATAAACTGTCAATAGAATGGTATAGAAGTCTAGTTTCCAATAGCTTTGGTTTCATAGCAAAATTCCAAGTACTAGAAATGTAGAGATTGCCGAAACAGGATTTTCAATTCTAATCAAAATCACTATTAAAGTGTTTATCTAGGATCTTAATCTTAGATACATCAAATATATGGAGATTAAGGGTCTCTAGATAGAACTCTAAACATCATAAAGATATAGTCAATTTGTGGAAAACACACTTTAAATTTTGGTCTTGTTCAAACATGGTTTTCTTGTGCAAGTTCAAGTATCAAAATAAATAAAACCTCATGGTTCTAAACCTAGGTAAAGCAAGGTAATAATGTGGTAATGACCACAAAAGATCTTCAAAATAAGTTTATGATAGAATGTTCCTAAAATCTTTATAAAACATTGCTTCCTTCAAAATCAAGTTCTTGATTAAAGTATGGTTTTCTTCCAAAACGTAAATCCCTAATTCTCATCATAATAGGGTTTAAAGGATTTTCTAATTGATTAAATGGATGAGTATGGACATATAACTGAATTATATACCTTGGGTTAAGTGTGGTTGAAGTCTTCTATGAATTTCTTTCACCTTCTCTCCACTCTCTTCCATTTCCTCTTTGATCTTCTCTTAAGCCAAACAACAAGAAAGTCTAGCAAAACCCACCTCTTCCCCACACTCTCTCTCTACGATAGCTACCCACTCATGCCAATATAGAAATATCAATGTGAGCGTGTAACAGAAGTCTCAAGTCTTCCTAATTGAAACACATAAGTGGTTGTATAAGATAGTGAGGTCTCTACACTTCCCACTCATTCTCTCTTTATATGAGTGCAAGCAAATGCAAAAGTACGTGGTGGTGGTTTACATATCATATCCTTTGCATGCATAATGGGGCACATGTCCCTCTAAGGAGTGAGGAGCGAGTCCCTTGTAATGATGTGGTTCTCAAGCAACCAAGTGGGTGGGTCCGTGCATCCATAAATTAAAGGTTAGTTCTAAGTAAACATTATTAAAGCTAATTAATCAAATTAACCAAACTATTACCTTTAACTCAATTAACCAAAATATTACCTTTAACTCAAAATAATTTTAATTATGCTTTATATAAATATCCCAAAATGAATTTGACATACAAATGAAATGGGTTAAGCTCCTCAACCAGGCTATTGGAACTTATATAGATTAGTCAATTGTAAGAAATTCCTAACTCAAGATATTTATTTATGTAAACTCAATACAATTTGTTCAATTAAAGTCATAATTCATTCATGGATCATACTCAGTTAAACAAACCTTTTGAAAGATAATAAAATGCAAGATCTGGGGTGTTACAGTGTGTGTGTGTTTAAGCATTTTAGCATGTAATCTGGAAGGTCCTTGCATGACAAAATGCTTCGAGATGTATGTTTGTTTGATTACTCTTGAATTAGTATGATTGGTTGGTTGTACTCAGTTATTCTCTTGGTTTCAGGTTTATATTAGAATGCCTTCACTGCATGCACACTTCTCTCCACTAATATATGGTGCAATTCTGGGATTGCTTGCAAATTTAGATGCCTTGCATTCAAAGTTGGACTCAGTTGTTTTGCCGAACATTAATTCACTTAGTGTCATGTCAAGTGAACTGAAAACTCCAAAAGCGTTTCGTTCCTCCATCATTGCGAATTTGGAGTCTGTTTGTTTACAAATCAACCTTGAAAACGACAATGAAAATGGCTGCACTCTGTTGCTCAATCTGCACGAGTTAGATTTTAGGTACGTGGTTCATTGATTTTGTTATTGTGTAAATATGCAACAAGTTCTCACTCCTACATGAAAACAAGCACATAATGTACTTCTCTTACTAGTGTTCCAAATTCAACTTATTGCTTCATAGTTTGTCTAATCTCCTTCTAGTGGTGAGTTTATTAAGGCAAATACAGGAAGCACACTGTTTGACATTTTATGGCCTTCTAATTTTAATTTTGAATTGTTGGTGTTAACTCTACTTCGAGACGACCGCCAATTCTCAGCCTTAAATTTGGATGGAGCCTTAGCCTTCCAAATCTTGTTTGTTGACTGGAAAGAAGATTCAAGATTTTTAGAAACGGACTGGAATAAAGATTTGAGGCCAAAATGGCACTAATGTTTAATCACCAACATCTTATATCTGAAAGGATTAAAATGGAGGAGCATGATGGATTAACATTTGGCAGCTGTAAATATGACTAAAGGATGTTGGAGATGACTGATTATCCATTTTGTTGACCCGTTCTTTGGCTGCTCCTCTCTATCAAGCATTTGGTTTTGTGGTTACATGGAATTTCCGCTTGCAAAATGAATTCATTCGGCTTTCTCTATTTGAGTGATTACCTAGTTTCTCACGTTGACTGCCTAACTTAACCATCCTTGTGAGACCAGCCATTGCTAAACTTATATCAGAAATGGGTGTATTTGAAGAAGTTGGACTGTTTTGATTCTTGGGAAAAATTTGAGTATTATTATGAGCCAATTTTGATGGGCTTCCCATTATAAAGGAATACCCTGGACACTTGATCCCACCTTAGCACGTGTCATTGCCATATGACCGAGAGACTCTACATGTTGACCGTCAATTGGACAAATGGTCTCTAGTAAGGGGGCGTGTGTGCCTCCATAGTTCATTCCCTGTGTTGTTGAGCCATGTTGCTTCTAGAAGCTGAACCAAATCACTCAATGCCCTGTTCTTTGGTTTAGACCCTGCAAGCTGTATCAAGACATTTTTTAAGTTGTGATAGCATGATCATCTTGATACAGGTGTGTAATACATTGCCTTGGCCTCCCATTATGCACCATGCACAATTGATGTCTGCCCAGGCCTATTAGAAGGCCTGAGGAGCTTTATGAACTTTATGCTTGGCCATGGCAGAGGAATTGCTCCGATGCCATGGTTCATTTGGTGTGAACGACTCACTGAAAAAGATCCTTGGTGTCACACGAGTTGAAGCTAGAACTGAGGCTTCATGATGGCAGAGGAATTGCTCCAGGGCCATGGTTCATTTGGTGTGAATGACTCACTAAAAAAGATCCTTGGTGTTGCATGAGTTGAGGCTGGAATTGAGGCTTCACCGAGGCACACTCTTGCTCCAGGGGAATTATACCTTGCTGGTTTCAGTGAAACTCGCTCCATGTGTCATTTGATCACCTTATTCTCTAGTGACATGGCTCATTCTCTAACATCTTTTTTTGCATAGGAGCAAGTCTTGCTACCGAATGAGGTCATTCTACTAATGAAATATCAAACCTTGGTAGAGGTTGCCAACTGCCCATATCATTACTCATGTCAAACTCCTCAAACTAGAGGTCTCCACCTTCATTGGCCTTCAATTGCACTTGTATTGCTACCCTCGGAAGATTCTGGAAGCCCATGGGATCTTCACCCAACTAAGAGTATTTCCTTTTTTGTTAGTTTAGAGAATGCCAACTTCTATTCCCTCAGACTGATTCGGTTCTCCCTTGGGCCTGTTCTCCTTGGATGTTGCACCATTTGATGTGTTCTATCACCCTTCCTACAAACCTGTCACTCACCTATATTAGCAAAGAGGTCTATGAGTCCAGTTTTCAACACATACACCTAGGAGTCTTGGAAGAATTCAGTTGAACTTCAAATTTTGTAAGATAATACAAGATAATAGTGCAATAACATGTGGCACCCATAGATCTTTCAAGTAGAGAAATTTTGTTAGTTCTCCCGTGATGGTTCGTAACCATTGTGATATGGTTTTGTAAGTCTCAGTCTAAGATATATACAAAATATGGTTTAGTTGCTTTGTGAATTGTAAAGAACACACAGGTTATAATCAACTATTTGTGACCTGTTTGGAAGCCAATGACTGGGTCATCTCAAAGTGAGGTTTGGCATTTAAGTTTAGCCTGTGTTTGGTTAACTCAATTTTTTATTTTTTCTGTATATGTATTTCTTCTCTTGGATTTTTCAATGTCCTTATTGTTGGTTGCATGGAGTCCGTGCTTCTCTTACTTAGTGTTATTGGAACCAGAAAAACGTATCTGACTGATAAATTACTGTGTGGCTGGTTCATCCTTTTGATTGGATCCTTCCCAAATACGATCCATATTGAATTGGAATTCAAAACCCCAAACTGTGCAACTTTTAGTCAAACTAGTTTGTTAAACCAATTACAGCTATTTGTTGGCCATGTGAAAGGTTTAGAATTGTGTTAGAAGCTTGAAATTGGGCAGGTCGAGTAGCTTATGTCACATAAGACTACTTTATACCTCCTTTTTCAACTTCTTACCCTGGTTCATATGCTTAGGTACATGTGTCTAGATCTCTTACCACGTCAGCACCTCACCATCTCCTTCTTCGCGTGCTTGGTCCCACATGTTAGCCTGATGAGGTGGCACGTGGACTAATGAGATAACTCCATGTTGCTCCCCTCACGGGTAGAGCCTCACCAGCCAAGGATGGCACTAAAGGGCTCTCGCCCACAAGTAGGCTTGAGGCACCACCCATCTGATAACATCTCTGCCTGAATACATGTTTTCTACAGCTCAACGCTTGGCACCTCTTAGCCTGACTGTAGAACCTCTCAGCCGAGCATGTCCTCCTTTGAAACTAGACTTCTCCATTACTTGGCCAAGGCTTACAACTTAGGTTAGGAGCAGGACCTAGGGACCCTCTTGTGGTCATCTTTGCGAGGGACCATCTAGAGACTTGTGGATTGGAGACTAGAGTTGATAGCTCATCAAAGCGGCCAACCTCACCCCCTCGAGGGGCTTGCCTTTTGACCAGTTTTAGAGAGAGAGAGAGAGAGAGACCTTCATCAAATGATATACTGAGGAAGCATTTAAGAAGAAAAGAATAAGGCATTCAAGGTAGGTCAACTATCTCGGTTGCAAAGTTGACCTCCAACGTGTCAGGCTTAGAGGGACGAGCCATCAAGCCTTCAAAATTCACGGGTTGGCTCTCCATTCTAGGTCCCTTCACCTATATCAAGGGAAATTGTCCTTCACTCAACAAGGCACAAGCTAACAAGAAGCCAAAGACTCACCTCCTAGACTAAAGCTCTATCCATTGCCACTCTCTCTTTTTCTAAGATTGTCTTAGCTCTCTCTCCACTGCCACTCTCTTTTTCTAGGATTGCCTCAACTCTCTCTCCTCCACCTCTTGTGGTCCTTGCCGTGTTAGTGCCTATCATTAACTTCCTACAAGGCCTTCCTCAACCATCTCACTTCCTCAGCCTAGTACCCCTCGCACACACAATGTGTGTGAAACTCAGGTTTATTAAATATGGATAGATCCATCTCTTTCCACAAATTTTCCTAAATGCAAAATTTTAGATCCATCACCTACCATGCAAGGGGAAATATTGGGTATCTTTGAAAATGGATTTCCAAGAGCAAAGATGTGTTTATAAAGGTTATGCTGTCCTAACTTTTCTGAAATCGTCATAGAAGAATTGATGACCTACATGTGCAACTTAGGTATAATTCTTTGGCCAGAGGATTGATTAATGATTTACCCTATCAATTTTAGCAATATATTAGAGACATGAAGATGGAGGAAAAATGATGAGATGAAGCACTGAATCTGGTGTGCTACCTCCTAATATATTTATGATTATATTTTATTGGTTGAATATTTGCAATTCAGTTTATTTTGTGTTGCCCTTTAGGCTTGTATTGACACTTGTGCTTTTTCAGGATTTATTAATGTTATGTTTAACTATATAGATGCTATTATTGTAGTCAAAAAAATTTTTTTGTTCTTGGGGCTTGTTCCAATACTTGTGCTTTCAGGATTATTAATGTTAACTTTAACTCTATGCTACCTGGAACCTAGATCGTTCAGATACATGAAATGTGAACGGAAATGTGGTACGCCGCATGTTCTAAAATATGGTACGCTAGGGGTAGATAAATTGCACTATTAAAATTAAGATACTTTTAGAACAATTTTCTTTAACAATTAGACATTTAATAAAATATACTCTTATGTTTTTTTAAAATTAATCATCTAAAAACACATTCTATGAGTATTATGACCCAGTTTTTGTATATTGTTATGCCAAAATTCTATTCTTCCTATATTTTCGTTCATTACATTTGATTTTTTTCCTTGTTTGATGACCTTTAAAGAAATAAATAGGAAAAAAAAGTTTGAGATTGCATTAGATTGCTAAATTAACCATTTTGGAACAATAGTGTACCATGTTTCAAAACACTGTTCCAAAAACGTAAATCGCTAGGGTATTGGAGTATATTATGGTAACACTGCTTTTGACTATATTGATAATATTATGGTAGTTCAAAGAATTTTTTTTATCTTTTCTTCTTGTCCTGGTTTAGAACCATAAGTTTTTCTTTTGATACATTTGGCTTTCGTTTTGGTAGGTGTATTATTCTACATTTTCCCAAAGGTTGACAAAGATAAAGCGGTCCCCTCCTTCGTAATGGCTCAATCTATGGATAGAAAACCCTATGATGTGAAACTACCAGAATAGGCTAACTACGACCAGATTAACTATTTCCTTGTGGTTTCTTCTTAATTAATGGGAACGTTGGTCGTAAATTTGGGGACTTTGTTTTTTACACGAAAACGAAGACCTTTGAGAAGAAATATTGGACTGGGAACAAAAGGGGGCTTATGCACTCCATGGCTTTCTTATGTTATGGAACCAGCCGTAGGAGTACTGTGGAATATGAACTAGTGTACAATGTTGAGCATACAACGATGCCTCCCATTTTCATTTCATGGAAGTCCCTGGCAGAGGAAAGGACTGTAGGTGATGGCCTGGTGGGGGTTCAGTCCTTTAGCTGGTATTTGTTTAGTCGTTAAGATACTGACTAGCCTTTTTTTAGCTATGGATTACACCCCTCATGTGGGTCTAGCATGGTGCCATCAGTTGAGAGTGCTGAAAGTGTGGACTTTGTATTGACCTACGTTTCAGCATCTTTACGAAAAGTGGATCACCTTAGTGTCAAATTGATGTCGCTATCTATGCAATGTAAAAATATGCTAAAAGTTACAAAAAATCCTGAGGCAGATCTTCATCCTTTCATTTTTTTACGTAGTATAGTTGGATTTTTGTCTTCAATTCTATGGTACATGTACTCGGGTACGAGTGTCAGGTGCGCATATGTAATCTAAGTGTTGGATTCATTGAACTCTCATGTCCAAGGACATTAGGACATGGCTAGTTTATCTATATCTTAAATGCTTATCTTACTTTTTAAGGATAAAATGGTATTTACAAACTTATATAAAGCATGTTATGCATAAAATAGATGTCTTATGCATAGTTATATAGTAAACTTGACTATTTTTATGCACTTGATGGTTGCATATCTAACTAGATATGTCTGACACATATCCCATATCCTTACCAAAGTGTCAAGTGTCCAACATGGGTACTTCACAAATTTAAAAGAATCTTTATAACATAGGTCATTTAGAAGAGTCCTTGAAACATAGGTCCTCATGCTGGTTTATTGTGCAGTATTATGCTTCCTCTTGATTCCCACCATATTTATCAGATTGGTAAACTGGTATCAAGGATAGTGACCTTATCACTCTCTCTTCGTTTTGTGCAGAATTTTTAAAGGAATAAGCCAATGTAACCTTTCAAAGCAAGTTTGGTGACTTGTTCATGCTCTTGTTTTATTTATAATTTTTTGTGTTTGTGTGTAAAATGTTAAGAACTTCATCTCATCAAGAGAACATGGATACAAGATTCTTAAAGGATGCAAGTAACAAAGACCAAGAAGAAAACACATACCTAAAATAGGCTAAAACAACAGGAATGATGACAGCAAAAATGACAAGCACAATATATACTTATGATCCCATTTCTTGCTAATGACCCCATTTGGAGGTTACTGTTTCATTGTAAAGCTTCACATCTCCATTATCTCTTTCTCTGCCACCTGGTATCTAATATCAAACTTTGAATCTAGTTGCAAGGGAGTGTTAAGTCCACATTTAATGAAGTCAATTTTGCTTAAAAAGCAAAAATTACTTAACGGGATCTGTAAGTGCTATAGAATCCTGGACAAGAAGTTTAGCTTTATTAATCAACTTGCAGGTATGCTTTATTGGAGTTGCAGGAGTGCTGGATCTCTATGAAGACATTGAAGTTAATTGCTTATTCATCGCAAGGTGGTAAGGAAGGCCATATTCTATGCTCATCTGGAAATCCTTTTCCAGTACGTTATGCACAGCAGCAAGACATAGGTGTTGAACATAGTAATCAAAGGGAAAATTGTTGTGACAGAAGCACATCGGCCGATGGATGCTTTCTTTTACATTATGAGGAATGCAGGAATGCAGACATAATTTTTCACAAGTGTACAGTATGCCTTAATGATGTTGATCTTCACTGCTTTCCATATATAATCAGATTGCTGGTTGAATTTTCTGATAAAATACTTCAGGATGGTACATCTCACACTGTTAAGAATTCGTTTAACCCTTCCATGGATGGCAAAAATCCCACACCAATGCAGTGTTTTAGCTTCATAAAGTTTGGTTTCTCAAACTTCTATGAAACTGGTTCCACTGAATGGGCAAGCATTCCATTGGACCGCTTTCCATTTGTTACAATTTACAACTTTGGTTCTCTTAGCAACCTTGACAGTTCACTTATTCACCGCCATCCTGAGTGGAGGAAAATTTTGAAACTGAGGGACAGAAAAATCAGAAGTCCTAAATTCAGCATGAGAGGATCAAAATCTTTGCCATTGAAATCCAGATTTAGCAAAGATGCAGTGGCTATGTCCCAGATTTTGGGTGGTACTGATATATTAGTTGATTTACATCTCAGCAGAATCAGGGTGCATTTTCATGATTACTCATGTATTGTTGGAACTGTTTTTCTACCTACCGCAAAATCTTCACTCTCTATCCGTGGAGACTGTTTGGATATATTGTGTTCTACTGAGGGATTGATTCTTTGTTCGTCTTGGTGGACTCGAAATATCCATGACTTTCTGTGGGGTCCCTCATTAGCAAATGTTTCTCCTATTTTGAATGTAAGGGTAAGGAAACAAAAAGATGGACCATCGAGATCCCATTTTGAAATAAGCTTCAGCATTCAGCATGTATCCTGCATTTTACCACCTGATTTTTTGGCCATAATAATTGGTTATTTCTCATTACCTGATTGGTGCTCCAAGGGAAATGAGCAATCTGTTACTAAAAATTCTCGAGGTATGGACTCGGAAACCAATAGTATGGTTACTTATAAGTTTGAGATATTGGACTCCACTTTATTTACACCTGTGGAGAATGATGACCCTAGGTTTCTGAAGCTTGAAATTCCACAATTGTACTGTAGTTTCATCCATAACAGCAGTTCAAACAATGTATTGAAGGACATTCCTCCAGAATGTTTAGTTGCGGAAAATAAAATTGCAGAGAAAAATCACTGTTTGAATTTATTTGGACGGGATTTATCGCTATCGCTCCTGTTGTTAAATGATGATGAATTTGATTCCTCAATGGTCGATCAAAATAGTGGACATGGATGTATTACCTTTATCGCACCATTCAGTGCTGATGTATGGGTCAGAATACCGCAGGAAAATGACTCTTGTTTTAGCTCTCTTGCTTCAACATGTGTCATGGCTAGTGTTGAAAAAGGCCAACTTATTGCTAAAGGTAGAATGGTGTAAAATTTTGCAACCACTTGTAACTTACTCTCTTTTTTCATTTCCTTTCCATCTTTGATTGCTGTTTTAATTAAATTGACTTGACCACAATTTGTTTTTTGCTTTTTCCAAACAGATCGTTATATTTTTCTTGGATTTGAAGCGCTTCTAGAGATCATAGATCAGTTCTCCTCTGTTGATAGAGAATCAAAAGGTTTCACATCTGATGTTCTAGAGTTTCTTCAGTTCAAAAAGAGTATAAAGGAGAATGCTGGATTTCAACCTGAAGCCTCAACAGTGGCCTTCACAGAAATTAGATGTTGTGTCAATTCCTTGTCAGTAAATTTCTATCACTCAAGAAGTGATTCAGTCTCGCTGGAACTGCTTGCTAAGTCTGATATGCAATTTATATGTGCGGGTTCATTTAGAAATGAGATACCCCTGTTCCTGGATGTTTCTTTCCGTTCGCTAGCATTGTTTTCACAGCTTAATTCTGTTATGTTAGCAGAGTGCATCTCTTCTTGCCCAATCTCATCAGTTCTCGACATTCATCTTTCAATGTCAGATCAAGGTGAACATAAGCTTCATGTTTCCCTCCCTTCCCTAGATATTTGGTTACATTTATTTGACTGGACTGAGTTTATAGACTTACTCAGTTCTTACCCTAGACAACTGGCCGAAGCATCAATTGTGGATGCATCACTGAAGTATTCAATGGTGGGTCCTGTGGATCAAATTGAAAATGTGACAATTAATGTTGCAGATAGTTCTCTTCAGTCTCCGAGTACATCAAGTTGTTTTGCAGCAGAAAACATGAAGCAGAATGCTGCTCTTATTGTGAAGTTGGAAAATTTCGGCATAAAGGTCCATATCCCTGTCTGGGGTAGCACAGAAGCATTTGTTATAAATGGGGAGCCCCAAGCTCAGGAGGAGAGGCCTCTGAATGACACGTGTAACATGGACGAAGGAGTTCACTATAATTTTATTGCTGTTACTTTGCAGAGTAGATGTAGCGAACTGGTTTTTAGTGGCAGAACTGCCAAAATAAAATCAAACTTGGAAAAAGTAAATGGAAAAGTGGGTACATGTAAGGGCAAGAGTTCTCCATCATGGCCTTTTTTCCAGTTTTCTCAAGTTAATGTTGAGGCTGAGATTCATATGAATCAGCTGAACCTTGCACGTGTTAATCTAGAGATTCAATGTGGTAGTCTAGATGTCTGGCTTTCATATCACATATTCTACTTCTGGAAATGTATGAAGTTCCAATTTCCTGAAGGAGGGTCTGATCAATTTACATACAGTGGTGTTGATCTCAACATCAAACTAAAGAAGATTTCTCTTCTGTTGACTGATGGAAGGGTACGCTGCTGTTTCTGATTATTACCATTATAAATTCTTTGTGGTCAGTATTTTGGTTATATACCGTGCTTCCCTAATAAATGTTGTTTTTTTTGGTTAAAAGTAAAAACAGTGGACTAGGAAATCTTGTTGACTGATGGAAGTTGTGCGCTGCTTTTTTCTGATTATTACCATTATAAATTATTTGTGGTCTGCATTCTTTGTAATATAACATGCTTCCCAGATAAGTATATAATACATGTTCAGAACAAGAATGATTCCTTTGCTAAAATAGGAAAAGTTAACCCTTACTTTTTTGGTTTGTTGAATTGCTAGATTGTGTCTTCCAAGAGGCAAATGTTGTATTTTTTAAATATTGTTCAGCATAGAGAGAGCTTGTTGGAGGAGAAGTGACCATGTTGTGTTAGCTTGAATACTTGTTCTTTCATAGTTGAAAAGGAGCCTCAGGAAGATAAACAGGATGGAAGAAAATTAGTAAAACCAAAATAAAAAAGATTTATATAGTGAAAGGATAACGTGGAAAGAAACATTTATCTGTTGGTGTAGAATATGTCAGGAAGATGCAAAGTCCATGGACCTTGCTTTGGTCATTTTTGGTGTTTATTTTGGGGGTTGGGGGTGGAGTGTTGTTTGTAAAGGATTTGCTGAGATGTTGGAATGGCAAACACATTAAGAGCGAAAAGCTGGTGTGGAAACCAACTCCCATATGGAGACAGAGGAATCACAGGTCTTTTGAAGGAAAGGAGAGCTCTGTAGTAAAATTGGAATCATATTTTGTGAATCTTTTGTAGTGATGGGTCCATGCAGTGTCATACCCGAAGATAGAGGATTTTTTGGGACTTGATGGATAGTTTTTCTGTCCTACACTTGCAAAGCCTTTGTTCTTTTTTTTTTGGCTGTATATGCAATCCTTTTTTGGAATTGTTATTTTCACATCAGAAGAAGTTTAAAGGAAGCTGAATTGTCATTCTTTAATACTAAATCCATTAAATATTAGATTGAAGAAATATTTATGTCTGTTTACTCTGATCAATCAATTCCATCATCAAAGATCAAGCCTACATAATCTTTTTCCCAGTGTCTTTTGCTCGAGTTCTGAATCATCATAGAATTTATAGATTAAACAACTGCGTAATCCAATGTCATTTTCTATACTAACAGCTGACTATGAATCAGCCTGTTTCGAATTTTCTTATTATTATTTTGTTAGTATTACATTTTCATTTCATTGGATTGATTTGTTTTTCCTTTTGATTTCTAGGTGTAGTCCTACATATCATTTTCTACACTAAGAGCTGGCTATTAATCAGCACATTTCCAATTCTTCTTCTGCTGTTTTAATTTTAGATTTTTGTGTGCATGTAGTGGAGCTCTAAAGGACCTCTGTTGGAAATTCTGATGAGAGATTTACTCTTGCATGCTAAGATGGCTGAAAACAAATTGGACGGCTCACTTGCAGGTGACCTACAAGTAAACTACAATAACATTCACAAGGTATACTATGAAGGATCACTGTCTTTTATTGTTTCCTATATGAATGGTCTACTAAGGTCCATTACTTGCATATAATGGCAATAGGTCTTGTGGGAGCCTTTTGTAGAGCCTTGGAAATTTCAGTTGAACATTACTAGAGTACATGAGACAAGTGCTCTCCTAAACAGTGCCATCATGACAAATATCCATCTCACATCCACAGTACAGCTTAACTTGAATGTCACAGAGTCCCTTATTGAGGTATGTAATGCTCTAATCATTTAGTGATCACCTTTCATCTTGAACACTATTTATTTTTTATGAGCTCAACTTTAACCCTTTATGAGGCACCTATGTGAATGATCTATTAAAAATGAATGGCCCTGTTGTGTTTGACATTGCGTTAGCAGACTGAATCCATTACTTATATCAAAAATACTTTAGCAGATTGAATTCGTGATTTCAAATTCATCTTATATGACTCTGGGTTGTGCTTGTCTAAGAAGTACAGACACCTTTAAAAAGGTGTCATGTTCATGTGGGACACGACACTAGTTAGACACGCCCCGACATGTCTTACACGGATTCAAACTTTATCCTATTATTGTTTTAATTCTTTTAGAAACATACTCGCTTCGGACACTTGGAAGACATTTGCCATTCACTTGGACACATGGGTCCATTATTAGACCTAAGAAGCACATACACGTACACAACACTACACAGACACGCTAACACGAAATTTTTAAAAAATTGCAAGATATGACATGGCAGGGACACAAAATATTTTTTATATATCATATATAGGAATATTTTATTAAAAAATAATGACAAAACTGCAAGATATCGTTGATTAAAATTAAAAGTTTTAAAACTATGTATTCCATAACTTAAACATTAAATTAGATATAAAATCATATTATTTATATTTTATAATTGAATCTTAAGTTATTTTCTTCAAATTTGCAACTTGTTTCATCTATGTCTAAACGATGGTCATGTGTGTCCAAATGAAGGAGACGTGGCATCCCCAAGTGTCCGAAGCTTGTCTGGTTCTAAAAAGTGATAGCATACTGAAAAATCTAGCATTTGTCTATGTTTTGTCTAAGAAACTAATCACTACAATATTAGGTCAAGGTGTAATGGCTATTAGCAATATTGTATAATCTAAGATAGAAGAAAGAACAAACTATTCAACCAAGAACACACACGCTTTTTGCTGTGGAAACCTTAAATGGGAGAAAAATCACGTGTCCCCTTTACCGGATAAAGATCATGCACTGTAACTTGTAGTTCAGACAGTTACAAGACACTTTACAATCAAAACCTATCTACTCCTTGATCTAATGATTGTTTGAATCTTGCTCGTATTCACGATTCACTAGTACCGTGCTTGATCACCGTTTAGATCCCCTTAAAATGGATTTTGCGTTTTCTACTCCTTCAAGACTTTCGATCTCTTCAATTGAGTTGAAGATTGTTGTCAAGACACATTTTTTAGCTTTTTAGATGGTGAGAAAATCTTTTCTCAAAGCGTTTTAAGTATGGCGACTCAGATAAGGTTTAGAAAAGTGTGCTGGTCCTTAAATATGCGCAAAAATTTGAGAATCCAAATTTTGCGTAGCTCAATCCCGCGAGATCCTGCGAGCTCAATTTTCAAATTTTGCATGCTCATTGTTTATGCCATCGACATCCCGCAACATCCTGCAAAGTCATGTGTCACGACCCCAAACCCACCTTGTGTAGATTAAGAATCATAACTGGTCAGTAGCTTAGCTACCCGAGGTTGAACTAAACCAAAAGGCTGATCACCTACATTTGATATAATGCAAAAACATGATTCACTCTTTTATTTATTAGTAAACATAAAGCAAATACTTATGTTACTATCGTAACATAGTTTTGTTACACAACCATAGTCTTAACACAAATCTAGAGAAATCTATTAGTTCAAAATTATCACAAATCAAAATATAACTCAAGTCTTCATGACATTCACACATAGGTAGCTTAACCAAAAAAATTTCAAATTTAAGCTCTCAATCTTTGTTACCTAAAAATGTTTAAGGAAACATGAGCTATAAGCCCAGTGAATAATAGAATAATTTAAGCATCAAAGTATACTATGGGCTTGATTTACATAAACATAAATACCATTTGCATAACATCTTGAAACAAGTAAAAAAGATATCTATATACTAAACATAAGCATACCTTTTAAAAGATGGTAATTTAGTTTTATACTTGCAAAAGTATCTAAATATCAACATTATATATAATTGATAATGTACTCATGATATCGGCTAAACGGAAAATTCATAGCAAAACGTATGCACTAGTGATGCTTAACAGAACGACAAAAAGTCGTGAGTAACGTTTTTCTAATCATATCAAGCTTTCGGCTTATTTTAAGTCTCTCTGATGTAGGACCTCCGAGTATGTCACATATAGTTTTCAAATCTTATTCATTGTATACAAAACTTAATCCATGGATTTTCTTGATAGAATAATACAAGGCTTAGCATCAAAATATAATAACTATTTTTGAAGAGTAACATAGACATTATTTTTTGCTTTGAAAACATATTGTTTAAATCATTTGCTTTGAAAACGTATTGTTCAAATATAATTTGTAGAAAAAAAACATTTACATTGAAAATATGTACGTTTTACTCCAAATACACTATTACTCACCTCAAGTGTTTAATGCTTGAAAATTTTCTTCTAAGGATTGGAACTTGATCTTCAAGAGCAAAACGTATTGTTCAAATATAATTTGTAGAAAAAAAACATTTGCATTGAAAATATGTACGTTTTACTCCAAATACACTATTACTCACCTCAAGTGTTTAATGCTTGAAATTTTTCTTCTAAGGATTGGAACTTGATCTTCAAGAGCAACCTCCTAACCTCTACTATTCTCTCTTCAATATGCTTTGACTTACTTGTATTTAAACCCTCTCATCTACATGTACTATTTATAAGATGAATTAAAGGAAGTAGGTATAGTACTTTACTAATTTTTTATTCTCCACTAATTTAATGGGCTAACTTTCATTATTATTTAGGTAAAGATAATTATCTCACTTATCAAGTAGAGAAACTTTATTCTGCACTCATCTAAGTGGAGTAATACTTTCATGATTACTTTGCTAAGTGTTATCACCATCAAGTGGAGAGACTTTATTCTCCACTCATCTAAGTGGAGTGATACTTTTATGATTACTTTGCTAAATCTTGCCATCATTTACTCCTCTTTAGATGAAGATAATCATCCCACTTATCAAGTGGAGAAATTTTATTCTCCAATCATCTAAGTGGAGTAATACTTTAATGATTACATTGTTAAGTGCTATCACTATTTGCTCATCTTTAGTGTGTATAAATAGAGAAGTATTAGCATGAAATCAATATATGCATAGAAGAGAATTATAGAGCGAGTGTAACTTAGTGAGTGTGAGGATTCTAGAGTGTTACATCATGTTTATTTTGCATTCTCACTGTTTTTGCCCTCGACATACCGCGACATCCCGCGAGTAACCTACGAGGTCTTGTTCTGTATCCAACACATTGTTTTTGTGCTCGAGATCCCTCGAAATCCATCGACGTCTCATTATCAATCAAGATGTATCATGCAAGTCTCTCTTAGCACGAGCTTGCATGAATAAGTTTCAAATCTATTTCGAATGCTTACGATTACATCAAACATGACTTGTCACGAAATTTAACCAATTACATAACCTTACACATACGTGTCAAAAGTGGTCAACATGGGCACAACATCTTCTTAAATATATTCGTACTTCTTAGACTTTGAGACACATGAAACACATTGGAAGTTTGAAGAAAATCACTAGGGATCCCAATTATAAAATAAAATTGATGTGGATTTAAATCTATAAAGTCCCTTCTTTAGATCTTTTAATTTTAGAAATTCAAAACCTAAAAATTCTAATTTATTTATGAATAGTGCTTCTGATTAGGCCTTTTTGTTAATGTTTCATTTCCAATAAGCAGAATGTGGAAATAATTTCTTACTATTTTGATATCATAAACAGTGTAAATATATTTTTAATGTAGAAAAATGAAGAAATAGCTATTGCTGTCATGTATACATGTAAGAATATATATTTATTTGTTGACGTGTCCCTACTGTGTCGTGTCTTAATCTTTTTGAAATAGTTGTAGCGGCATCTCCGTGTTGTGTCATGTCGTATCCTCATCTTGTGCCAGTGTCAGTGCTTCTTGGATGCCTGCCATTCTCTTCAATGTTCTTGTTTGTTATGATGAACCTTTTACTTTCAATGCTTCTTAAAATTTTGATTGGGTTCAATTTTAATACTAAGTACTCCATATGCAACCTTAAAATTTTTTTGAGCCTAGTAACTGTGGATCTTTATCATTGCAAGGAGTCATTTAATAACGCCATACTATAGCTGCCTTATAATGAAGAAGCTTGCTGCATAATTCCTTGAGGGCGCAGTATTGATTTTTTTTTTTTTTTTGATAAGTAGGGTGCAGTATCAACTTATTAATGATCATTAATGGTTGAACCCTTTCTATTTTTTCTTTTCTTGTTTTGGTTGTGGATAAGTAATAGTCAAAACATTATTTTACTTATATACATTTTTTTGTTTCTTAAAGGCCATTTTCAGGGCAACTGAGATGGTTAAGGATGCTTGGGGTGTAATGGGGCTTAAGGTTCTTTCTGAAAGCGAAAGATTATTAAATTCACAGATCAGTGAAAATATGTATACAGGAAGATATGCTCCATATATACTACAAAATTTGTCCTCCTTGCCTCTGGTATTTCATGTCTGTCAAGGGCCAATATGTGCTGATGGTATGGATACATCAGTGTTGAAAGATGGAACATTTGTTCATCCAGGTTCTTCCATCCCAATTTATATTGATGAAACTATTGAAGAACAACTTCTCCACTATAGGCCTGCTCATTCTTCTGACAGACTCAGTGACAAGCAATTGAATGGGGTGGCGCATCATTATATTATTATTCAATTTGATGGGACATCTATGCCTTCTACTCCTATTTCAATGGATCTTGTAGGTCTTAGCTACTTCGAGGTGGATTTTTCCAAGTCATCAAATAAAATAGAAGTTGAGAACAATGGGGATGCTTCAAAAAGCAACAAACCCGTTGATGAGGTCAGCCGAACAGATTCAAAAGGTGGCTTTGTGATTCCTGTAGTATGTGATGTTTCGGTGCAGCGGTATTGTAAGTTGGTTCGATTATACTCAACGGTATGTACAAATTCAATTTTCAATTCATTTTTGTTACTGTTATTGACATATGGTGTTTGTAATAATTTATAATGCTTGAAACCTTCCACTAAAGCTTTATAATTTCAGGTTATACTCTTTAATGCAACTTCAATGCCATTCGAGGTACGGTTTGATATTCCGTTTGGCGTATCTCCGAAGGTACCGAAATGGATGAACAATTTGTTTTGTCCAGCTATCCTACCTCGCAGTTCTTGTTCTCGTGGCATTCTGATATTTCAACGTCCTCTTATTTTGTTATTTCAGATTCTAGATCCAATATATCCTGGTCAGGAGTTTCCTCTGCCTCTACATTTGGCTGAAGCTGGTCGTGTGAGGTGGCGTCCACTTGGCCAGAATTACCTATGGAGTGAAGCTCATAATATCTCAGATATTCTTTCAAATGAGAGTAGGATTGGACTTTCTCGTTCCTTTGTTTGCTATCCATCTCATCCAAGCAGCGATCCATTTCGTTGTTGCATATCAGTGCAAGATATGTGCTTCCCTTCAATTGGCAAGCCAGAGGAATGTTCAACACACATTAATAGAATTGTGAAGCAATCAGTTGAAAATTGTCTCCAAAGATCATGTAATCTGACCAAGTCAGAGAAACGCTTCATTCACCAAGTAACATTAAGTGGTCCATTGGTAGTGAGAAACTACCTTCCAAAGACAATATCATTGACAATAGAAAGTGGTGGGGTTACATGTACTGCATTACTTTCAGAGGTTTGTAGTTTATATTGGCTAATCTGATATTTCATGAACTATAGAAGTTTTGAATTTTTCTTTTGGATTTTCATTAAAGTCGGTTATGTGAATTGATCGACATCCATATATGCTAATTTTTTCAGGTGGAAACGTCTTTTTTCCATATTGATTCTTCACATGACCTGGGAATAGCTTTCCATATGCATGGATTTAAACCTTCAATTCTGAATTTCCCATGTACTGAAACATTTAGTGGAATAGCTAAGTTCAGTGGAACAAAGTTCTCTCTGTCTGAAACCATTACCTTTGATCCTGATTTCGGTGATGGTAATATATGTTGAGTTGCGATTTCCTTCAGTTATTATATTTCGATAATGTGATTAATAGCATTAATGTTACATCATTCTAGGTCCTGTATATGTTACTGTGGAAAAGGTGGTGGATGCATTTTCGGGAGCTCGTGAGATCTGCATTTTTGTTCCGTATTTGTTATATAATTGTACCGGTTTTCCGCTAATTATTTCGGACTATACTAATGAGATGAAAGGACATGGCTGCGTTATTCCTTCCTGTTATGATTTGGGTGAGCAGGACCTACTTCTACACACAAAAGATGGTCTGGGTCTTCTGTCTTCTAGCCAGTTTTTGCATGTGGCAGCATCACCCGATGATTGCTTGAGAAATTCTTCCTTGAAAAATCGCATTGTCTCAACTAGGGGAAATATAGATCCACACTCAGGGAAGGTTTTAGGAAATCCCATGATCTCTGGTTCATCTATAATATCTCATGAGAGTTCAGATGAACATGATTTAGATGCCCGAAAAGCTGCATTGAACAGTCTGGAGAACAGGTCAAATTCAAACATTCAATCAAATTTAGAGTATTCCAATGTGGAATATATGGAGGGTAGAAAAGTTGAGGCTTGCATGTATTCTCCAGTTCCTAATTCATCTGTCACTGACATCGTGGTTAGAGTAAGTAGGTATCTGCCTGAATGTGTGACCGAAAACATGCCAAAGAGATCTTGGTCAAGCCCATTTTTTCTTGTTCAACCAACTGGTTCAGCCAATGTTCTTGTTCCTCAGTTATCTACAAATGCTGCATACCTAATATCTGTCACTTCAAGTGCAGTTGCTGGGCCATTTTCTGGAAGGACAAGAGCCATCACTTTCCAACCCAGGTATTAGCTTTGATACCCCCCATAGACATAAATACATTGGAGTCTGTGATATTGCTTCCCTCTCCTGTTAATCTGCTTTTAAATTTCTGCAGATACATAATAAGTAATGCATGCAGCAAGGACTTATGTTATAAGCAGAAGGGAACTGATTCTACTTTCCATTTGGGTACTGGACAACATTCTCATCTTCAGTGGGCTGATACAACAAGGTATATGGCATCATGTCATTAGTATGATATGTTGATATATTTTAGTGCCAGATTACGATTGTCCCCGTTGAATTGGTGGTGGATGAATTATAAACATCTTGTTTCAAGTGCCAATAAACTAATTAGTGTCAGAAGTGTTCTACAAATTGTAATTCTGTTATGATTAGGTTCTTTTTTGCATGAGCATTTCATGCTTAGTCCAAGTTTTGTGCTGTGAAATAAATTTATCCATGATATTCCAATGAGAAGTCTTTTTTATTCTTTTTCTCATTTTAATATGGACTGGGACAATTAAGGATTAGATTGTTGACATTGATTGATTATTGTGGTTCCATTTTAAAGAAGGAATTGTTATAAATACGCTTGCTTATTCTAAAAGCCAAATTAGGGACCAAACGTAACAAGACCAATTTTAAATTTTTAACTGAATAAGATTTTGGTAGGTTTAAGTATCAGGGATGACACTACTGCGAAAGAAAAAGGAGGCTAGGTATGTATTTTTCTATTCCTTCTAGGACCTTGGATTGGGCAGCAGTGTAAGGGCCCTAATGGGAACTGTTGTCGTGGGTAAACTCGAAACTGATAGCACGAATACTCTTTTCTCCCCACTATCCTCTATTATTCTCCATTAAGTCGGCCTTTGTGTATTTTTAACCACCTTAACCAACAAACTTTCTGCCTTCAGCTTGTCCTGGTATTCCTTAAAACTTAAAATCAAATCAGTTATTGTTAATGGTTCTTTTATTAGTGTTTACTGCACTTGGAAAAAAAATCATGGACAGTTTTCTGGTCTTGTTTAGATTGTTTGCTGCCTTACGCTTCTCATGAAGTGATTCTTACTTGATTAAGTAGGACAGCTTTAGGAAACTTGAATATTGCGGCATGTAGTCGGCCTTGTGGTGAGCTCATGACAAGGAAAGCTTGTAGGTTTATCATTCTAAATGGTAGAAGGAAGGTGTTATGTTTGCTGACAGAGAATAGGTGAAATCATCTTGATTTTATAATTACTAGTTTTACGCCCGTGTGATGCATGGGATTTGCTTTTAATTTTCTTGGGTAATTGTTTTTGTTTAGTCCCAACCACAACAATTGTCCCTGTTTGAATGTTGTTGCAAACAGCATCAAGAATGCTAAAAACATCCTATTTTTTCTCTCTTTGCTCATTGTTGACCTTTTTTCCTGCAGTAAATGGGCTTAGAAGTGTACAATCACTATTGTAATTGGATTATCTTGCTTTGGATGCAATCCATCTTCTATCTCTATGGATTATTGAATGTATAACAATTATGTAAACATTAAGCATAAAAGTTTTGTGAATCCAAATCTAAGCTTAAAAATCGGTGTTATGCCACAAAAGATGTAATTTAAAACAAAAGAAAAAATAGAATAACCAAAAAAATTTAAAAATAAAACCCAAAACAATAAGAAGAGAACTTGGGTATTGATCTTGGTAAATTACAATGGTTCACATACAGTTCTTTAGTTATTCTTGGAAAAATATTTCATCTCGCATTTTTATGTGTGCGCGCATCTGAGTAATATGTTTGCATCAATTGGCAAGTTTTGGATCCCGAATCTGTTGATAAATATATATAGAGTAAATGGAAACCAAAAATAAAAATAAAAATAAAAATCAATCATCAAGCCATCAACTACGTATGAGCAAAATCTCAATTCCGGCAACAAACCAATTGCAAAGCCAAAGACAAAGAAACAAATTACAAAGAGTGAAAACTCTACAAACCCACAAAATATTGAAAACAAAAGACGAAACAGCTCAGAAAAAACCTAGTAAGAAATCACCTCTTACATGTAAGCAAAATCTCAATTCCAGCAGCAAACCAATCACAAAGCCAAAGAAGAAGAAACAGATTACAAAGAGAGTGTGATAACTCCACCAACCCACAAAAAAATTGGAAAAAAAAAAAGAAGAAAAAACTGAGAAAAAATACATTAAGAAAGCAGCCGTTACATGTAAGCAAAATTCACTCAACCTAAGCCCCAACTGATGGAAGAGCTTGTTAGTTCTTGTCAAAACAATTAGTTACAAAACTTTTTATCAGATTACAGTATCAAAAAAGAAATTGAGATTTCCAATCGCTGATGTCTTGTTAAGATTTCTATCATTTTTGCTAGTACATAAGCACACATTACAGTATCAGAAAAGAAAGCGAGAATTCCGATTGGTGTGCTTACAATTTGCTTGCACAAAATCTCCCTAAGTTATCCCATTTTATCTCTTACATGCTATCGAGAAAACTTATATTATTGCTAGAAAGGTTGCTTGATTCATTTTTTTAATTAGAACCCGCATTGTCAGTAACTCCTCCTAATAACGTATTCATTTCACAATGGAATTTAGTTTCTGTCATTGTGAGTTCAAAGTGAGCGAGCCTAGTACTGTCATACACAAAATTCACTTTATTTCAGGTACAAGATGATGTCTTTGGGGGGAAAATTTTGTTGTACTGGAGATTTATATACATTTGACTTGGTCGCCTTTCAACACTAAATAAGTTTAGCTTGACTCAACTCAACTATGTTTGTCCTTACTATTTCGTGGATCAGATGCTTGAATATGTTCCATCAATTCACTGTGTTATCTCAATCCATGTTAATTTTGATCATCCTCACTCCCTATCATTACCCTTGATATGGATGATGTCACTCTTCCATACTATTATTCTTCAAAGCAGTGAGTAACCCCTCTTGTTTGCTCTTCTCTTCTTTTATCTTCATTAGGTGCTATTTCTTCCATTTTACATATTCTTTCAAGACTGCACAAATTAGTTCCATCTTCTCCTATTCTTTAATTCTTTTGTGTTGAGAATAAAAAAAAAGGTCAGAGGGTAAATATGAGAACATCAGCAGTTTACGATGGTATTATGAAAATTTAGTTGTCTAGTTTGTTCAAGATTTGATATATTTTTGCATGCATGGTTAGGTATTTAAATCAGTGGGAGATGCTTTGTGAGCTAGGTTTGTTTAGGTGCCTGTGCTGAGTTTACAACCTAATATTAGGACATTATAGCATGCCTTCCACTTTCAAATTGTTCGTATCCGGTTTAGTTCGCTCTTGCTATTTTCAATTGTTCCTTTACGTCTTTTGAGTACAACCTCTATCCTTAACTAACCATCCCACCATCAAAAAAAAATAAATAAATAAGCTCCAGTTTCTCTTTATGTACCTTAATAAATGTGTAGTGGCAAATAACTACGCTCCAGCCTTGGCAGCCTGCCCATTTGATGAGTAAGTGTTGCAAAGAGGAGGAATCAGTTGACCTGCCATTGCATTGTGCTGTTGCTAAGGAGCTTTGGGACTTGCTTATGTCTATTATTGGGATTCTTTGGGTGATGTCGGCTTCAATCATCCAGCTATTACAATGTTGGGTGCTGGTTGTAGGAATTAGCGTACTTATGAAGATGTTGAGATGCGCTGCCTAAGTTGAAGAGTTGTCTAGCGAACACTTTTACGTTTTTGGTGTGAAGTGAATTTTTGTGAATTCTCATTCTCTTGATTTTTTTTATGAGCTCTTACTCCAAGCGGAGCCTGTTTTTAGGTTCCGCCCCTTTCTTAATATATAGCCCTCTTACCTATGAAAAGAAGAATGTAGTGGTTGTAAAACAGAGAGAGGTGAGTGGGGAAGGTCTTAAGATGAATTTCCAGTGTCAAATTGACTCTGCATGCTTAGCTTACTATATAACATAAATGTTCATATTGTCGCTTCTTTCAACTCTCAACTAGGTGGATGAAAACATATATCCATAGCAAAGTTCTTATTTCATTTAAAATTTGGGCAGACATGGAAGCCCTTGTTTAATTATTGTTTTCTTTTCCATTTTATTTTCTTAGTTGTGTGCTCATTTTTTAACATGTAGGGAATTAATAGTTTCTATTCGTTTCAACGAACCTGGATGGCAGTGGTCAGGGTGCTTCTTACCAGATCATCTGGGTGATACTCAGGTGAAAATGCGGAATTATGTTTCTGGTGCGGTCAATATGATACGTATAGAAGTGCAGAATGCCGATGTTTCCCTTCAAGATGAAAAGATTGTTGGAAGTCTCCATGGAAATTCTGGGACGAACTTGATTCTGTTGTCTGATGATGATACAGGCTTTATGCCATATAGAATTGATAATTTCTCAAAGGAGGTTGGTATATGTTTACTGACTGGTCTCAATGTTACAGTAACTACATCTAGTTGGGATAAGGCTCTGTCAAATTGGCATCAGTTAGTTTCTTCCTTTTTTTCATTTCTAGCTTGAGCTTTTTAGACCATGCTCGTTTTGTTGGGGCTATTCTTGTTTAGTGTTTACTCTTTTTATCAAATACCTGCATTATATTCAAGCCTGTAATTTAAATACATTCAATTCAGTTCCTCTTTATAGTCAATATTTGGAACTATTTGCCACTGTTGTTAAATTAATGTTTCTGGGAATAATATGATTGAAATAGAAAGCTCGGCTCAGGTTAGTTTTAACTCTTGGAACTGTACTTTTTGCTTCAGTTTTCGGTCTTATGAACATTTTCACACATACAAAATAGGTTGAAATTTTTCTTTGTTTGGACCAGCTTTCCCCTAAGGAAGAACAGACGACTTTTCGTGAAGTTCTAAAGATGTAGTCTATTTGAGACCAAACTTATTTCACTTTATTTTTCTTAAGCTCTCTCTCTCTCTCTCTCTCTCTCTCTCTCTCTCTCTCTCTCAAATACACACAATAGTATTATATGAACTGGGTTTTCATTTTCAAGTGATTGCTTGTTATTTGGTGCTTACAAAATCCATTGTTTAGTTTTTATAGAGCTTGGATTGGCAATTCAATAGTTAGAAAAGCAGGTTTTAGATGTCAGTTCGTATGATCATAGGGAGCTATGATGTTAAGGGCTGTGTTCGTATTGAAATTTGTCTGAATAATATATTTAGTACTACATTGTGATTGTATCTTTGCCACATTGTAGAGGCTACGAGTTTATCAACAAAGGTGTGAAACTTTTGAAACAATTATTCAGTCTTACACCTCTTGCCCTTACGCTTGGGATGAACCTTGCTACCCACATCGTCTCACAGTTGAGGTATGCCTTCTGTCTTCAATCTTAGAACGTTTAAGTGGTCTAACATTGTTATTAACTAAATTTTGTTCAAAATCCGGAAGGTGCCTGGAGAGCGTATTGTGGGATCATACACTCTTGATGATGTGAAAGAGTACACACCTGTATACTTACCTTCGACTTCTGAGGTATATGGTTTTGGTCTTAATCCATGCTTGCATGTGCTTCACATAAGCATTGTGCACAAAAGAAATAACTGTATGTTTACATCATGCACAAAAGAAATGGCTGGCTGTAAATGCAGTTATCCAGTTAAAAATTACTGTTTCAGTAGTCTGAATAGAAGGTAAATGATTTATTTTTTTATGCCCCTATGATCAAGTTGTTGAGTTGGGTTGTAGATTTACTTGTTCACAGAATGAGTAGATGTTTTAATACTGTGCCATTCCTAACTGATTCTAAAAATGGTTTCTACCAATACCATGGTAGGATCAATTTTTGAAATCTATCTTCCTTTGCATATTGAATAAATTATCGATGATGTTATGCTCCCATGCCATACATGCAAGCTAAGTTGAATGACATGATCCAAGAAAATTAAGTTTAAGCATTTAACTTCTTCCACTTCCTATTACCAAAAAGAACTGTTAGAGATGTGAAATTTGTATGACTTTCCTGTCAAAAGTATTGCAAGTTTTTAGTGGGTTGAATTTCTCAATGTTGATAATGGAGAAGTGGGAAGAATCACAACTAGAGATGTAATTCATGGACATGCAAGGTTAATGAAGCTCTGCTGCTGACATACTACATGATTTTTCTTTTGTTTCCGAAATTTTCTGTTTTATGGTTATTGTTGATGCTGTTATTAATCTCCATGAAAGATATGCATTTATAGCAGTTAGCCAGCCTTGTAAGTATGATTCTGGCATGTTTCAGTTGGTCTCATGACTTACTATATTTTCAGAAGCCTAAAAGAACTTTGCTTGTCTCTGTCCATTCTGAAGGAGCAATAAAGGTGTGTTTCTTATATTTGGACTAGCCAGAGCTTTTTTTGACTTGTGTTCCTTCAGAGCTTAGTGCTTTCCTTTCTTTTATACAGGTTCTCAGCATAATTGATTCAAGTTACCATGTTTTGAATGATGTGAAGAATCCAAGTATCCCCCGGTTCAAAGAGAGAAAAAAACATGATCAAAAACAGGAAACTTCTATTGATTTCAAGGAAAAGTTCTCAGTTGCAATTCCTTTTATTGGAATCTCCTTGATGAATTCTTACCCACAGGTATGTGAAAGTAGTGTTGTTATTCAGGTGCCGTCAATATTTTAAACTCTGGCTGGCTGCCTCTTCGTTTGTAGGAATTGCTTTTTGTATGTGCAAAGAACGCAAGGATTGATCTGCTCCAAAGTCTGGATCAACAGAAGTTTTCCTTCCAAATTTCATCCTTGCAAATTGATAACCAGTTGCCCAGTACGCCATACCCTGTTATCCTGTACTTTGATCGTGAATACAGAAGCAACCAGGTGACCCAGACAAGAAACAGAGATGATAACACAAAGATCAAAAGTGAAAGTCTCATGCAAATTACTTCTGACAGTTCGTGTGAGCCTGTATTCTGCCTAGCTGCAGCAAAGTGGAGGAATAAAGATGTCTCTTTGGTTTCATTTGAATATATAAGCTTGAGGTATTTGTTGCTGAGTGAAGTTTGACTTGAAATTTTGATTAATACCTCCAGTGCTTGATATACTCTGTTCAATACTTGCAGACTGACAGATTTCCACCTTGAGCTTGAGCAAGAAGTCATTCTAGGCTTGTTTGATTTCTTTAGAACCATATCTTCTAGGTCCCAGGTTGGAGTCCTGACATTTATGGATTCTACATTGCATCCTGTTGTCTCTGATCTCTGTTTGATGAAGGAGTCCCCTGCACACAATGAGGCTCATAAGTATGTTCGACCAAGTGGGGTCCGATACCAACCAACAAATGAAACAGAATCTTTTGAAAATTGCAAAAGTGGCCCTTCACCACCTTCAGTAGTTCCTATTGGAGCTCCGTGGCAGCAAATTTACCTCCTTGCCAGAAGACAGAAGAAAATATATGTTGAAATGTTTGATCTGGCTCCAATTAAGTTGACTTTGAGGTGAAGTAACTGTTCTTTAAGTGCCCCTATGCCCCGATTAGCGGTCATCTCGTTATTTGTCCACTAACATACATGATGGATTATTTTACAGCTTTTCCAGCACTCCTTGGATGCTGAGAAATGGGGTTCTTACTTCAGGAGAATCTCTTATCCATGTAAGTGGCTAAGACTTTTAGAGGATATCATGTCATGATGTATGACACAGTCAAATAATTGAAGGCTGCAATTCTTTGTAAGAACTTCAGCTTACGGAAACCCTCATTTCAGCAGTGAAGACTATGACTCTACTGCTTATATAGCAATACCATCTTATGATGCAATTTGTTAGGCCTTGCTTTGCAATTAGTTTGCCCAATGTGCTTCATTCATCTCCTTTCTACGTTGCACTTCACAGGGACATATCTTTGATTTAGTGCACCTTTTAAACTCCTTTTCTACTCTTCAAATCATCCATAACCAATTTACCCAGCCAAACCTGATCTTACTATTCTCGGCTATTGTTCACAACACGCTAAACAGCTCCTTAACCTCTTCTTTCTTTGTTTAATTTGATCCTTCAACTCTTACCCTTACAGTATACCATTAAAGCCCCCAAACACTCTTTACTTGTGTCCACCATTTGCCACCAAAATTTCACCATAATAAGTCTTTAGATTTAATATCGTGGTGAATTCCTCAAGTTTCTGCATCAAATTCTTGTCTAAAATTTGCAACTTAGACATTCTATGCAATTGGCATAGTCAGCAAGTGGTCATACTAGTGATATTGAATGCAAATAGTTTATCAGCACTTGTCTTCTCTCTTTCTTCCTCCTCTACCTCCTTGGGTGCCTTTAGTTTGTTTAAGTAGACGTAGCTTCTTCTTCTTCTTCTTTTTAATGTTAACCTCCCTGTAGCTACTGGCTTCTGTATAGTTTGCTTCTTGATTCTTATGATGCTAATTAAATTACAGAGAGGTCTTATGGCTCTTGCTGATGTTGAGGGTGCACAAATTTACCTCAAACAACTAGTCATTGCACACCATATGGCTAGCTGGGAATCAATTCAGGAGATCATTATCAGGCATTACACTCGTCAACTTCTTCATGAGACTTACAAGGTAAACTAAAACAAAGATTCTCGTGTAAGTTCAGCTTGGTGACAGGTTTGTGGTTTTAAATTGTATTCTCTATGAAAAATAAGGCTGTAAGGTCGTGTGTTATGTTCATAAAAGTCTAACATTAAAGAACGATGCTAGGAAGCTATTGAGAGTCCTTTTTTTCACTGGTTAGGTGCCTGGAATTCGAGTGGAGGCATGATTTATGTCAACAAATATCCAATAATAATTGGCTGCTATGGAGAGATTGTAGTGCAGACACATTAGTTGAGGACTTCACCTTGTCCATCACCATCCGAATGCGTCCACGCTGAATGTCTTGCCTAAGATTAGTGCACTCTTGTTCTTCACCAGCACCTTTTTTAGAGCCCCATAGTCCTTATAGCGGCAAGCTTCCATCTTGCTTTTTTTGGTAGAGCACAGACCTTTTGTAAGGTGCTTTTGCTGACCAAATAAAGCCCCATTTTATGAGTTTGTTTAGTTGTTTCCTTAGTTCTGCAAGGTTAGGAGGACCCATTCTATACGGCCCACGAGCGGGTGACTTCACACATGGCAATAACTCAATCTCATGATCCACGATGCAATGTGGAGGGTAGTGCTTCAGGGGGTTCTACATCCACGAATTGTCGGAATACCTTCTTTACACATGCACTATTCCTTTTCTTCCTTAAGAGAGAATGCTGCCACATATGGGGGTTCACTGCGCCACATGCTCTTCTTAAATTGCATTGCCAATAGAAACTTGTCATTTGAGGGTTGAGCCATAGTGGGAACATGGCACAGGTCCTCATCCACAAGCACAGGGAGCTAGCAACCTTGGTGTCCCTTGAGAACTTCATGCCTAGGATCTCCTGAAAATCATCCATAGGCACAGCGATGAAGATGGCAGGCCCTTCCCAAGTGTTCAGCTTCACAGGCATCGACTTGGCAATTCCACGAATGCTGCAAAGTTCTCATTTGGCTTGAGTCCTCCTCTAACTTGAGCCCCAAGGATGTTGCTTTAGTGTCTAACACAAAGTTTTGGATGATGCTAGTGTCTATCATTGTACGGATTGCCTTACCATTGACTACGTCTATAAACATAAAACCCTTGGGCGAGGCCTTCTTTGTCTCTTATTGCTGCTTCTACGCATTAAGCAAGTGCATAACTCCCTTTCGAAGGGCTCCTTCTCCTCCGTCCCAAATAAGCTTGTAAAGCATTTAAAGCTTCTTTATAGGGGCACTCTACCACCTTATAAGGCCTACTACATAAGAAGCATTTAATAAACTTGGGCTTGTCACCTGTCATGTTGGATCCCCATGACTTTTGTTGAAATTTGAAAGAAGAAACTCCCTTGTCACCTCCCCCACTTTGGCCCTTGCCTGACTTGGAGGTATAGTTTGTCAAGCTCTACGGCAGCCTAGGCGGACTCCAAGTCTTACACTTGTTGCCTTCAGAGCTCGGCACGCACCCAGGGCTTAAGGCCCTCTATGAAATAAAATAGTTGGTCTTTCTCGAACATGTCCCAAATATCCAACATCAATGTGGAGAATTGTTTCACTTATTGTCTTGCATTGCCTATATGCTTGAGATCTCTCAGCTTGCGTCGAGCAAGGTACTCGATGTTCTCAAGGAAGGAATGGGCCTTTAATTCCCTTTTCAAGTCTTCCTAAGTGTTTATAGTGCAGTGCTTATTTTGAATCTCTTATTGCTTGGTGTGCAACCATAGTTTAGCCTCACCACTTGGATACATGATAGCCATCGTGACGTTGGTCTCTTTTGCATCGGCTTTCATTGTCCTTAAATTATTGATCTATATCAAAGAGAGAATTTTCTAGTTCTTTAGTATCAGGTGCCCCACCATAGGCATGAGGGTCCACAATGTATACCTACGTCATTTCAAAGATAGAGGCACTAGGGGCCAAGTTACTGACTACTCGCACTAGTAAGTTTAATTTAGTGTTGATGTCTTCCATCCTGCCCCTCAACTCTTTCAACTCATCTTTACGCTCTTCCACATCAGTGAGGCCACCTATAGTGCCACTAACTTGTGGGGTCTCAGGCATAGCGCTTACCTTTAGCAAATCTAAGCGGTCAATATGCCAAACTTTTTGTGATCTAATTCAACCCTTCCATTTCCTCAGCCTCCTCGTCGACGCAGTCTGGTGCAGAGCATTGGTTCCTTGGAGGCATGGCTTCCCATTATCAAAAGGGACACCAACTATGGGTTGATTGTATACCCAAAAGGACCAATCACTTTTAGGGTTCTCCGCACCAACTTATCTGCCAGTGCATGCCCGATGTGGGATTTTACACACCTTTGCGCGATAGTAAGTCTCCTCCTCTTGATGCTTGGCGCCCTCAATACAGGTGCATGTGCGTGTGCGGTAGCGTGAGAACTGGAGTATCTCTAGAGTGCGCATACTTGTACGTATTAATATATTTAACTATATGCATATGGACATATACATGTTTTTGGAATAATTTTGTTCTGTATGCATCAATAGAAAAAATAAATAAATAACGTGAGCTTATAGTATTAAAACAAATAAAAGAAACAAAGTAGTCATTTCTTTACTAAATTACAGAAGTTTTTATCCAAAAAATTACCAAAACAGATGTTATTGTGTGTGTGAAGGAGAATTTGTGAATTTGATCATTTGAGGTCGATGATTTGACTAGTTGAGTTCGCAAATTTGACAACGATTGGCTCCGATTTTACCAGTTTGAGGACTAGAGCACAGTTTGTACAACTGTTTGGAATGATTGTGCGACTAAGTCTCACTAGGAAGACCCACACCTTTGGGTGGGAACCATACTGCAGTGCCCCCTAGCCATATGGCTGTACCCCCAGTTTGGCTATGATACCAAATGTCATGGGCCAACACTTTTCACTGGTGTAAGGCTGTGAGGCGTTCGTCTTAGATGCCTGCAAGCAAGCCCGCCAAGGTTACCTCGCAAAATCCCGTGCATGCACCCAAGGTGCCCAAATAAAGGGACTAAATTAACACGCAATGTAAAAACACAATAAATAGCAAGAGGCACACTTTGAAGCCAACGAAGTCACTTTTATTAATGTAGCTAAGTATCCATACTACAATGAAGTGGGAAATCAAAGTAAGTTTAAACTTCTACAAGTACGGACTAGGGACTCACTTTGCCTACCCTCCCATATATATGCTTTCTAAGCATTTACCCAACTAGCAGGAGGAAACATCAATATGTTTGAGCAATCATAATGGGTCTACAAAAATAATTATAAGGAGTTTGCTCAAGCCAGTTAATATGACCCTAAACTAATTTTTTAGCCCTTCAAAAAAATTACAGCACATCTCCTTGGTTCGGCTATAACAAACCAAACTCCAGCTCCGGGCTCTGTGTTGAGGGAAAATCTACACGTGCGTCGGCTCTTAATATTACAGATTTAGATTTTATACACCATGTACAAAAGGTTTTGGGTTGGCACAAGACAAGAAAATGATGGCACGAGCTCGAACTTGATGCTTGGCTCATGACACGAAGCATGAGATGGATAACCTAGAAAAGGAGCTTGTTGGAGGTCACGGATTGTCTTCTGCATAGTGCATTTCTGAACTCAGTATCACATTGTAAGTCTACTAGTTCCATTAAGATATCTTCTTTAAGCTTATTAAATTTATCTATCTTCATAAGTTAAAAGTTATGTAAGAGACTAGAATGGAGTATTTCATTGAGTATCCACTAGTTCCAATGAACTTTTTTCAGAAGTTTATGTTGTTTCTGCCAAACCGGAAAAGCACTCAAATTGCTTTTGCTTATGTCTACTCAGAATTATGTCCTGTCAGCTGACTTGGTGTTTTTCCTGCATCTAACTTGAGTTCTCATATGCTTGAGGAAGGTTATGATGATGTTTCCATAATGTTTGAAAAGTTGCTTCTTTAAGCTTTCAATGTCTTGGCATCAGTTTCTTATCTGTTCACAGAGCTCATCACATGATGATTTCAAGGAGTCTATCCCTTATTATAAATGCTACTATGAACTACTATGAGCCTTTTGTTGTAGGCATTTGGTTTGGAATTGCTAAGGCGAAGTTAATTGCAACAGTTTAATTTGCAACTTCTGAGTTTAACATTTTTTGCACCTCCTTCTGGAAATGTTTATGCAGGTGTTTGGTTCCGCAGGTGTAATTGGTAACCCAATGGGATTTGCAAGGAGTGTGGGCCTCGGCATTAAAGATTTCTTGTCAGTTCCTGCCAGGAGTGTTTTTCAGGTATACAAATGTTTTTATTAATCCATGTGGAGTGTTTTTGAGGTACGCAAATGTTGTTATTAATCCATACTTTCCCTTCTGTCAGAACATTGAAACTAACAAATTGTTTTGTACAGAGCCCTGCTGGACTTATTACAGGCATGGCTCAAGGAACGACTAGTCTTCTAAGTAATACCGTCTATGCCATAAGTGATGCTGCCACTCAATTTAGCAGGGCTGCCCACAAGGTTTTGTCCATCTAATGCCATTTGAATGATTCCATGGGTCACATTTTATGCTTCTTGTTGAGAGGATAATCAAATTGTAGGGTATCGTGGCATTTACATTTGATGACCAAGCTGTTGCAGGAATGGAAAAACAACAGAAGGGTACATCCTCACACAGCAAAGGCGTGATAAATGAATTCTTAGAGGTATACTTTTGTTTTTATTTGAGAATTCTAGCAATATTAATCTAGTAGTTGCATGAAAATTTTGGGCACTTCTGAAATATTTGAAATTTTAAGATTGGGAAAGATGATATACCCACAAGAACATTAATTGATATGGCATGTTTGTAGTGTTGATGGTTCACACAAAATATTAGCAACTAGCTGTCACTGACTAATGATTTATAAAGCTAAAACTTCTATGGATGTGTATCAGATGTGAAACAGTATATCAGCAAGTCCCTTACGGCAACGTTGTCACTGGTCTTACAAGTGCCCAAAGGAGTTTTGAATCTCTAACCTTCAACGAAAGGTCTCCGAAGGTGTATCTGGTTACACCTATAGGTCATTTGTCATTGGAAAACCTAGTTGTACCCTGTAGCTTTTGCCAATGATTCTCCAATAGCGTGTGTAGGGTTATTCTCATGCATATTGAACAAGTATCTTAACACAGAGCAGACACACGTCTTGTTGGTAGGCAATAGATTAACTCTATGATGTGGTTCAAATTTGTCCCCCTTTTATTTCAGGGACTCACCGGTCTCCTCCAATCTCCAATTAAAGGAGCTGAGAAACATGGCCTGCCCGGAGTCCTCTCAGGTATTGGGACATGAGAAAACCGTAATGAATTTCCTTCCAAATTATTGTTGCAGCTGCTTAAAACATAAAAGTCAAACCCAAGGATACTATGCATCATTTGCCTTGCTGGCTTACAAAGTGGCCTTTTTTGCCTACAGGTGTAGCCCTAGGAATAACAGGACTTGTAGCCAGACCAGCAGCTAGTATCCTCGAGGTCACTGGAAAAACTGCACAGAGTATCAGAAACCGTAGCAAGCTCCACCACATGGGACCTCAGCGCTTGAGGGTCCGTCTCCCTAGACCTCTAAGTAGGGAACTTCCCTTAAGGCCATACTCTTGGGAAGAAGCAGTTGGAACATCCGTACTTGTGGAGGCTGACAATGGGTTGAAGCTGAAAGATGAGCAGTTAATTATGTGCAAGGCACTTAAAGAGGGTGGTAAATTTGTAATCATCACCCAGAGGTTTATCTTGGTTGTTAGTTGCTTCAGTTTGGTAGATTTTGGTAAACCTGAGTTTCCAGGTGTTCCTGCTGATCCGGAGTGGGTAATAGAAGCTGAGATCGGAATGGATAGCATAATCCATGCTGATACAGCTGAAGAAGTAGTACACATTGTTGGTAGCAGTTCAGATCCTTTGTTGAGGCAGAATCAGCACCAGCACCAGCACCAGCCTAAAACAGCTGGTGGGGGCAGCGGGACAAGGGGGGGGAAGCAGCTGTGGAACAATCCTCCCACTCCACTGCCACTTTATCAGACTAACTTGGAATTTACAAGCAAAGAAGAGGCCGAAGAGTTGCTACAAGTTTTGTTGTCTGCTATAGAAGAGGGAAAGGAGCGAGGCTGGGGCTCGGTGTTTCTTCTGCATCAAAGTAATCTCAAGTAGATTGTTAGAAAGCAGCAGCAGTTTGGGTGAATGCTTTTGTACATGTACTCCGCTCCTGTGTATATCATCTATCATTCGTCATGTATATAAATACATTAATTTATAGAGAGGTATTTGTTTTGTAGTTCGTGAATTTTGAAAGGTCAGCCAGAAACTAGAAAGAAAGTAGAAAGAAAAAAAATGAGAAACCCCAAAGAAGAAATAGATTCATACAACCAATGCATGCTAACCTAGTCCCCTTTTTTATTATATTTAATTTAATTGACATGGAAATTATGCTCAAAGGCTGCTGCTGCTGTTGCATCGCCAGAAAGGAATTCCATGGTAATAAGGTGAGAACCTCTTCTAAAGCAAATGATGCAAACCCCATCCCAATTGCTAGCTGCTGGGTTACCTGCTTGCCAGGGGACAAGAATGATTTCTCCTACTCTTCTATTTTGTCTTTTCATTTTTCTTTTTGTTGCTTTTTTTTTTATTTGTGGATTTTAAATCATTATTTGCCAGCTCCCATATGGGAAGTGTTGTTGGAGTTTGTATGGTGTTTGGTCCAAAAATAATCCTTGAGGACATTTTTTGTCAGGGTCCAATGGAGTCAATATGGATACTGTTTAAGAGACTGAAAGACTCCATCGGTCAATTCTTGAATGATATAGCAGCCCATTTGAAATACCCAAATAATGACTAGTGGAAATTCAAGTGGATAAAGAAAGCTGTGCAATCAAGCAAGCACCATTGTTGTTTTTGCAATTATTAGAGTAGTGATAGTGAAGCTAGAAATAGTTACTATTTTTGTATCTCCATTCAATAAACTCTTGAAGGATCCTCGAAGGGTTTGAAAGTCTTTTGATTACTGGCGGCCGGCCTAATTCCATGGAATAACCAGGCCCAACAGAGAATATGTTGACTTGGGTTAGGTGAAGTTCTAGCCCAAGTTCAAACTCACCAATGCCTAGATGGTATCCTCAAAGTGCTAATTACGGCTTAGACTCAACAAGGGCCAAGTCGATCTAGCGTATGTGAATTCATTTCGAAAAAGACTGAGACACTAAGCAATATTAAAAAATGATTGACTTTTAGATGGAGGTAGTGTATAAGTTCTCATAGAATTATGGCATTTTGAAACCGATACATTATCACTAGGGTGTAAGATACATTCACTTAAGTTTTAACTCTCAATATTTTATTCGATTTATTGTGATTGAGCTTGCTAGCTTAATTTTCCTATTACCTTTGACCTAAAGAGGGTTGGCGCATTCTTTTATCTTTTTCTCTTGCGGATTGTTCATGCTTATCAATTTGGTTCGAGAGTTCAATCAGGCATTCTTAAAAATCCCACCTACAATTGGTGCCGTCTGTGGAAAGGTCTACACAACAATGAGTATTAGCTTTCTCAGAGGAGGAGTTGATCCCATTAATAGGGAGCTAGAACAGCTAGAATATAGCCATAACGTGTCTAATCATTATGACACTTGTCAAATCATCACGATAATTTAGCATGAACTCCAGGAGGTCGTTTGCTTAAATTAGAGATACAAGTCCCTAAGGCTAATCGACGGAGAAGAATTACGGCGGGAGCCTCAATATGTCAGGTACTAGGATCATCAAAGAAACTATCGAAGGAGCCTGAATCCTTTGCTTTTCAATGGACGTGTGCCTTGCAATTTGTCACCCCGTGCAGTAGAACATGAGTTTTGCTAACGAGACGAAGAAATTGTCCACCTTCAATCTGAGGTTGAGGCTATGAAGGAGACAATTGCCCGAAGAGATGGACGAGTCCATAGGAGATCTACAGATCGGCGCCCCAAAAGGAGGACGAGTTCTAAAAGTCCGAACTTCTCTTTTACGCGTCAAACAGCTAGCCTTGTCTCCAGCTCAGGACACCTTAGAGACGGATAGGGAGATTGGCAACATAGGAGGAATCGAACACCAGTGGGGCCGATTTAGAGCAACAAGACTGGGATCGATGGTTAAATGAGCGGTTAGACAATAGGAATAAGCACCATAAGGGACGAACAGCCCATGATATAGTTAGAATAGCACTTGACCATATTACATTTACTTCTTTTATAGAGGAGATTGAGGCTCGCCAACCTCTGAGGAAATTTACACTGCTAAAGTTTACTGCTTATGATGGAAAGTCTAATTTTGTCAGTCATGTTCGGCACTACACAAAAGTGATGGCACTATAAGCGGAGATGAGTGCTTAATGTGACGGGTTTTTTCATCAATCCTAGAAGAGGTGACTTTACGATGGTTCAACAAGCTGCCTTCCAGATCAGTTTTAAATTGGAGACAACTTGTTGAGCTATTCACCAGTCGATTCATAGTAAACAACAAGCAATCTAAGGAGGTAAACTATTTGCTGACATTACAAACGAAAGATGATGAGGGAATACGAGTTTGTACAAGGCGCTACAGGGAGGTTTACAATGAAATCGAGGATTGCAACGATGCTATTGCACAGTTCAAGATCAGCTTGCCCAGGGAACACTGGCTGAGGCAATCCCTTATGAAGAAACCAGTCACCTGGATACAAGACCTAATGCTAAGGATCGAATAGTATGCTCGGGTAGAGAAAGTTGCTGCTCAGCTAGTGCTAGAAACGACCGACAAGAAAACTGAGAAGAAAGACAGGCATGAGAGTAAGAAGTCCAAACGTGATGAGAATAACAACAAATGGGGCAGAAAGACAACTGAGGGGGTCAACATGGTCTTCAAGAATCCCATTTACAAGATTTTGCTTCAGATACGGAATAAGTCCTTCTTCAAGTGGCCTCCAAAGTTGGAAGGAGATCCCATTACCTAGACTAGAGGAAGTTCTGCTCTTACCACAAGAAAAAAGGACATCAGACAGAAAACTACGGAAATCTTAAAAACCACTTAGAGGAATTAACGAAAACTGGTTATCTTGACCAATATATTAATCGAGGCTAAGCAGACAAAACAGGAAGCCATCTCGCAAAAGGAAGCCAGAACAAAACCCTTCCGGGTAATCAATGTTTTCCATGGATCAGCGGAGCCAGCAGCAGTAGAGCCTCACAAATACTGGGCCGAGATCCAAAAGGTCGCACATCTCAAGGAGGTAATGTTGTTGGAAACTCCAAAAAAAAAAAGGTTAAGGTCGGCAGCAATGTTGAGGCCATAACCTTCATTAATGAAGACTTGGTTGGAACACGAACAATCTCAAAAAATTCTACCAGAAGGAATCTTTTTATACTCAAAGGATGTAATAGCCTACAACAACACTTTATTCAAAAGCTGCACATTATCAATAAAACTAGAAGTCATTCAACAGTCCTACATATCTAATGCCATTTCAAAATGCGAACACAAAAATCAAGTATAAAAACTTGGTTATGTTCAAGTTGGGCAGGTAGGCCAAAGAAAGCCAAAAAACCAAGGGTAAAAACTTGGTTATGTCTAAGTTGGGTAGGTCGGTCAAAGAAGAGCAAAAAATCAAGTGTAAAAACTTGATCATGTCCAAATTAAGCAGATTGGCCAATGAAGGTCACAAAAATCAAGCGCAAAAACTTGGTCATGTCCAAATTGGGCAGGTCGGCCAATGAAGGTCACAAAAATCAAGCATAAAAATTTGGTCATGTCCAAGTTTGGCAGGTTGGCCAATGAAAGCCTTATCAAAAAAATCAATTGTAAAAGTTTGGTCTTGTCCAAGTTGGGCAGGTCAGCCAATGAAGACCAAGATTTTTAAAAGAAAAACCAAGTGTTTAACTTACTCCTGCCTAAGTTTGGCAGGTCGGTTCAATAATGGCCAAGATATATCAAAAAATTAGTAGAAAACTAAGTCTTCCTCATATAGAACAATTCGACTAAACAAATTGGCTCAAAAATAAGGGTCATAGCTAAAAACTAGACTCACCCAAATCAAGTACAATAACCAGCAAAAGCAAGATAGGAAAAACTTTAGTTGAAATATTTAGCTTAACTAAAAAGAAGTACAAAAATAGAGATAATAAAAAATGTTCTTTTGAAATAAATTACGAGTCACAACTATCTTGCCCACAAACATAAGTACAAAAAATAAAGCAAAAATACAAAGAAAGGAAAAGCTACGAAGGCCAGTCAACAGCAAGGTTGGTCTTGACATAAGGCTGGTCAGTAGGAAGGTTGGCTTCAATAGAAAGTAGTTCGGCAGCAAGGTTTGTCTCGGCGGAAGGCAGTTCGGCAACAAGGTTCGTCTCGGCGGGATATAGTTCGACAGCAAGGCTGGTTTCGACTGGCTTAACTCCATGAGGAGTCTTTTCTTCTTCCTCATCTTCATCAACCTCTGCATCGAATCCCAAGTCGACTTCACCCTAAGCAGGTATCTCCGTCCACTCCGTCTAGAGAAAAGAAGACTTATCCAAGGCTTGCTTCCTTAAGGCCACCTTCTAGCCTTCCCGGAAGAGTTGCTCGCAGATCTGCTTGACTTGTCCTTCATAGTAGTTGTTGGCATCCTCATAACCCTTTGTATATTAGGCTTGTGACTCCGCCTTTAACTTCTCTAGATTTGTCGTGGCTTCCACCAAGCCTTCTTTTGCCTCAAATGTCGACTTCTTAATTTCGGCAAGCTGAGCCTTTAGAGCTACAGCCTCAACCATCACCACGTTGAAGTCTTCCTTCTTTTGCTTAAAGCAGGTTTGGGTTTTGGCAATGACTACTTTGCTGTTCTTCAGTGTCGTCTCCAAAGTACGAGTGTCCTGATCTCAGTCTTGGAAGTGATTCTTCAACTCGCCGTGTTTCTTCAGTAAGCTCTTATGCTAATCTTACAGGCTACAAAAGCGTTGCATGACTTCTAGGCTCTGAATCGCTCCTGACCAAACAAAAGAAGACATCAATAAAAGGCTCACTAAAGAATCAGCCAGGTAAAGCAAAGGAAAAATGCCTTACCACCATCGATGCGTGAGCCACTCCCATCAACAAGTCTTCGGTGGTTGTGTCACTCATTTTCTTGATATCGCCAAGTGGCACAACGGCCTAGAGAGCCCCAACAGCAACGTTGGTGTTGAGGAGGATGCAATCCCGAGAAGTCATAGCATGATCACAAATCTTTGGCCGCACCACGAACTCCTCAGTCCCTAGCCCCTCCTCCTTGCCCTCATTTTCTTGTTCAGGGCACGCCGTCTCCTGTGAAGCACCCTTAGCCTCAGCAGCCTTCACCAATTTTTTTCTCTTTTTCACCACCTGAGGCATCGTTGGCTCAACCAAATCCGCCACTATGGGCACAGCAGGGACCGTGACGATAGGAGGCACCATAGACGTAGAACCACTGGTGGCAGAAGCAACATCAGCAACAACAGTGGTGTTAGTGGATGCAGTCACCGTATCCCCCTTTCTCTTTTTTATGTCGTTTCTCTTAAGGACGGCCACCAGATTAGGGACACTCCATGCCACCTTCAACAGCAGGAAGTTACAACAAGACCGTCGAAAATTCTCTTAGTTGGTGCTGGCCTCCTTTCACCTTTTGGGCTACAATCACGTCAGTCGGAACTCCGTTCATCACCGAGAAGGACTGGTATCGGATCAAGTAACCTAGCAATATGTGAGCAGCTCGACCAATTTCTCTCAATACGCTCTCGCCCTTATACGCCCAGACTTGGTCGAGAGCGACGATATCAACACCAATGTGCTCAATTTCCTTGTCTCTGACGCCGAAGACAACTTGAAAAAAAAAAAAACTGGATATCAAAATCAGCAAAGACGGGTGCAAGCAGAGGCAAAAGAAAAGAAAAACTTGTTAGAGGAGGCAGAGTTCCAGTTATTGTCTTCGGGACTATGGGGCATCTTATTATTAGGAGAACCTCCTCTGAGATGTTCCCAAACTCTCATGACCCACTTTCCCTCACAACAAAGTCTTCAATCCCTTTCCCTCAACCGGGGAGGAACTGGAGCAATTCTCTCAGCGCACTCCTAATCCGGAAATGGTAACTCTTTTGGTCTGACTTAGTGCCACTCAACTCTACAGCCAAATAGTAGTAATCAAACTCGTAGAGGCCTAAATTTTTGTTTAGGCACCTATTTAACTCGAACATTCCCATGATTATTCTATAGGAATTGGATTGAAGTTGGATGAGAGCGATTCTATAGTGGTTTAGAACAATGGTTAAGAAAGGGTGAACTGGAAACCTAAGTTCACCTTCTACAATGTCGATTAAAGGAAAAGGCGTCCCTTCCTCGTTCTCGAACCAGCCGTCGTCGTTAGGCCCGATTAACTTAATCTCTACCCCTTCAGGGAAGGCCTACCTACATTTAAAGGCCGCAATGGCAACCGGACTGCTGAGCCTATTCCTAAGCTTATTCGTTATAGAAGACAAACAGGGGATCATAGGGTTTCAGCTTGGGAGTAAAGAGAGAAGAACAAACAAGAGAGACCTTTAGAGAATTTTGTTTCTTCGTGTGATGAGTAAAGGCGGAGCATCTGAATTATCAACATTTAGTTGTTTTGACTGAAGAGGTAAACCCTTCAATTGTAGAAAAGCATGAAACAACAGCAGCAGAATTGAGCTTCCTAACAATCACGTCTCATTAAATGGCACTCAATGGCTGCACCGGGCGTGCACCACTTGCCTACGGTTGTGTGACGCCAGCCCTAGCCCCCTTCCAAAGGGCACTAGGGCTGGGGGACAATTGTGGGTCAAAATAACCAGGTCCAAATACAATAGGTCAGGCCCAGCAAAGAACATGTTTCTGACCTGGGCTAGGTAAAGCCCAAACTCACCAATGCCTAGATGGTAGCCCTAACAATGATAATTATAGCTCAAACCTAACGAGGACCAAGTCGGTCTAGTGTACGCGAGTCCATTCCTAAAAGGACTTAGACACTAAGCAATATCCAAAAGTGATTGACTCCTAAGAGGAGATAAAGTACAATTTTCTATGCAATTATGGCATTCTCAAGCCTATAAATACCCCATATCACTAGGGTGTAAGATACGTTCACTTGAATTTTAGTTCTTAATACTTTATTCGATTCACTATGATTAAGCTTGTTAACTTAATCATCGGAGTGCTTTTGGCCCAAAGAGGGTCAACGCATTCTCATTGTCTTCTTGTCTTGCGGATTGTTCGTGTTCATCAATTTAGTTCAAGAGTTCAATTAGACCTTTCTAAAAATCTTACCTACAGTTACTATTTTTGTATCTCCATTCAATAAACTCTTGAAGGATCCTCAAAGGGTTTGAAAGTCTTTTGATTCTAGGCGGTCGGCCCAATTTCATGGAATTGACTATAAATCAAGCTTGTCGAGTATCAAAGGAAAGGCATGTTTGAACTTGTGTTTTTGATAGGCTCAAAAGACAATACTCCCATAGTTTTGAACCTTCATTTTCTAATTTAATATGATTCTTTAAAATTTTATATTATTTTGTTATGTCATTGAGATCAAGTTGACCATTGATGATCTATGTGGTAATGTAAGTGTTATATGTGAGAACCATATGATTATTTTTCATTGGTGTCTCCTAATAGATATACATTTACACACGCGCACGACACACACAAACCCATTTGCTCATTTTTACCTTGAGAGAGAAGGAGAAGAAAAGAAGAAAAGAAAGAGAAGCGGAGATCAAGAGGAAGAAGGAAGCTCAAAGAGCTTGATCTTAGCTAGAGAAACCATTGTTGACGCTTGAGAAAACTTAAAAGAAAGGTTGGAACCCTCGCCTCTTGTATATGTATAAATATATATGTTATGTTGTTATTGGAGACCCTTTTGAGTTCCATTTGGTTAGGTTTTGAGATTTTGAAAACATATGTTAGTTGATTTTGAGTTGGGTTTGAAAACCCTCATTTTTGTGTATGTTGGGGTTTGACATTTAAACTCCAGATCCCTTTGATTTTGGTTGTTTAAAGAGTTTCATTTTGGGCTATTATGGTCTTCTTGGGTCAAGTTTTGGACCTTAGAGGCATTGAAAGAGTTTGAGAGAGTTTTGATTGAATTTAGTTTTAAGTTGAGTTATTTGGGGATTTTTGGGTTTTGAAATATGAATTTTTATTTTTGCCAAAAAAAAAGAGTTGACATCTTTGCCCTATGAGTTAACCTTTTTATCCAGAGAAGTGAGTTTCATTTTGCCAGCAAAAGAGTCAATCCCTTTGCCTAATGAGTCGACCCTTTTACCCACAGAGTTTAGAGATTCACTTTACCAGCAAAAGTGCCAACCCCTTTGCCCAATGGGTTGATCCTTTTGTCAGAAGTGTCTACCCTTTTCATCAGTTATACTAACCTTTTTATCCCTTGGTTTTAACACTTCAACAGCCCTTCTCTATTAGTCTATTTCTTTTTTCTTCAAGTTAAAGCATACAATAAATGTTTTTTTTTTTTTATCTTTTTATGTATTCTACATGTAGGAACACTTTTATTAGGCACAACCCTCAAAATTAGAGATGAGTAACGATATGCAATGAGTAAAACCTATTACTTTCAAAATGGTTTCAAGTTTATATACGTTTATTGCATTGTATTTCATTACTTTAAATGCATCAATAATTATGTTCAAGTATAAATATCATACTTTGAAATGCATACGAAGTTTTGCTTATGATATGAATTGAAACCCATAGATTAGGATGTTTTAAAGAATGAGATGTATGATTTCAAAAGTATTAGCGGCAACTCGAGATTTTCGTGGGCAAACCTTTAACAAGCAACAATATTATCCTACGATGGGGACGTGAAATAAATTATTGCCATGTTGCGAGACGTCCCTTAGCTTTAAGTCACTATATTGTGCGACCTTTAAGGTTGCTAATGCCGAGCTTTGTTGATGTCTAGTTATAATATACGTATGATTTTAAACAATGAGATATGAAATATTTTGACACTATATGAATGGTTATGCCATGTTTTAAGAAGGAACAACGTTATAATGCATCTCACTTTTACGATACTATGATTTGAAGTGAGAAAATATTTCAATATGAAAGCTTATGTCATAAATGGTTTCTTTATTATTTTATACATTAGATAGGAATGCTAGTCCATGATATTTTGCGCTCATATATTATTGTTATTCACTAAGCATATAGCTTACGTTTCTCAAAAATATTTTCAGATAGCAAAACTGAGAGGCCTTAGGAGGAGGCCCTTTATATGGATATTTGATCTACAGTCCTTGTGCCCTTTTATTATGTAATGTGTTATTCAAAGCTGGACCCTATGATGTTTTGTAAACCACTTATAAATGATATATATATATATATATATATATGTATATATATTTGTGGCAGCCTAAAATAGGCCCCTAAGACATGTTTGGTTTTGGGTTAGGCACGACTCTACCATGTATGAAACACGTATTATTTTAAGTTTATAATTTAACTTTTGCAATTATATAACATTTTAAACGATTATGCACAGGTGTTCAACCAGATTATGAAAAACAGTATTCGGTAACTACTAGCCGATCATGCACTTTAAATCCGCATAGGCCGGGTTATGGGGCGTGATAGTGATAGTGATAGTGGACCTATCAAGATTAGGAGTAGCTTTAACTTAGTCTATCTTTGAAATTCAATCAAAATTGGTCTTCACATATATATTTATTTAAATTCATTTGTTAAACTTATTTAAATGACTTTTTCAAGTTTAAGCAAGGTTTAAAAAACTAATTTTTTTAGCAGGAGCCAAACATAGTTTAAAAAAAAAAACCATAAGCTATTAAAAAAGCTACCATCCAAACACCCCTTAAATGTGCAAATACTCAAATTATAATGGAAATCCGCTCATTTGAAATAATTTCCTCAGAGGACCCGATCATCTATTAGTTATAGGTCCTTAGTTATTGCAAAATGATAGTCCTTCGGTAACCTTGAGGCAAATTACCATTGTGGTGCAGTGAGAGAGGACGAATGGAATAAAATGATTGGTTGAGGGTAAATATGAATGGAGAAGAAAAATGACCTCTCATTGATATATATATATATTAGTTGCTCTTATCTCACCTTACGTAGTCAATTAGTCGGTTAGTTCCCCAATAACTTAATCACTATTTATGTAGTCAAACTATTAAGGGACGGTCATAGAGGGTGGATTTACCATCTCAAGGACTTGGTACTTTCTCGAGGATGTGCCAAGTTGCCTACAAGCAGCGTGGAGGGTGGTCTTACCGTCTTAAGGACTTTGTGCTTTCTTTTAAGACGTGCTGGCTTTGTCATTTTTTATCGAGTTGAGCTAGCAGGCGCTGGTGTTAACCTGAGTTTACGAGTGTTTTAGTTATTTCAATGGTTGTGACGAGTTAGTTCCTAGAGGTATCTTTTTTTTTTTTTAAAAAAAAACGTACCACAACCAAAATGTGCTTGGGGTCCCATGACATTAGGGGTTTTGGTGGTGTACCTGCGTCGACTTGGTAAGTGTTCTTGTCACTCTAACGGCTTAAAGGTTCATGAGTGTTTTTGTCACTCTGACAAGGTAGTATTAGTTCTAGAGACCGCCTGATTTCAAAGAATTTACCCAATGCCAAGGGGTATAACGAACATTCTATATTGGCTAGCTAGCAAGCGCCATAAGTGAACTATTTAAAGTTTGTGAGTGTTTCCGTCTCTCCAATGGCGTCAATTGATTTTTGAGATTGCCTAATCTTGAAAAGCTGTCTAGACTACCCAAGGGCATTTGGATCTTTCTAACTTCAATTGGGCTCAGGAAGTGACCAATTGATTGGACTAGAGTTTGAAAAGCCGGTTTGGGCTTGATAATGTTATGACATGTTACTGGAGAACCGATGTGGATCGAAGATTACCAAGCAGGCAAAAATGAGGTGCCTACAAATATCATTATACTATTATTTCTTTGATGCATGTATTGTCTTTAGTTCAAAAGCATTGATATCTAGAACATGCATTGAGAATTGTTAGTTTTGATAATTGCATATGTTGAAATTTAAGATATTTAAGTGATGTGTCACCATTGGCTTTCTATATAACTCGTTGATGAAATTGGCATATCTTTAGTTGATATATGCATGATGTAAATTGTAACATATGGTTTTCAAACTGACTCTAACTATGATGAGATGTAGTACCTCTAACTCATTATATACGATGCAGCCTAACTTTATTTTCTTGTTGCCTCTACCTTTTAGTGGAACTCAATTATACATTGTTTCTCTTTTTACTAATGGGTTTTTTTTCAAAGTACAGTTCTCAGAATTTCCCATGGAATAGACAAGGTTATTACGCTGTGCTGTGCTATTAAGATAAGAACAAAATGTGGGGGTTATGATTGAATTGCCTAAAAAAGTTTTATATTAAGATTAATCAGTAATCATATTTTTCTTGAGATTTCATTACATAATATAAGGTTTTATTAATCTTTTGTGGGAGAATTTTGCTTGAAAATTTTGCAGGTTTGTGTAGCGTTACTACTATGGAGCATTTGGCTGATGTGACTTTAGAAAATATATTGAGGCAGGCTTGACAAGCTGATATGTTACTTATTGCCTTTGGACTAGTGCTTAAGGCTAGATCCTTATATGTTCAAGAGGGATGAGTGTAAGCCCACAGGGAATCACCGAGGGAGATATCCTAATATCAATGGTTGGACATTTCATGAAGGATGTTCAATGGATAGAAACAATTCATACTGCGTGATGCATGTCCAACACTCATTATATTAGGAGATACTATATAGATGTTCTCATGCTCATCCCTAAGACAGTTGTGCTGTGAAATGTGAATGTTAAGAAAATGTGTTAACCTTGAATGAATCCAAGGCAGGCATACTCCCACAAGTTATTTGTTACATGTGTCCTTGAAAGATTTACCTAACTAAGAGCCGTAGTGAGGCCGCAACTGTAAGAATTGGATTATTCTCTGGTAACTCTCATGAGAATCAAGATTTAGTGCCTGGCCATTAATAGCACTACCCCATGAACATGTCTAATAGTCGGTACTTTGTGTATGACATGTCGAACTCTGGCTCAAATAATCTAGTTCAAAACCTAGTTCACTATAATCCTTCAGAGAAAGACTAATATCACTAAGTGAGGTTCAAGTCCAAAAGATACCTAACCTATTGCGCAATATTATGTTTGCCCAAATTTTTATATATTAATTTATAATGGTTTGCCAAATTTTCATATATTAGTTTATACTTGAAGAGTTTATATTCTTTCAAAATTTTAAAACTTGTGGGGGATTGTTGGAAATTATGTTTGGGAACATTTCAAATTTTCCATTTTATTTATTAGATTTTATGTTACAAAGTTAAATATATTTTATTATATTTAGGTGGCTATTTTCAATAGCATGGAACATGATATCTATGGCTCTTTGACTATTGTATAATGATACAGCCGTTGGTCCTTTTACAGCCAAGAGTCACGTGAGTATTATTGTGTGTGTATATATATATATATATATATATATTCATGCTATCATCACATGAGAAAAGAGGAAGGGGAACACTATTCTCTATACTAAAGTTTCACCTTTACATACATAATCTTTCTCTTTTAGTTTCATATATACTTTTATATTTGTATTTTATGAAAACCACTATTGGGACACTTCATCTTCTTTCAGTTGACGTGACATTTGAAAAGAACGACTTGTGAGCATTTGTGTTAAATCTCAGAACCATTAATGTTTGCTAAAACATTTACGCAGGAGGTACAACGACTTTAAGACAGCGACTATGTCGTGCCTTACTATCTCACAGCCCAAACTGTTTTAACTTATTTCAATCTTATTTTCACATATTACATTATGTATTTGTTTGTTGTTATTTGAATATATTAATGGATAATGAATTCTTGTTGTTTAATCTATATTATGTGAATTTTTATACTAACTATTTTACCAAGTGATGTACTAATACATGACAAAGATACTGTGGCCTCTCTCGCTTGCAATGTTGAGTAAGTTTGTCACTCTTTGCAAGGAGAACCCCATTCTTGGGTCGAGGCAGCCCACACTTTGGGCCATTAGTAACAAACTCTTAATTATATACCCAAGATCTCTCAGTTAAAGACAAACTTATGATATAGTAATCAATGTTAGTTCAGAAATCTGTAAAAGAAAGAAGAAGATTAATAATCGCTTCCAAGGCACGATTAATATCCCTTTCCTTAAGACGATATTCGCCCCCACCAATTCTCAGAATCTAGTGTGCACCGGGTTAATGGCGAATCGCCTCCAGGATACAATGGAGCCCAGAAAAATCTGTAATTCTGACTGCGTGTTGCACACACGAAATCAGACCCGAATACCCTCTGATTATCAAGTCTGCCAAGAATCTGAATGTCTATTTCTGCAAAAACAAACTTCAGAGAGATGATGAATAATAAAACTAGAAAAGAATCAAGAACTGTATTGCCTTTCAATATATAGAGAAGTTGTAGGAAAAATTATATATTTTTGTCTGCGAATTTGCCATGTTTTTATAAACATTTTGGTGTCTTTTTGGACCAGACATGACTGTTAGAATTCAAATAATAACTGATTTCTAACAGTCACTTGCAGGTTTAAACACAGTCGTCAGATCGCCCATTTCTTAATCTAACGGTGTAGATCGCATCTATTTATTATTTGATCATATCATACATCACACCTCTATGATCAGGTGTGGTTCTCACCATACAATCTTTTTTGCTTATGTATTAGCCATCCGATCGTTGATTATCGTGATTGACAAAAATCAATGGTCTTGATCACACGCCACACGCGCACGTGCTACGTGTCCAAGTGCCAAGTGCGCCACTAAAGGGCCACATTGCGCCACGCGACTCGCACGCGAGACGTGCGCGTGGCGCACATGTGACTTGGCGCACATGTGACTTGGCACACATGCTCACACTTGAGTGCTACACCCAATCATTGCTCTAAAGCAATACATAGAAAGTTGTTGGCATTTATAAATGCCTTACAAAACTTCTCACTTTTCAATGTGGGATTCATTTAATAAGGCAATAAAGACTTTCTTCAAAGCTAGTCAAAACCAAAATAAAAAAACCCCAAAACTACAACATATATTATATATTTTGAAAGTAATTTCAACAATCCCCCACCATTTTCAAAATAATTTGAAAAACATATCTTGGCCAGACAAGGAAAACTAATGCATAAATGAAGGTGTCTTATGGACTTGAACCATCACTTAGTGATAACACATCAAGGTTAACAAGGATGGCATAGTAGGCAAGCTTTGAACTAGCAATCCTGTATAGCTAACCGGACATGTTTCACACATTAGTATTCTCTTCTTTAGGTAAATTCATAAAAGCCGACACGTGGATTGGCCTTGTGTCTATATCCTGTTTCATGAGTGCTCTAGAGACTGCCCAAGTCATCATAGAAGGCGGCACCACCTTCGACACTCATATAGGTAGACCTATCTAAAGTGTTCCAGTAACTTAAACACTTCAACACAATATATTATAAGTTTATTAAGAGCATATTGCTCAACCTTCCCCATTTACATTACTGGTACCAAGCACCTTTTTTCTTGGGATGAACAATATGTATAGTGCTTGCAGTCACTACATCTGATGTACTTTGGCTCATTGAACTCGAGACTTGATGTTTCAAGCGTTGAGTCGAGTTTCCACCAGTGATGACTAATCATATGGGCCGAAGACCCATCCCTATTGATGTTTTTTTCACCAAGTCCCTTGCAAGTCCTTTAGTAAGCGGATCTGCCAAGTTTTGGCATGATCTCACAAAATCTATGGTGATAACTCCATCAGTGAGCATTTGTCTCACACTACTATGTCTCAGGCCAATATGCCTAAATTTTTCATTATAAATGTGGCTATATGCTCGTGACAGTGTAGCCTCACTATCACAATGCAAAGATATAGGTGACATTGGTTTAGACCAAAGAGGAATTTCTAACAACAAATTCCTAAGCCACTCAGCATCTTTGCTACAAGAAGCCAAAGCTACAAACTCTGCAGCCATGGTAGAGTCTGTAATCAAAGTCTGCTTCTTAGAACCCCAGGAGATAGCTCCTCCACCAAGGAGAAATATCCACCCACTAGTTGATGTATGATCATCTCGGTCAGATATCCAACTAGCATCAGTGTATCCTTCCAAAACCGTAGGATACCCACTGTAGCACAAACCATAATCCATGGTTCCTTTTAGATATTTTAAAACTCTTGTTACAGCATTCCAATGACTAGTGCCAGGATTACTAGTAAATCTACTAAGTTTACCAACTGCATAAGCAATATCAGACCGTGTGCATGTCATAACATACATCAAACAACCAATTACCCTAGCATACTTTAATTGATCAATAGCGCTACCAGTATTAGGATACAATTTCAGATTTGAATCAAACGGTGTACTCACAGGTTTGCAATTAAATGAATCAAATCTTCTGAGTATTTTTTTTTCTATATAATGTGATTGAGAAAGGACAATCTCATTAGTATTCCTTTTAATTCGGATACCCAAAATGACATCAGCAATACCCATGTCTTTCATTTCAAAATTAGATGACAAAAACTTCTTAACTTTCACAATGCTATCAATATCAGTACCAAAAATCAACATGTCATCTACATATAAACAGATAATCACACCTTTATTATTATTGAACTTACTATAAACACACTTATTAGATTCATATATTTTAAAGTCGTTAGTAACCACAACTTGATCAAATTTCTCATGCCACTGTTTAGGTGCTTGTTTAAGTCCGTAAAGAGACTTAACCAACTTACAAAATTTATGTTCTTGTCCAGGCATGATAAAACCCTCAGGTTGGTCCATGTAAACTTCTTCATCCAATTCACCATTTAAAAATGCAGTTTTAACATCCATTTGGTGAATTTCGAAGTTATAGATAGAAGCTAATGCAATAAGCAACCGGATAGTACTAATTCTAGCAACAGGTGCATAAGTATCAAAATAGTCTATACCTTCTTGTTGTTTAAAACCTTTAGCAACTAATCTGGCCTTAAACTTGTCTATAGTTCCATCTACCTTTATTTTCTTTTTGAAAATCCATTTACATCCAACAGGAACAGAACCAGGTGGTAGATCAACTAATTTCTAAGTTTTATTGCCCATAATAGAGTCCATTTCATCTTTAATAGCCTCTTTCCAAAAAGCTGAATCTTGAGACTTCATAGCCTCATTGAATGAAAGAGGATCAGGTTCTATAGAAGGCGAAACCGAAGTTTGTTTAGAGATAGAATCTCTAGTACCTTCTACCAAATAAACAATAAAATCTGGCCCAAAGGACTTTTCAGTCCTAATCCTTTTACTCCTTCTAGGTTCAGAAGATACAATGACATCTTTTTGTGGTTCCAAAGATCGGTCCACATGTTTTCTAGTCTCATTTATGTTGGAAATAGACGTGAAACTATTTTCATAAAAGACTGCATCTCTAGATTCAAAAACGGTATTGATCTCAATTGAATCATTAGTCTCAATAACAAGAAACCTATATCCTTTACTGTGTTTTGCATATCCTAAGAAAATGCATTCAATAGCTTTTTGTCCTAACTTCTTGATCTTAGGTTCAGGTAATCTAACAATGGCTCTGCAGCCCCAAACTTTAAGATAAGACAAATTAGGCTTTCTTTTGTTCCATAACTCATATGGAGACACTTTAGACATCTTATGAGGAACACGATTCAAAATATAACATGCAGTTAACATAGCTTCACCCCAAAAACTATTAGAAAGACCAGAATTAAAGAGCATAGCATTAGTCATTTCTACTAAAGTTCTGTTTTTCCTTTCAGCAACTCCATTTTGTTGTGGAGTGTAAGCCATAGAGGTTTCATGGATAATACCAACAGATTCACAAAATGCAGGAAAATGATATTCACCTCCCCTATCTGATCTAAGGCGTTTAATCTTAGCATTACATTGACATTCAATTTCTGTTTTATAAACTTTAAACTTATCTAAAACTTCATCTTTAGCATGTAGTAAATAAATATAATAGAATCTTGTATAATCATCAATGAAAGTCACAAAGTACTTTTTGCCTCCTCTAGTAGGGGTACTATGCATATCACACACATCACTATGAATTAATTCCAACAAAGTACAATTTCTATCAACCTTCGAGAATGGTTTTCTAGTGATTTTAGTATGCATACATATTCTGCATTTATCATTTATGTCATTTGCACATTTAGGAATTAATTCTAACTTAACCATATCATGCATTCTTCTTGAATTAACATGTCCTAAACGAAAATGCCATAAAGAAAGAGTATCAACCATATAAGCAGAAATATTCACTTTATTAATATTAAGCTTGAACGTGCCCTCATACAAATATCCTTTTCCAACAAACATCCCTCCCTTAGTCAAGATAAATTTGTCCGACTCAAATACAAGTTTAAACCCAAACTTATTAACAAGACTCCCAGACACCAGATTCTTTCTAACTTCTGGTACATGATACACATCAGTAAGAGTAAGGCTTTTTCCAGAAGTAAACTCTAGATTCACAGATCCTTTTCCCTTGACTGCTGCAGTGGACGAGTTGCCCATGTAAAGAACATTGCCGTCCTCCATGGGTTCATAGGTCTTGAAAGAACTTTTGTCTTTACAAACATGTCTCGTCGCACCAGAGTCAATCCACCATGCTTCATTATCTTCAAGGATATTAACCTCGGATATCATGGCCACAAATTTCTCCTTAGAGTCTTTAGCATCGTTCCCTTTTTGTTTCTTAAAGAGACGACACTCTTTCTTGTAGTGGCCTTCCTTTTTGCAGTAGAAACATGCCCCCTTCTTTTTCTTCTTATTGTGATTTTGGTTATTTCCAGAATTATTGCCACTGTTACCAGCATTTCTGCCTCTCTTACAATTATCTTGTCCAGATTGGGAGGACTGTTCTGACCCTTGTCCATCCTCCATCATATGAACCTTGGAGGCATGAGAGCTATGCTCGTCATTACTGTCTCTTTTTTCGAAATTCCTCCTCAATCCGAAGATGACGGCCCAATTCTTCAAGAGACAGGTCCTCCTTTTTGTGTTTAAGACTCTTTTTGTAGTCTTTCCATGATGATGGAAGTTTATCCAAAATGGCAGAAACCGTAATGGATTCATCCATTTTCATGTCATACTAATTGAATTGGTTTAGGATATGCATGATTTCATGAAACTGCTCAATAACAGGACGAGTATCAGACATCTTATAATTGAAAATTTTTTAAGCCAGAAATTTCTTACTGGTGGCGTCCTCCATTAAGTACTTGGCTTCAAGTGCATCCCACAATTATTTAGCAGTCCCCTTATTCTGGTACATATCGAACAGAGTATCAGACATTGCATTGCAGATGTGTCCTTTGCATATGTAGTCATCTTGCTCCCATTTCATCCTTGTCCTTGTTTCAGCCACAGTCTCATCTTCATTTGCAGCGGGCTTAGGGGTGGTGAGAACATACACCACTTTGAGACTGGCAAGTAGGAAGTGCATCTTCTTCTACCATCTTTTGAAGTTTGCTCCATCAAAACAATCCAGTTTCATAAAGTCTGCAGAAAACTCTCGTAATGATGCAGCCATGATCGAATATCGTCATAAGATTGTTAGTTCAGAAATCTGTAAAAGAAAGAAAAAGATTAATAATCGCTTCCAAGGCACGATTAATATCGCTTTCCTTAAGACAATATTCGCCCCCACCAATTCTCAGAATCTGGTGTGCACCGGGTTAATGGCGAATCGCCTCCAGGATACAATGGAGCCCAGAAAAATCTGTAATTCTGACTGCGTGTTGCACACACGAAATCAGACCCGAATACCCTCTGATTATCAAGTCTGCCAAGAATCTGAATGTCTATTTCTGCAAAAACAAACTTCAGAGAGATGATGAATAATAAAACTAGAAAAGAATCAAGAACTGTATTGCCTTTCAATATATAGAGAAGTTGTAGGAAAAATTATATATTTTTGTCTGCGAATTTGCCATGTTTTTATAAACATTTTGGTGTCTTTTTGGACCAGACATGACTGTTAGAATTCAAATAATAACTGATTTCTAACAGTCACTTGCAGATTTAAACACAGCCGTCGGATCACCCATTTCTTAATCTAACGGTATAGATCGCATCTATTTATTATTTGATCATATCATACATCACACCTCTATGATGAAGTGTGGTTCTCACCATACGATCTTTTTTGCTTATGTATTAGCCATCCGATCGTTGATTATCGTGATTGACAAAAATCAATAGTCTTGATCACACGCCAAGTGCCAAGTGCGCCACTAAAGCGCCACATTGCGCCACGCGACTCGCACGCGAGACGTGCACGTGGCGCACATGTGACTTGGCGCACATGCTCACACTTGAGTGCTACACCCAATCATTGCTCTAAAGCAATACATAGAAAGTTGTTGGCATTTATAAATGCCTTACAAAACTTCACACTTTTCGATGTGGGATTCATTTAATAAGGCAATAAAGACTTTCTTCAAAGCTAGTCAAAACCAAAATGGAAAAACTCCAAAACTACTACATATATTATATATTTTGAAAATAATTTTAACATTGAACACACATCAAGTTCTATAAATAAATAAATATACATATTTTTATAAATATACGATATTTATAAGGATAAAACTAAAACGGCAGACTAAAACTCACTGATATTAATACATACCATATTAATGAAAAAAAAAAGTACGCTAGGTATTAGGATTAACAACTATGTTGTTTGTTAGAGGAAAAGGGATGTCCAAATTCATGTGTGTCGAAAATTCTTAGTTTCAAGTAAAATATACTGATGTGGTGGGGAATGGAAGGTACGTACAGGATTCGCTGCAGAACTTGATAGAGAGATCAATAAAGAATATGGAAAAACGAATTAAATAACAGTGGAACTGAGTTATTACACTTTTTATAATTTTCTCTTGTCAGAGAACAATTAGACCTTGGAGATAATATGCAAAACATGTTCAATTGTTACTAGAAAATGGACTGCCTGTTAATAATGTATATATGGATCTCTTCTTTTGGTGCAGCTGTTCCCTGAAATGACTGATCTTCGCATCAACTCTTGCAGAGAAACCGATCTGAGTGGTCTTCTTGGAATTGTGTTGTTCCCTCAACCACATTTCAATGTCTGTAATGTCTTTCCTGCAATACTTCATTTCTTGGATGACGTGATCGTCCATGGGGTAGAAAAACCTCTGGATGACAATGTGTATGAGATATGGTAGAAGAGAAACAGCCACCACGAGCAGAGTCACAGCCCAATAAATTGGTGCAGGCCCGAGAGCTTCAGTGAAGAGGTGAAATCCTATTTGTGAGTAGTCGGGAGGGAGAGCAGCATACAAGAACAAGAAGATATACCAGCATAAGATGCTTCCCCAAATGAAAACATGTTGAATCCAAGTGAAATGGCTGATGATGAGAGCTATCTGACAATTTACGGTCCATATTACGCACGTATATGTAATGGCACCTATATGCGCAATATCTGCCACGCGTCCTTGTTCTTCAAAAGGACCTGGAGAAAGCGCGTACACGTTTATGGCGAAGATGACTAGAGAAGACAGCACACCATTCAATATCCATCCGTTGACACGCTTCCAACTGAAATAAATGTTCCTTTGTCCCTGTTGATAAAGGGCTGGAAACTTTCCATGCATTGACAAAGGAAAAAAAATTAAAACTGATCAATTAGTTAATGGGAGGGGAAAAAATAAAAAAAAAAAACAGAAAAAGTAAATTTGCTGTTTTGATTTCGCTCAATATATACCTGCAGGCAAACATCTGCTGGAACATCCTGCTCGAAGACGCCCAATGATATAACAGGCAAGGATGTCAAGAGGACATTGAACATGACCATGGACCAATCATCATACAAAACCCCCCCTGAGAAGCTCGTGTACACTTCGTAGTAGAACAGAGTAAGACCGAACGCTAAGTTCTTGTAGACAAAGTATAGAATCTGCAGGGTGAGAATGAAGAAGTCAAATCTGACATACAGATCCAATATATATATATATATATAAACATAGTGACAAGAGTCTTTAGATCATCTGGAAAGGAAGAAAGAAATTTCACCATCTTGGCAATTCTCTTGTAACACCAGTGCCCGTGAACAATAAGTAACCGCTCCAAGAAACGGAATTGAGGCAGTGAGAAGTCACTTGCCATGACTGCCTGCAAGCAAGCAACATGCCATGAGAATATTAAGAATGACTTTCAAAGAGAGCATAGTGTCTGAAAGTATTTGCTAATTTGCTTTGACCAGTACATCAGATATTCATGAATACATATGCTACCCATCAAAACTAAAATCATTTTTTTTTTTTTTTTAAAGTTTCAAGCTATAAGCAGCAAAAAAGAAGTTATCTTATGCAGCTTATTGTATAGGTTAATGAAAACTTAAGAGAAGGAAGGGAAAAAAAAAATATATATATATATATATATATAGTAGTCAAGTAATCAGCAGGTAAACAAACTCAAACTAACCTGCATACCTTCCATGCCGCTGATTCCAACTCCAATATCAGCTTCCTGAATCATGCCAACGTCATTTGCCCCATCCCCGATTGCCAAGGTTGTTTTGCCTGTAAATTCCTTTACTGATCGAGTAATCTGGAAATACAAGTATTACATGACTAACTTGGTTTGGAATATGCATGAACAGAAATATGTCCGTAAAACTATAGAAACTAGATTGTATGAAGGTGGTGAAAATTGTACATAAACTATTGTAGACCAGTTAGTTCAATTTTAGTGAAATATCTAAAGCCCCTAAGTTCAGTAAAATATACATGTACAAAATGAAACTGAAGTTGAATACTTCGTCCTACCAAAGCTTTCTGCTTTGGAGATACGCGGCAACATATAACAGATGAGCAACTAACTGCCAACCGCAAGAACTGATCCTTCATGTCACTTCTCAAAGCAATTTCAAGTGCTTTCCCATCTATCACCAAAGTAGAAGGAGCATCCTTGTTGCTTTCATCCCGAGTCACTTTATAAGAACTTTCAATTTGATGTAGAATGTCTTCTCTCATAGCCTGAAAAGCTAGAAAACAGAGAACTCATTATTCCTAAGTTAGAATTTTAAATATATATATATATATATATATACTTTCAATGGCTCATCCCATATTAAAATGCCAAGGTGAAAACAGTTACGGGGAATTTAATATTTCGTACTTTCTCTTTTTCATCATTTTTTTTTAAACCAAACGACGCAGATAGCTAATCATAGCCTTAGAAATAGATTTCACCTCCACTTGACCGTTTGATTCAGCTTCTTTGCTCAAACTCAAGTGAATCTGTTTCATACCATGCCAAAGTAAACTGCAAGCGAATCTGACAGATTGGAAGAATAAAATGTTTCAGCCAATATAGAAATTTTATAATCATATATGTATATTATTATGCCTTTTGATACTATATCTAGAAATGTATGGCACTTATAGAAGTCAAAATAATTGTTAAAATAATCACTCTTCTCACCCAACATTAATTGCTGTCTCCTTCTTGTCACCAGTGAGCAGCCATATCTTCAGGCCTGCTTGTGCAAGTTTATCTATGCATTCAGGAACCTGCATTAATGTTGAGAGTTGGGGAAAAAAAAATTAAAATTTAATACCTGGCACTTCTTGTTTTGGCAGCCTATGAATTTCAGCTTTGGTTTTGGCACCAAACTTTACCCATGCAAAACCGCAGAATTTTGAAAACACACACAATTTTTTGTTTTTTAGAATTTTGAAACTCAGAGCTATAACTTAGCTTATATTTTGGCAAAAGTAAATAATAACTTCATGAGGAACTGAAGCCATGTCTAATTGGAAACCACAAGATAGTGCCTTCAAGCTTTGATATGGCCAATTCTATGATTTTCTCAAAGGACTTTCAAATTAGACTGCCACAATAGATACACACGCACACGCACACGCACACGCACACATAGTGGCAAAGGAAAACCTGACCCCCTTTTGTAGCTTGTCTTCGATTGCCACAGCTCCCACTAGAATCAAATTTTTTTCAATCATGTCAGAGGCATTCTCTAGTAATTGTTCTCTTTGAGGACCCATTGTAGCCTTAGCTTTTGTAAACATTGAGTTCCAGTTTTCATACTCGGTTGTCTCAATTATTCGATATGCAAATGCCATAGTGCGCAAGCCATCTTCTGCGTAATTTGAAAGGTGTGAACTTGTTGCTTGTTGGCATGTCCTGCCGTTCTCTGAAAGCATATCAAAGATAATGCTGCAAACCAAAATGAACAGAAAAACAATTTAAATTCTGTAGAAATTTGAATACAAAGTATTCTTTTCAATTCAACTGCTGAAATGGGATCACATACTTGTCAGCACCTTTGCAAAGGAGAAAGATCTGTCCATCTTCATTGCTTACTATCACAGACATCATCTTCCTGGAGCTACTGAACTCCAATAGATTTAGAAGTTTATATTCCCTGACATTATCTTCATTATTACAGAAGGAAAAAACCAGAACTCGAAGAAAAAACATTGAGGAGAAAAAAGACTAGAAGAAACAGAAAATATGCAGTTTAGTTTCACCTCTCCACCTCCAATCCAGAAGAAGGGTCGAGCTCTTTGACAACCATTACAGATTGGGTTCTTCGGCAAAATTTGAATCCGAATTCCTGGGAAGCAATCAAGAAGGCAACTTCCTCAGGAGACTCTGCCTCATAGTTCAGTTTATCAGTTTCATCATCTTCAACAGGAATACCTGTGTGACATAAAGCCATAACTCTGAAGAACATTATCATGTCAGCCACATTGGATCCATAGATCCACAATTTGTCCATAAGCCGGTCATCCCTGAAGTTGAAACCCTTAATGACAGATTGTTGCCTTGAAGTGGAAATTCTTGAGTTTCCTGCACCTAGATTCTCAACACCTCCTTGTTCATGAGCGAGAACAGCCATTTTTATGCCAGCATCAGCTTCAGAGAACTCAAACATTTCAATGCTTCGACTAGTAGAATCCGACCCATCTAAACTAAATCTGTATCTCTCAACATCAATATTCATTCGTTTGGAAGCTGCAAGATCAACTTCATTTATCTCACCCCCGTATGATATCCCTTCAATAGAGCATTTCCTAAATTCCATCTGATTACAAGTCAAGGTCCCGGTTTTGTCTGACAAAATCATTTCAACCTGACCTAGTTCCTCATTTAAATTGGAAGTCCTGGCTACAACTGACTTACATGTTGCTTCATCATACAGCTCTACATCCCTGTTAATGAGTAGAGCTTGTAACACTTTGACAACTTCAATGGATACATACAAAGAAATGGGGATTAAGTATCCATACAATATGAGTGCCCTTATAAATTGCAAAAAACCCGAGAAAGCAGGCTTCGAAGGATTGAAGAATGGATCATCATCTTCTTGCAAATGAAGATACCACCACTTAACCATTTCAGATTCTGTAACTACTGCATAACCAAGGGAGGTGACTAAGGAAATCAGAACCAGCATAGAGAACAGGATGTAAATTACGCGATCCATTTTTCTCTCTATCTGGCTACGTTTAGATGGTGACCTAGTGGAATTTCGTACCAGTTTGGTATCAGGGCCGGTGAAGACTACCACTCCATACGCATGATCAGTATTTCGAAGTTTTGAGTCTCTCAGAAGCACTTGGGCTGGGCACAACAGGTATGTCCGGTTTTCGAATGTCAGATTCCCAACAAAGGTGTAAAGGTCTGAATTTGGATCCTCACAGTGTATAGTGGCTTTGAATCTGCTAAACTCAGTGTCCTCAACTAGACCGAGGGTGGCCTCCAAGCATCTTTTGACTTTCAAATTGGTTTCTCCATCAAGGTTCATGGTCTCTACATAACAAATGCCATCTTCATAGCTAGAAGATAACAATAGAAGATCACTTGGAAAATATTCATTCTTGCTAACTTTGACAACATCTCCCACACGAAGTGATTTCCATGCTTTGTCCAGAAATAAACCATTTCCTATGTGAACCTTCACTGTTCGGGAGTTTACATTCAGATCCTGCGGATCAGGGGGTTCAGTAATAAAATTTGAGTACATCCACAATTCCTTATACCAGAAGTCTACACTAAAACATAAAAGAGATAAGCTGCTCCAAGGTAGTCAAATGAACACAATCATTGCCACAAATTATCGATATAGAATAACATGCGTGGTTAATTGAGAAATTAATTAAGTGATTAGGAGGAGGAAAACACTATCCTCACATTTCTGTTACTGGAAGAAAGCTATATCAATATCGCTGACCATAAAGTTTGCATGTTCAACGTAGGAAATTCTAATGAAACAAAAGCCAGTATGCAGCAAAAGAAAATCACAAGGAAAAATAGAAGCTATCAATTAATGGAATACGAGAATATCCAGCTCAAGAAATTGAAACTATCAATAATGATCACTTATCTGAAGCAGTTAGAATTAGCGACTTAGAGAATTAAAAATTATTATTGCAGAGGAAAGAAATGAACCAATATAGTGTAATTTCTGGTACCTGCAAAAATCTATGCCAATCTTCAACAGCCTCTTTGAGCATGCTAATCCCAACAACAAATAAAAGGGGGGCAATCAAACTTACTGGAGAAACAGGAGCCAGGGAAGTGACGGACAGCACTGCAGCCAAAAGAAAGTAAAGATTTGCAACTCTGCGGAACTGCTCAAACAGTGCTATGGGTAGGAAGGTCACAACATTGTACTTTGTAGTTGATATGTAGTTATTCGGGTACTTATATGGTTTCATGATCGTGTGTAGTTTAGATTCATTGCAGAATACCACCCGAGAGAATCCCGGCTGGCCAAGGAGCTGCTGCTGCTGAACAGGTGCTGCAGCATCATCAGCCGCAGTATTAGGCCGAAAGCATGAATATGAATACAGTTTGCTCCACTTTATCTTCCCCTTCGTTCTCCCAGCTGATGGCTTCGGCATTCTTTCCGAATTTCTGAACTTGTTTTTTTTTTTTTTGTTTTCAGTGGAACATGAAACTCTCATCAATACAACTGATCATATGGTCAGCATAAGCCCCCCCACTAGTGAGTGGACTTTTTATTCTAGTTAACTACAAGGGGCCTGTTTTTTTTTTTTTTTTTTTGGCATAAAACTGTGGATTTCAAACAATACGTTGTCAAGGAAAATGGGATTTGAATATGCATGATGGAAACTTCTCAAACTTGTCTCTTCCAAATCGTCCTTTTCTTTTTTGTCCCTACTCTACTGATTCTTCATCTTCTTAGTAATTACCACCAACACCCTCCATTGAGAGAGAACTTCCCAATGCTGAGCTTTGGACTTTTCTTGGATCTAGCAGGCCAGCCATTAAGATCATCAAAGGAAAATAAAGCAGGCCTGCCATCGCCCGTGCTTCACGCGTAAACAACCATTTCCTTCCAAGCCTCCATGCCACCACCACCCTTCTTTGTAGACCTAGTTTAATCCGAATTCAACCTACTATTATATATATATACATATATTGTATGGACACACTGAAGTTACACATCACAAAACTCACGTAGAACAGAAGACGGTAATTGAATAACTAAGGGAACCCCCCCAATTATATACTTTTGATTTGCTCTCTTGATTCGAAGTTGGATCTCATGTTAGGAATCAATTTTCTACAGAAACCCAAGATAGAAAAATCCATTTGGGATGTCTAAATTCATCATAGCGCGCACTAGATAAACAATGCATATAACTTTTTATTAAAGTATGTGTACCACTAGATATGATTTCCTAAATTGTGCAGAACGAACTGCCAGCTTCCTCTAGATTCAAGAAACGTATCTTAATGCATTTCCGGACGTGGAAAACGATAATTGAGAGTCAACAGTGTCATTATGGTGGTGACTTAAAATATCCCAATTGTTGTTTGATTTTCATTCCATAGAAACTATCAATAACTACTTATTTCTTTACAGGTATTTCATAAAAGCCGTTTAATCTCCCATGGAATTTTGCATTGAGAGGTGGTCTCAGATTTTATTTTCTGGTTTTGCTTTCTGAATATTGTTGAGACTGCGTTTTGTAAACTAGTTTTAAAAATTATTTTATAAATTTTTTTCTGAAAACATGACATGTCTAAGAACTAAAAGAAGGTTGCTTTCTAAGTTTTCGAAAATATTGTCATAGTAAAATTAAAATAATATGAAAATAATGATATTTTTGAAGTTTTTTTAATATTTTTATTTTCTAAAGCAAGCAAAAAACAAAATAAAATTTTTTAAAATGCTACCAAATGATGCCGACCTACCAAGTCAAACCTGGATCGAATTTCATAACCGCATAACAAATAACGAACATTAAAATAAAGGGGGGGTACCCTGCGTAGTACATACAATAAGACAGAATTTAAGTAACAGTAACTTGGTTTCAACGCAGCACTAAATATTTTTTGGTAAATTGAAAATTTCATCAAAAGCAGCCGTCCAAAAACTCGTACGGCAGTTTAATATTCGGTTTTAATGTTTACTTTTGCTTCCTATTAGTCCTTTTTGGAGAGCATTGTTCTGAGTAAGAGATCAAATTTTCAAACTTTTATAACCTCCACGGCAACAGCAACAATTTTTAAAGTAATAGATAATGAACCCAATGTCCTCCCTCGTATATAAATTTTCATTAGAATATTGAAGTAGTTGAATATGAGAAAAGCAAACATATAGAATAGAAATATATATAGATCGGTCATTTGTTGTTTTTTCATTTTCTTTATTTAGTAAAAATAAGGACATCAATGTTGTAAAAGCAATTGCATGCCGCGATGTAGTCATGTAACCATGTTATAGAGTTTTCATTCTAGAAAAGAGAAGAGAAGAGAATCAAAATACAATACAAATTAGATTTCATAAAACAATTCTTTTTCCACACACACGCACCTCTTCTTCTCCCTCTCACTTCAGTTCTTCTTCTTCTTATTCTTCTTCATATAGTACCGAACACTTTATTAGCGCCCATGTTATAACTAACCTAAACTAACTTCTTACCTAGGAAGTACAGACACTCCATTGGAAGAGCCGTACCAGTGTCGGACGCTTGTTGGACACGGACACGCGTGGGATACTCGTCGACACGTGTCCGACACTCCATCCTACGTATCTAATTATTTATTTATTTATTTTTACATCGGACACTTCAAGGACACAGCTTAGACAAGCGTGTCCCGTTTTGGATACTTTAAGAACATGCGAGGCCTCAACTATAAATTTTGAAACTAATTATTGGTTTGAAGAAGAAGAAAAACAAATATGCTATGATGACAGATAGTTGATTAAATGTAATGACATTTTAATATTTTTGGTTATTAATGTGTTTGTTTACTTTATATTTTTTATGGAATGTAATTATCTAATCATGAATTTGTTGCCGATTAAGTAGTGAAATATGTTCTTTTTTTATTTTTAATTTGTGTAATCTTCTATATTTTTCACATTTTTTGTATAATATTTATATATATAACATATAAAGAATATAAAAATATAATATTTTGCCGTGTCCCTGCTGTGTCGTGTCCAACATTTTTTAAAAATTGTCGTGTCAGCTTGTCCGACACTTGTGTCCGTATCCATGCTTCTTAACTTCTTACTAACCACCTCTGACCTATTCTCTTAACAATACAACTGCTCCTTGCTGCTGATTCTTTTTCTTCTTCTTCTTTGTTTGTTCTAGCTACCATGCCATCCTTTGTTCTTCAATCTTCTTGCACCGCCCTTAATATCATTCAATTCATCCCTATTCTTATTATTAGAGTATGCTACTTAATTACTTAAGGATTGATGGGGACTGACCATAAATTCCCCTGATCACACCGCACGCTCGAGGTACTCAGAGAAATGGGGGGCTACTAATGGGGACTGATTATGAATTTTCCTGATCACACCCCACGCTCGGAGTACTCAAAGGAATGGGGAGCTACTGATGGAGACTGACCATGAATTTCCCTGATCACACCCCACGCTCGGGATACTCAGAGGAATAGAGGGCTACTGATAGGGAACAACCAAGAACACCCTTAACAGCTCGACCAAGAGAAAGTACACACGGGTTGTTAAATTCAGCTAATGACGTATTGTGCATTACAATTATTGAGGCTTTACCACCAAACATGTTGATATCTCGAAGGACGCAGATGGGATCGAAAGAAGGAAAAGCACCACGAAAGGAGGATCGACCTTGAGAGGTCCAGCTGACTAGGGCCTAACCAAGGAGGTCATGACCAACCAGACCATGGTTGTGCACGGCCGAGCGAACCACGCCCAAGCGAGCCTTGTGAGTTGGTGCCGATCATTCATCCCACCAGGCACGCCAGTAAAAGCCATTATTGACAACCCAATCATGATGACGTGCTCCCAACTCTAAGACTTCACGTGTAAGAGGAGGTGGTCACCTCACTCACTCTAACACACACCTAAGGGAGCTCCACGTTTGGGGTTGGACAACCACTCCTCCCACTACCCTGCCACTAGTCAGGATCTCTAATGCCACGTGGAGAGACAGCCGTCTTCCACCCTCTCCATGCATGCAACGCCCCTTTAGGGCTACCAGAATGGTTGCCAATATAAAAGGAAAAATCATCTCTTTCAACAAGGTACGCAAACAAAAACCCTAGCTAAAACTCTGTTGAAATATATTCAGAGACCTAACTTTGGCATCGGAGTGCCCTTAGTAGGTATCACACCGATGCCCCTCACCCCTTTCCCTTCTCAGATTATTAGAGCTGATTGTTGCTGATCTGGAGACAAACTTACTGCATTATCAGTTGGCGCTGTCTGTGGGAAACGATTTCCTTCTACTTTCATGGTCGTCACCAGGTCCGGCACTTCACGCATCCCCTTACCCATGGCTGATCAAAACACCAACAGGGTCGCGGATGACCAACACACCGACAGAGTTGCAGCCCTCGAAACCCGGATGGCCGATGTTATGGCCAAGATGCAAATGCTGATTACCCAAAACCAGGAGTTGCTTCAGCGACTCCCTGTTGCCCTCACAGGAGGACAACTGCCTAGAGCTCAACCAGAGAATGAAAGAAGTCACGCCAGCCGAGACGTGAACGAAGATCCCGTCTTGCCTAGCGGTGGCATCTTGCACCTTAGTGTTGTGTGACCACCCCGAAATGACAATGCCCTATCGGATGAAACATAAAGCCAGGCCCCTGGCCCACACCCTCAACGTCACCCCCAACACACCGAGACAGAAGGAGAAAGGAGGGACAACCCCCGGCGTGGGACGAGCGTTTAAGAGCTCTTCAAGCCTAGATGACCGGGGTCATGGAGGCGGTGAAGACTAGAACTCCAAACACCGTTGAGGAGATGGTGAACAGAACCAACTCCCCATTCACCTAGGCAGTCATGCAGGTCCCTCTACCGCTCAAGTTCAAAATGCCCACCATAGAGATGTTCGATGGGACGAAGGACCCATTGGACCACCTGGAGACCTACAAGGCCTTGATGCAGCTCCAGGCCGTCCCCGACGAGATTATGTGCCAAGCCTTTCCTGTCACTCTCAAAGGTGCAGCTAGAGTGTGGTTCAACCAAATTCAACCCTCCACTGTCAGTTCCTTCATTCAGCTTAGCAAATTGTTCATTGGACACTACATTGGAGCCCAACGACAGAGGAAACCGGCGACCAGCCTACTTAATGTGAAGCAAAAGAAAGATGAAACTCTTCGAGAGTTTGTCACCAGGTTTAACTTGGAAACCCTTAAAGTGGACGATGTTGACAACAAGGTCGCAGTCACTGCTTTCATGAGCGGAGTCAGGACCCATAAATTCATGTTTTCGTTGGCCAAGGAGCCTCCGAAGACTATGGCGGACCTCATGATCAAAGCCCAGAAGCATATGAATGTTGAGGATATGATGAATGCTAGATGGGAGCGTGATGGGAGCGCCACCTCCCGATCAGACAAAAAGAAGAGATCACCCGAAGACAAGGACGACCGAGACAAGAAAGCCCCAAAAAGAAAGAAATCAAAGGAAGTACTACCGATTCCATAAGGACCACGGCCACAACATAGACGACTGTTTCGACCTCAAGCAACAGATAGAGAACCTGATAAAGGAAGGGCACTTGGGGAGGTACATTGCTGGCCAAGGGCAAGACAGAGCACGACCGACCGAGAAGAAGAGCCCGAAAAGAGCCCCAGCACAACAACGCCCGATTGGAGAGATAAGGGTCATCTTTGGGGGTTTTGGAGGTGGCAGCGAGTCTTCGTCAGCTAAAAAGAGCCATGTCAGGAGAGCAAAGCAAGCAGAAGTGTTCTCAGTAGACAGACTGAGCAAAAAGGCCTGACCTGACGTTCCAGACGTAGTATTCACCGAGGACGAAGCTTCAGAGCTGAGTCACCCGCATCATGACACCCTGGTGGTCAGTGCCATCATTGCCAACTTTAGAACCTGACGAATCCTTATCGACAGTGGCAGCTTGACTGACATCCTTTTCTGGGGAGCCTTCAAGCAATTGCAAATACCGAGAGAGGCACTGAAGCCCATGACTTCCCCCTTTGTGGGGTTCACCGGCGATTGGGTCGTCCCTGTAGGTTCCATCGAGTTGCCCATCAGCCTGGGGGATGACCCCTAACAAACCACGAAGTTGGTCAACTTTTTAGTTGTGGACTGCGCCTCAGCCTACAATGTGATTATAGGGTGTACAACCCTGAATCAGTTCAAGGCAGTCACGTCCACATATCACCTAAGGTTGAAGTTTCCTACAGAACACGGGGTAGGAACTGTAAAGGGCGATCAGGTGACCGCGAGAGAATACTACTTGGCATCCATCAAGGGGGATGCCGCCAAAGAGACCCTCGTAATAGAGGAGTTAGAAGTCAGAGACGAAGAAGAACTTAGGCCGAGAGAACCCGTGGAAGAGTTGGAACAAGTCCCCATCCACCATCCAGCTCAGGACAACAGCACACAATCGCTTAAGGTTGTCATGATTGGTACTGGAGCTCCAAAGTAACTCAAGCAGGAGCTGCGACGATTCTTGAAGGACAACGTTGACGTCTTCACCTGGACCTATGAAGATATGCCAGGTATCAACCCTGAGATTGCCACTCACTACCTCAACATTTCACCGGAGGCTAAACCAGTCAAGCAGAAAAGGAGAAGCTTCGCCCCCGAGCACAACGAGGCCGTCGCAGAAAAAGTGGACAAGCTCATCCAAGCCGAATTCATCCGAGAGGCATAGTACCCGACCTATCTCTCAAACGTTGTAATGGTGAAGAAGGTGAATGAAAAATGGCGGATGTGCGTAGATTTCACTGATCTCAACAAGGCCTGCCCCAAAGACAGCTTCCCCCTACCTACCATTGACCTTCTGGTTGACTCTACAGCCGGATACGAGATGCTCTCCTTTATGGACGCTTTCTCGGGGTACAACCAGATCAAAATGGCAGAACGCGATCAGGAACACACCGCATTCATTACCGACAGAGGATTACACTGCTACTGAGTGATGCCCTTTGGCCTGAAAAATGCTAGGGCAATCTTACTAGAGGCTAGTCAACAAAATGTTCAAGTCCTAGATAGGACGAAACGTGGAAGTATATGTGGACGACATGCTAGTAAAGAGCAAGCAAGCTACCAACCATTTAGAGGATTTGGAAGAAACCTTCCACACCCTTAGGTACTACAACATGAAGTTAAACCTGGCCAAATGTGCATTCGAGGTGGCCTCGGGGAAGTTCCTAGGTTTTATGGTATCGCAGAGAGGCATCGAAGCAAACCTAGAGAAAGTCAGGGCCACACTAGACATGCAGGCCCCGAAGACAAGCAAGGATGTTCAACGACTAGTAGGACGTGTGGCGGCCCTGAACAGGTTCATCTCCAAGTCAACCGAAAAATGCCTACCTTTCTTCCGGATGTTAAGAAAAGCATTCCAATGGACAGGCGAATGTGAGGAAGCCTTCCAACAGGTAAAACACTACTTGGGCTCTGTTCTCCTGCTAAGCCGAATGGTCACAGGAGAGGAGCTTTATCTCTACTTGGCCGTCTCAGCAACGATAGTCAGCTCAGCCCTTGTGCGAGAGAGTGAAGGAGCCCAAAAGCCAGTGTACTACACAAGCAGAGCACTCAGAGGAGCTGAGGAAAGATACCCGAAGATGGAGTTGTTGACCTTCGCTTTGGTGAACTCAGCGCGGAGGCTCTGGCCGTATTTCCAAGCCCATACGGTTGTGGTCTTAACAGATTAGCCCATCAAGAAAATCCTGCACAAGCCTGAAACTTTTGGTCGACTCATGAAATGGTCAGTACAGCTCAGCCAGTTCAACATTCAATACAGGCCCCGAACAGTTGTTAAAGGACAAGTAGTAGCAGATTTCATTGCAGAGTTTACCACCCAACCTCATAACCCACCCGACGTGGAGGACGCCGAGAATAACTGGGTACTGAACGTCGACGGCCCCTCCACTAAACAATCCAGCAGGGCAGGCGTGGTTCTTGTTACCTCGGATGGCCAGAAAGTGGAGTACGCTCTCAGATTCAAATTCCCTACCACCAATAATGAGGCCGAGTATGAGGCGCTCATCGCCGGGCTCAGAATTGCTCGGTGAATGGGGGCAGAGTAGATTACCTTCAGTGGAGATTCGCAGTTGGTGATAGAGAAGATCTAGGGGGAGTATGAAGCCAGAGGGGAGAAAATAAAGGAGTACTGCCAGATGGCCAGAGACTTGGTCAGAAAATCCTCCAAAGTAGTATTGCAGAGGGTCCCCTATCTGGAAAATGAAAAGGCAAACAAATTAGCGAGAATAGTGTCCTTAGACCAACCCAATCCCGAAGTGCCCTTGGAAACTCTCGATTCACTGAGCATTCAAACCCCAGAAGTCAATGCGCTGGAAACAGACGACTCGTGGGCTAAGCCAATCAGGGATTACCTAGAGCACAACATCCTCCCAGAAGATAAGCTGGAAGTAAGGAGGATCAAATTCAGGGCCAGTCGGTATGTGATGTTCGACGGTGTCCTATACAAGCAAGGGCACACTACCCCCCTCCTCAGGTGCGCAACCATAGAAGAAGCAACCTACATCATAAGGGAAGTTCAGGAAGGCATTTGTAGCAACCATTTAGGAGGACGATCCCTAGTTAACAAAATCCTTAGGACAGCATACTACTGGCCAACCATGAGTAAGGACTCCCAGGAGTTCGTGAAAAAGTACGATAAGTGCCAACGGTTTGCCAACGTCCCAAGACAACCTGCACAGGAGCTGACTCCCATCCAAAGCCCGTGGCCCTTTGCCAAGTGGGGGATTGACATCGTGGGCCCATTGCCCCTGAGTAGGGGGCAGAACAAGTTCGCTGTGATAGCCATCGATTATTTCACCAAATGGGTTGAAGTAGAGGCCCTCACCACCATCACCAAGCAGAAAATAACCAACTTCTTTTGGAAGAACATCGTGTGTCGCTTTGGAATACCTAAAGTGGTCATCACTGACAACGGTAAGCAATTCGAAGGGAAGCAGTTTAGCAGGTTATGCTCAAACTTGCACATCAGCCACCATTTTTCCTCGCCGGAACATCCCCAAGCAAATGGGCAAGTGGAGGTTACCAATAGGTCCCTTCTCAAGATCATCAAGACCAAGCTCGAGAAAGCAAAGGGGCTATGGGCGGAGGAGCCTCCCAATGTCCTCTGGGCTTACCGAACCACCAAGCAGGTCTCCACCGGTCAAACTCCTTTCTCCCTCACCTTTGGGGCCGAAGCCGTCATACCGGTGGAGATCGGCCTCCCCAGACCCAGGACTCAGAACTATAATCCAGAGACAAACAACGAGTTACTGGCAGTCAACATGGACCTACTGGAGGAGAAAAGGCTCCAAGCAGCAATTAGAGTGGCCTCATATCAGCAACAGATGCGCCAGTACCATAACAGCCAAGTGCATTTGAGGGATTTCAAGACGGGAGACTTGGTGTTGAAAAAGGTCAACCAATCTACCAGAGTTGCACAGGACGGGAAGCTTGGCCCAAATTGAGAAGGACCTTACGAGGTAACGGGCTTCACCAGAAAGGGAACCTACAGACTGAAGGGCCCCAACGGCAAAGAATTGCCCCACCCTTGGCATGCTGAACACCTGAGGAAGTACTATGTGTAAGTGATATTTGGTTTGAATACGCAATTGTAGCAAGGAATCTTTTTGTCTATTAATGTCATACAGGGACTTGCCTAAATTCATCACAACTTATGTCTACAACTGCAAATTGATTCATGACGTATTGAGTTTCTACATAATTCTCTTCGCTTGTAAACTCCAGAACATCTCCCTTGCAAGGCCCCAAAGCAACGCAAGTCCTGCTCAGGCTTGTCCGGGCAGGCCGACTACAACTAAAAGCGACAAAGCCTTGCTCGGGCATGGCCCGCCGAGCAGGTATAAAGCGATAAAGTCTTACTCAGGCCATATCCGAGCAGGCAAAGGCTTTATGCCCATAACTAAAAGTGACAAAGCCCTGCTCGGGCATGGCCGAACAAGCATAAAGCAACAAAGTCCTGTTCAAGCCATGGCTGAGCAGGCAAAGGCTTTATGCCCACAACTAAAAGCGACAAAGCCCTGCTCGGGCATGGCAGAGCAAGCATAAAACGACAAAGTCCTGCTCAGGCCATGGCGAAGTAGGTAAAGGCTTTATGCCCATAACTAAAAGCGACAAAGCCCTGCTCGGGCATGGCTGAGCAGGCATAAAGCTATGAAGTCCTGCTCAAGCATGGCCGAGCAAGCAAAGGCATTATCCCCACAATTTTAAAGCGACAAAAGCCCTGCTCGGGAATGACCGAGCAAGCAAAGGCTTAATGCCCACAAATAAAAGCGACGAGGCTCAATTCCACCAATTCAAGCAACAAAGCCTAACGTTGTGTTTGATATACTTTGATGGAGGATATCGTTTATCCATGGGTGGCAACAAAGCACGTAGATTAAAACAGAAATGTCAACAATAGGGATGAACGAACCTTTTCCATTTAAAGAAATAAAAACAGATTGCAAGAGCCAGAGTAGTGTTACAAAACTAAAACCACCGCAAGGGCAAAAATGAAAAACTCTTATACAACAGATCTACTTGGCCTTAGGCGCTCTAGAGGGGGCCACAGCTTTGGACTGGGCCTCCCCCTTTTCTTAGGCCTTGGGAAGGACTACAACCTTAGGCTAACCATCACCCCTCTCTGAGGGCTTGGGAGAGACTACAGCCTTAGGCTGACCATCACCCCTCTCTGAGGGCTTGGAGGGGACTACAGCCTTAGGCTGACCCTCACCCCTCTCCAAGGACTTGGAGGAGACTACAGGCTTAGGTTGACCGTCACCCTCCTCTAGGGCTTTAGAAGAGGCTGCAACTTTAGTAGCTTAGGATTGGGCATCATCCTTGTCTGCCCCCTCCTTGTCTTGCGCCCTGCCCTTTGACGCTGCTTGGGAGACAACATCATTTTAGTCCTCGGGCTCGATCGGGGAAAGGTAAAGACCAGGATGAGCCCAAACAACAAGAGTTTTGGCTTTCTCAAAGCCATCCAAGTAAATCTTGGCAAAGGCCATCTGGCACTCTGCCCCCTGCATCTATGCCAGCTCCGCCCTCTTCTTGGCCTCCTCCAGCTGAGCAGAAAACGCTGCAATCTGGTCCTGGGCAACCTTTAGGGCAGCCTTCTCTGCTGCCAGCTTTTCCCAGCAAGCCTCTTTCTGGCCCCTCTCCTTTTCGAGATCCGCCCTCAGTTTCGGCTGCTCGTTCTCAAATTCCTTCACCTTCTCCAGGGTCGTGCTCAGCTAAGCCCGAAGCTGGTTAAAAACTTTTGCCTCCTCTATAAAGGACTTTTCAAAGTTCGTTGATCGAGCAGCCAGTGTCACCACTCTAGCAGCAGCCTGAACAAGAAACAACACGACTAGGAAAACATTCAGCATTCTAAAACAACAGGGTAACAAAAATCAAAGTGCCAAGCACAAGGCAGCATTTTCCTACCTTCAACAAATCCTGGCATGCCTTCTTGGCTAACATCTGAGATGCCTGAATGCCCAGCTTACTAGCATCTGAGGCAGGGATGATGCTCTTAGGCCTCCTTATCGCCTCGCCAACACTCACAAAAATTGAGGTCGACGAGTAGGGCACATCCCCCAGAGGAAGAGTAGAGGCACGACACCAGCAGCATTAACAGGTGCTAAAGGAGGTGGAGGCAAGGCCTTCTCAACAGGGGGGTGTCGGCCCGCTGCGAAGCGTCATCCTCCACGGTTATCTCTTTCCCCCTGCCCCCTTCAGCAGAGACTGGAGCAAAAGCCTTCTGACCAGACGCCAGTTTGAATCTCTTAGCTGGGATAGGGCCAACCCCTACGTTCAGTTTGGCTTGCTTCAGGAAGCTCCAGTTTAGCGCCATCTCTTCCTCCTCGTCCTAAGGAATGTCCACCCCTTGATTTGCAAAAGCCACATGGCATGAACGTCAGAGCTTGACAAACCACAGTTACCTATAAAACACCAAGTACTCACTCCTTGCTCGTTCTGCCTTTAGAGCGTAATCTGTAGGCTCAGGGCCCAACAAGAACATACCCAAGTTTTCCACATTCACCAAGGCACAAGTGTCAATAACGTCATGCTCGACAGCTCGATCCACCCTCTCCTTCAACTCCTCGCTCAACGTAGGGGCAGTCTGGGCTAAAAGCAAACAACCTACAACAGTGCTCAACGGACCTACAAATCTAACGAGAAAATAAAGACAAAACACCAAGGTTGGAGAGCGTACCCTTCCTAGAAGGCCTCCCCCACCTGCGAGGAATTCGAACGAACTTCTTGTCCACTAGCTCCTAGGGTTGGCTCTCCCAACCCTCGCCATATATAAAGAAAAACTTGTCCTTTCACCCTTTGTGGGACGAGGGCAAGTCCTTTACTAATACCATGCCCTTATTCCTGGCGAAAATGTACCCCCACCCCCTCTCGGGCTCTGACATCTTGTAGCAGTGCAGAAACTCACTCAATGTGAGGCTATCCTTGCCACCGCTACTTGCCTGCCATAACACGGTCAGCCCCATCAAAAGCCTCCACGCGTTCGGCATGAGCTAACCAAGAGCCAGCCCCAAAGTACCCAAAATCTCCCTAATAGGAGCAGGGACGGGGAATCTAAGGCCATTTGCCAAGGCGGCCTCGTACTCACAGATCTCCCCTGGCCGAGTAGAGTAGGCCCACTCCCTCTTCTTTGAAATCCTGTAATGCAGCGAAGTACGCATCTGGTACTCCTTCCAAATTCTCCTCATCCTTTTCTCCGTCATCACGGAAGACACCCCCTTCGCCGCGAAGTTGAACTCCCTTACTCCCGCCACTACCATCGCCCCGGCTTCTGCGTCCGTACCCCCTTCGGAGGCCCCAGAAGGACCCATTGATGCACTATCAGGGGCCCCAACCCTCACCCTTACCAAATCCTGAGAGGGAGTATTCTCAGAATCTGACGATTGCACCTCTCTCTCATTCATCGTCCCTATCACGTACCCCTTTCTCCTAAATTTAGCCCGTACCCCGGCCAGTTCTTCAACCCCCCTACGATAATCGCCCTAGACAACCTAAGCACCGAATCGCCCAAAAGTTTAAGGCTACAACGAAAACACTTACCAACCGAAGCCATGAATTCTTTATAGCAGTCGCGAATCCACGTAGCAGGCAACAACGCAAAAGAAAATTTGGTGAACAGTCTGCAAATCTGTAAGTGTGGGAACGTGGGAGCCAAAGGTGCGACCGCCTAGGCAAAAACCCTCTTTTTCGAAATCAATGAGCCAGATTACACCACCCAACCATAGATCTAACAGCTAGCAGTCCACGGGTCGCGTCAAGCTACGATAACCAATGACCATATGCCACGTGGCGAAATGTCAATCGGCGCATTCACTCCTCGCCAGCCTTATCATAAATGTGCCTACGGCGCTATAAATGCCTCCCAACTCTACGAAGCGACACCTCCCAACCCAGGAACACCCTTTGATGGGGACTGACCATGAATTCTCCTAACCACACCCCATGCTCGGGGTACTCAAAGGAATGAGGGGCTACTGATGGGGACTGACCATGAATTTTCCTGATCACGCCCCACACTCGGGGTACTCAGAGGAATGGAGGGCTACTGATGGGGACTGGCCATGAATTCCCCTGATCACACCCCACGCTCGGGGTACTCAGAAGAATGGGGGGCTACTGATGAGGACTGACCATGAATTTCTCTGGTCACACCCCACGCTTGGGGTACTCAAAGGAATGGGGGGCTACTAATGGGGACCGACCAGGAACACCCTTACCAGCCCGATCAGGAGAAAGCACCCACGGGCTGTCAGATTCAGTTGATGACGTATTGCGCATTACAATGGTTGAGGTTTCAGCACCAAATATGTTGATATCTCGAAGGACGCAGACAGGATCGAAGGAAGGAAAAGCACCACGAAAGGAGGATCGACCCTGAGAGGTCCAGCTGACTAGGGCCTGACCAGGGAGGTCATGACCAACCAGACCATGGTTGTGCACGGCCGAGCGGACCACGCCCAAGCGAGCCTTGTGAGATGGTACCGATCATTCGTCCCACTAGCCACGCCAGTAAAAGCCATCATTGACAACCCAATCATGATAATGTGCTCCCAACTCCAAGACTTCGCGTGTAGGAGGAGGCGGTCACCTCACTCACTCTGACACACGCCTAAGGGAGCGCCACGTTTGGGGTTGGACAACCACTCCTTCCACTACCCTGCCACCAGTTAGGATCTCCAATGTCGTGCTGCCACGTGGAGAGACAGTCGTTTTTCACCCTCTCCATACATGCAACGCCCCTTTAGGGTTACCAGAATGCCTGCCAATATAAAAGGAAAAAGCATCTCATTCAACAAGGTATGCAAACAAAAACCTTAACTAAAGCTCTGTTGAAATATATCCAGATACCTAACTTTGGCATCAAAGTGCCCTTGGCAGGCATCACACCGATGCCTCTCACCCCTTTGCCTTCTCAGATTATTGGAGCTGATTGTTACTAACCTGGAGACAGACTTACTGCATTATCAAGGATCAATCCATTTTAGCTGCATGCATGCCCGTAATGAAATCTAGATGCTTGCAAGGGCTCAATCAAAGTCAAACATCACACAGGTCAGTTTGGCCTTATACTAGTCGGATAAAGGAGCTCAGCCAGCCCAAGCAAGAGAAGAAGGTTCTAGTGCAGTAACAGTCCCTTAATTAACGCTAGCCTTGCTGATGATCAACTCAGAAATATTATAGCAATTCCGCATATTGGTTCTGGTTAGGGATGTAAATATCACTCGAGGTTTATGGGGCGCCCAAATCTAGCCTAGGCCCGACTCTCTATAGGCAGGCTTAGGCCTTACTCTTAGTAGCCCGAGTTCGACCCGAAAAGCCCGACCCCGCCCAAATTATAAATTTATAACTAATAGTATATTTCTATATAATTAATAGTTTATATAGATTTATATTAATCAATACTTTATAAGTTTAATCGTTTACTCATGTATATTTTTATATATAATTTTTATAAGTTTGACTTAGTCACTAACTTAGTTTAATTATTATTGATTATTAATTATTAATTAAAAGTGTATTTCTTATATAATTAATAGTTTATATAAATTTACATTAATCAATACTTTGTAAGTTTAATTATTTATATTTTTTTACATGATTTTAATAAGTTGACTAATGCTTTAACTTAGTTTTAATCATTATTGATTACTATTTATTAATTACTAATTTATAAAACTAAAATTAAACTTCAAAACTAAAATGTAAAAATAAAAAATAAAAAAAATTTGACCCAACCCGCCCAAAAGCTCAAGCCCAAGTTCAAAGCCCAAGGCTTGAAGCCTGAGCCCTCTCTTAAGGCTGTGGGCTAAACTTGGGCCTTCTATTCTTAATTTTGGCCCAGTCCGAAATTTGATTGGAGCCCGACAAGCTCGGGCCGGCCGGGCCTGATTGACATGCCTAGTTCTAGTGCTACAACGATTCCCTCTTCTCGGTGCTCCTCCTCATCAACATCAAACAGAGATATACCTTGCTGAGCTAATCAGTACCCAGCCAGCAGCCGAGTAGGAATATTGAGGTCAATCCCATTGAGGTGAAAGTGTGACTTTAAGGTGAAACCAAGTTTAAGAGTACCCTCGACGAGATAAGCCAGAGGGAGAAGAGAAAACACACGCACAGAGATCATACTTGGGGCCAGAAAGTACATAATAATACATGGCATGCATTATAAACGAAGCCAGTGCCAGTCCCACCCCTATTCCAAGAATTAAACACAATCCCGACTGAGAACTCACCAATAACAATATCATGAAATGTGAATTAGTACTTGAAGGCCTCTTGGCCAGTTCTTTCTCCAATTCCAACGAGAACTCTCATAGAGAAAACAAAATCTTTGTATCATAATACATTATGAATTGTATACTTATATTGAGAGAAACTCTACATATAGGCGCAAGAGGACTAAACAAGGAATAAAAAATTGAAAACTAAACATATACCACCTTGAGTTTGAAAACAAAATCGGATTTGAAAACCGTCGTGAAAGCACCTCAATGGATATTATACTTTTCACACTCATCGGAACCAAGTTGGTTTCTCAAAATTTTGTTAAATATTAAAGATCTTTAACCTATTAAATTCTAGTTAACTAGAGGGTTGACAGTAAAGAAGCATTTATCCAAACACTCTTGTGAAGTTTGGGTCGCACATATTTCCCCAATGCGGAGACCAAATTGATTAGTACTTGAAGGCCCCTTGGCCAGTTCTTTCTACAATTCCAACAAGAACTCTCATAGAGAAAACAAAATCTTTGTATCATAATACATTATGAATTGTATACTTATATTGAGAGAAACTCTACATATAGGCGCAAGAGGACTAAACAAGGAATAAAAAATTGAAAACTAAACATATACCAACTTGAGTTTGAAAACAAAATCGGATTTGAAAACCGTCGTGAAAGCACCTCAATGGATATTATACTTTTCACACTCATCGGAACCACGTTGGTTTCTCAAAATTTTGTTAAATATTAAAGATCATTAACCTATTAAATTCTAGTTAACTAGAGGGTTGACAGTAAAGAAGCATTTATCCAAACACTCTTGTGAAGTTTGGGTCGCACATATTTCCCCAATGCGGAGACCAAATTGATAATCAGAGATCTACTGAACGTATGAAAATAAGACTAAGACATATTCTGAACAATGAGTACAACCAAGTCACAAGACAAAAGGTTTTATACACAATATATACCGTGTACATCTTCAATCCCATTGGGACTACTACTTGTAGAGTTTGCAAGAAGCATTGCCCATACTCCAATTACGTGTTAGCAAACTAAAAAATGGTATTCCAATTAATTGCCCAATATTTGATCCGACATCGGCGGAAGATACTGCTTCCACAGCTTCCCAAGATCTGGTCTTATGGCACCACCACCACAAGATTCAGAATTGATGTTTCTGGCCCCATCATACCGAAGAATCGATCTTTCATAACTGGTGTCTAGTTTGACATGTCTGTTGTAAAGTGCTAGTGCAACGGCCGAACTTGGTCTGTCTCTGTAAATGAACCAACTCAAGTTAGAATGACAATATGCACAACTTCAACTATCAGAATCAGATGAATTGAGATCATATTACTCTCATTGTTGAACATATTACAGATTCCGTGTTCCTCAAAAATGTTATAAAGGCATTATTTGATTGCAAAATAAATCATGCATGTTTTCATGTTTCTCTTTTGACTAGTAGCTCATATGGTTAATTTCTTTTTTGGATTTTTATTTTTCTTTTTGGTCAGCAATCTCCGCAGTTCTCAATATGCTAGCAAGGAAACAGCAAGAATGAGATGAAATTGAAATAGTGAATCACAATTCATACCTAAATCCCAAGACTATCAACGCCATCAATTCAGTGTAAAATACAGGTATTACACTGAATAGAAGTGAATCTTTCAATTTTTAGAAAGCCAAACATAAAACCCACTATTCACAATTTTGCATTCAGTTCCCACGGTGTTTTCAAATTTAACAGGGGATTAATGTTCTCTCTTTTGAAAAGAAAAACGAAAAAAAAAAAGAAGGGAGAAACAGCGTTATGTGAGCTAAATCATCAAACTATTAAGGAGCTCCACAGTGAACACATTGCTACCCTATTCTTAGGCTAACAAGCTCCCTTCCTCATGCTCTAACGCTTGCTATGAGCCCTAAAAATTGCAACCCCGTTAAAACCAAACATTCTAAGTGAAAGTAATCATTTTCCTCCTCCAAAGTGAACTAGAATCAACACTTGAGCAGGGAAAGCCTAGTTTTCAAGTGGGATGATTTGCTACCTTACTGCACGTCTTGGAAAAATCTTATCAAACCCCAAATTTGCTTTGCAGCTGGACATCGAAATTTGCAGTGAAACATAGAAGGCCTAAGAACAAAGAAGGAAAAGCACTTTAAATATTAAGAGGCTAGGAAGCACGGACACTCCGTTGGAGGAGCCGTACCTGTGTCGGACGCTTGTTGGACACCGACACGCGTGGGACACTCGTCGGACACGTGTCCGACACTCCATTCTACGTATCCAATTATTTATTTATTTATTTTTACATCGGACACTTCAAGGACACAGCTTAGACAAGCGTGTCCCGTTTTGGATACTTTAAGAACATGTGGGGCCTCAACTATAAATTTTGAAACTAATTATTGGTTCGAAGAAGAAGAAAAACAAATATGCTATGATGATAGATAGTTGATTAAGTATAATGACATTTTAATATTTTTGGTTATTAATGTGTTTGTTTACTTTATATTTTTTATGGAATGTAATTATCTAATCACGAATTTGTTGCCAATTAAGTAGTGAAATGTGTTCTTTTTTTATTTTTAATTTGTGTAATCTTCTATACTTTTCACATTTTTTGTATAATATTTATATGTATAACATATAAAGAATATAAAAATATAGTATTTTGCCGTGTCCTAGCCGTGTCGTGTTCAGCATTTTTTAAAAATTGCCGTATCGGCATGTCCGACACTTGTGTCCGTGTCCGTGCTTCCTAGTTAAGAGGGAAGAGGAGAATGTGTAACCTTTCACTGTTATTCAGAACTCTACTCCACCATAGGATGGCTTCCAAGAGATCCTTTTCCAGTCTAGTCGCATCAATAAAGGCCAGACTTAAGTCTGGCATACAAGCATCTTTCGAATAAGGAGTCCCAGATACCCAAGGCTTTGCAGCTGATCTCTGAATAGCATCTAAGACATCAGAGTTAACATACACGGATAGTCGTTTAGAGCAGTCCTCAGCAACTGCAAGGGCAAAATTCTTCAAGTTAACTCCAAGCAGTTCCTCAACTTCTCCCTGCCATTGAACAAGTTAGATCATTTATTGCTATTGGTGATTTTTTATTTTTTTTTACTCTTTTCTGCTGCTGCTTTCCTATTCCTTTTTGACAAGTGAAATAATACCGGGATTCTCTGAGGTGGAGTTTAAATTTAACTAGAAAGGCAATCTGCCAAGAAACCTTGCTCCAAATCAAGAAGGTCTGGTATTACCACCAATTAGTACATGAAATAATTTTAATTGATTATTGGAAGGGGAACTAGGAACCAAAAATAACCAATCACCTTGTAAGCTACACTAGCATAGCTTGCATATGGTAGAATGGCATTCAATTTCAATTATGTTACATGTGAAAATTAATGTTTGATCTTCGATGTGTTTGCCTTTTTATCCATAGCGCCTAAGCTTTATACCTTTTTTACGTTCATTGCTATGTGATTAGGCAATAGTAGGGGAAGGGATAATTCAAACTCCCAGGGAGGCTTGAACCCAACACCTCGGATAGAGATGATCAACATTGGTTATGACCTTTTTCTCTTCTCTTTTTCTAGGAAAATTTTAAATCTAGATGCTCGATATGACCTCAAGGAGACGCTACCAAATAAGTTAGTAAGCACATTCATCTGGTGAGTAGTATCCAAATGTCATACAAGAACCTAATGGTTAACTACGGACACACACACCCACACAAAATATAGACATCTCCATTCTCCTTTCCCTGCTGTACCTTAGTCACACAAAGTGAAAGAGCTTAGCCATCAAAAGGTCCAAAAGACCCAAGGAAAATAAGGAAAATAAAAACAAGAAAATTCAGTTATTATGTGGAGAAACCTACCTTGACGATTACATTTGGTGAGACATATATGAACTTGTTTAAGGTAGGGTGGATAGTTGGTATAACAAAAGGAGCTATCTCATCAAAAGGAGGCCCAGGAGATTCTCCTACAGAATAAGCTGTCATGATTTGTTCTTTAACTTTCTCCTGCCTACATTTTTGCATGAATACAGCTATAGATCAAATCCATAACTGAAACCATTTAGAGATAAAACTGACACATGAAGCTATTAATAGGAATACCTTACCCAAGAATTTCGAGTTTTGAATGTGGAAATAGCACTTTAAGTTTATAATAGGAAACTTTGTCAGCATCCCCTTCAGGGATAAAGAAATGAAAAGAAACTAGTTCTGGATATCTGCAATCCACATCAAAGAGATTAGTAGACAAAAGAACAAATTGACATAAAAAAAATATAACAATTATAACAAGATTTTTACAATGGACCCCCTAATAGATATAAGGTGGCATCACATCAAATTATGTAAAAGAAGATAGTACACAACAGGCTTTGGTTTTTCCAAAGAAAAACCAGGAAACCACTTACCATACATACAAATAATTTTCTGCTCATGTGTTTCAAACAAATATTACTTGCAGATACATTTTGTTGACCACAGAAAAAATTCCATCTAGGATGAATGTCCAAAACGAAAATATCTTCAACATCAGCATACTCAAAGACTGCATCTTGCTGTATATAAAAATAGAGAGAAAAAAAAAACCCTCAATAGCTTACATACTTGAAACATATATTTTGAAAGTACCATCTCACTAAAATGTAAAACCTGTTTAACATCCAAGTACGATAAAGCTTTATCATTTTTCTCTTTCTTTTTCTTGTAATAAATGAAAAGGAAAAGAAAAAGGAACCTAAAATATAACTCAAAATCTAATTTCAAATCAAAATCAAAATGAAATGGAAGGTAGAAAATTAAAAATACACTTGAGTAACAAAAATACGCTTTCATGAATGGTTTGAAAAGTAAATACTAAATAAATTTTGGAAATTAAAAACATAATAAACATGAAGGATATAACGGAGTACCATAATATAAAAAGTTTTATAAACAAGTGAACAAGGGCACACTTACTGAATTTTCGTAATGTCACATTTGGCACCATGGAATTCATGCCTTGGATTTGGAATTGGATACTACCTTAGTTATAATTTTGTACTAATATGGCCTCCAATTCCAATTCCAAGATTGGATTCCCTAGTACCAAACACATTGTAGTCAAATGAGAATTCCTTATTATTTAGTCCTCTAATACTGTGATTTCAAATAATTGACAGATATACAGCTGTTTGCAGTTCTTCAGAAGATAGAATTTAGACAGATGTTCTCCACTCCAAAATGATCACAAGTTACTATTGCACCAAGACAAGTATAGGTTGCATGTACTATTGCCTCGGAATAATACCAAAAACAGAAATAAAAAAATAAAAAATAAAGACTCCACACCAAACACTTAATTAGTAAATATCATCAGTCAAATGAACTCATACCACAACCCGATCAGTTGATCCCCAGAGGCCAGGGCTAACAAAAGCAGATCTCTTGTTAATGGCTGTTAAGAGTTTTTATCGCGCATAGTATATTTCATTATGTATTTGATAAATGTCTCCACTGGCTTACAATCTCTACCACAAACTACAACCAACCAGACCAACTGATCAAGCTCTCTCTTTCTTCTGATCAATATGAATTCTAAAATACATATCCACAAACTCAATTGGTCTAATTAATAAATTTAGTGTAAAGTTGTTCCTCGCTAAATGCACCTAACTGCCTGGGCTTACAAATGGATGAATCTCCCTCAAAGAAAAACAATAGCTCCTGAAATTGAGTGAGAGATTTTGTCATGAATTATCTGACAATGATAATCAATTATTAGGATCTATGTAGTATCTATAGCCTGTTGTGGAACTATAGTAAACCAATAATAGTTTTCAATATTAAAAATCAATTCCAGTAACTCCACCATTTAGCTGAATATTCTGACTCTAGAGCCTCTGTTCCAATTTATGATTTTAGGCCAAACTGGACCCAAATATCAATTAATTTAGCCAAAGATCTCATGACTTTAATGCCACGAGCAGCAGTGGCAGAGCCAGAATTTTGCTTTCTATTGAGGGGTAAACAGTAAATCTAACTCATTCATTGATGTCACTAGTCTTAATTATCAGACAATGAAGTTCATGAAATCATGATACATTCTTCTTGCATTTTAGCTCAAATGGAAATTATTATCGATAATTAAAGTGATACCAAAATTATGAAAAACATAATTTCACTCTTAAGTTCTACTCCTTAAAATAGGGCATATAAAATATGTGAAACCACAAAGAAAATAACATAAAGTATTTCAGAATGCTGCTTGTGGATTAGAGCATAGTTATCAAAACCAGTCCGGAACCGGAAGCCAGACTCTTAACCGGTATGGTTCAATTAATTTACCAGTAATGCATGTGAACCAGTTTGAATAGATGAACCGGCTGATTTTTTGAAAATCCGGCTGGTTCAACCGAAAAACCAGCCACCAACTTTGACTTTTCAAATAGTTTTAAAATTTTAAGTTTATGTTGAGATGAAGATTTGAACTTGCAACTAGCATAAAAAGTTTGACCACTTTACCACCAAACCATTACTTGATCAGTGATTAATGTTACCATATTTAATATACATAGGCTATATAATAACTAAAATATATATAACACTATAATACTGCTTGAACCACCGGTTGAACCAATGAACCGAGAACTGGTGCTTTGACTAGTTCAATGTCCGGTTCTATTCTAATAACTATGGATTAGAGTCTCAGAAATAAAAATGGAAAATACAAACAAGGTAACCTGAAGTCACAAACTTTGTGCAAATAATATAAAGTATATTTCATGGCGATTGAAGTTCCATTTACTTACCCTTTTCTTCACATAATAACATTGAATTTCAATTCAAATTTCAGTGCGTCTAGGTCAATGAAGGGATCATCACTAGATCATCCAAAGAATTCTATTAAATAGATCAATCCATGAAAAATTAGCCTCCTAAAAATTATTTAAGTCAGACTTACAATGAACTTTTATCGATGGAGCAACTAAACTAGTAGCTAAATGTTATCTACTAAAACTAAGATTGAATCCCATTGATCTAGACATGATAATCTTTTTCAATGCAAATTATCTTTTTAATACTAAACTAGTAAGCTAGTAGACATGACCGATAGCCAAAAGCCACATGCAATACCATAAGCAAAAACTTATAAAATTTCTGGGGGGGCAACTGCCCCCTCTGGACCCTGCCTCCCTCCGCCAATGATAAGCAGCAGAAGTGGAGACACGAAGAACAACAGACCCATTATTCCAGGTTTATGCCTATGTTAGAAATGGTTCAACCCACATAGTCACCACCTATCATGCTTATGCAAGAAATGTTTCAATGGACAAAGTCACTGCTTATAAATAGAAAATTTCATAGTTTGGAAGTAAAATGAAATACCCCAGTAAGAGGATTGCTACACTATATTTCAGAAAGATTCAATCTATAAGGCATCAGCCTATGAAATCTTTGTGGGGTTTAGGGAATTATGTAGGGACAGATAATAATCATTAATCAATCTATAGCCACAGGGGAACAAATCAAAGAAACTCAAGGAACCACTAAGTAGGAAAAGCATGGTATGGGATAAAAAGGAAAAAGAATTAAGTTTGTGATGCTAGAATGATAGAACAATTTCTTATCTATAAGAGAGAGAGAGAGAGAGAGAGAGAGAGAGAGAGAGAGAGAACAGCTCTGAAATTTTTTATTAATTTCAAAATTATTTGCGTTATTCACACACAAAAACATGATCATGGCAGTAAACGTAGAGATACATATCTAAAAAAATGGCAGATGATATTCAAGGACTCTAAAAGATTCATCACAATGATGGGCGGCACCAACCTGTTGGAGTAACACGTGGTGCATTCAGAAAGAACCCTTTTTTATACTAATCTGGATGGAGTTAATGAACAAATAAGAATGCTCTGAAAATGTACATATTGAAGTTTCCCCATTAATTTCTCAATGATTTAGCCATAAAAAAAAAAAAGGGTATTCATACTACTATCAAAACATTCATTTCGGAATAATTGAAAAATCACCAATGCCCAGGACAATGCTAATGAATAGGGGGCAAAAAACTTTTAGCTCCAGATACAGATGGATACTTATGTCAATCATATTGAACAAACCTCGAACTGGATAAAGTTGAGTTAACAAGAACTGCAAGCACCCGAAGGTCCAAGCAGTCCATCCATGATACAATGTGTACCATTCCATCCTCTCCTCCACGTGTTCTAACGTAACCAGAGTTTTCATCACTTGAAGCCCCAGATTTGGTAGACTGTAAATAGTATAAAGCTTGATCAATTAAATGAATACAATACCTCTTGGAGATCAATGCACCAATATCGATCAAAAGAAGTAGGAAAAATAAAAAAAATTGAATACGCTTGAATATGAGATAGAACTAAACATGACTCCAAGCCAAGAATATGTTTGATAGGTTGTAGCTATTATCATCAATAAGATTATGGTGTGCTCACATTTTGCATTTCAAAGTGCCTCAATTCGCTCATGTGTTATGCTATGAGAGGCATGAAGGTCAATAATCCACTGAGTCTACTATGTCTCGATTATCATCTTCTAGTTGACTTTGACAAATCATACTATTATACCCAAAACGAGGTCCATTTTTTAACCATGGAAATACAACAAAATCTATCTCGATTATTATAGGAATCACTCTATGAACTACCCAGTGCTATGCTTCATTACAAAGTTATCGAATGCCAGCCAACAAACGGATCCCAAAGATAGGAACTATAAGTGCTAAGGTTAATGGCAGTTATCCAAATGCACAGATGGGTGGCATTTATTGGACAAAATATCTAGCAATTTCAATAAAATAGTATTTACCCAAAAGAAAATAATATCGATAGTGTCACGCCCCAAAATTCATGGGTGATTTATAATAAAAATAGAATAATTTGGGATATAACAACCAAATTCCATAAAATTTATTCTTTAAGTAATAAAATACAATTTAAATACAATTCTAGATAAAACAGAACGTCTACACGTTACTTTCCTAATAGTAATCCAAATAACTTCTAGCAATGCTTCCAAGCAAATATCATCTCTTATTAATTTTCTACCACCTTCCCATTTGGATGATCACCTGCAAAATCTGTTGGGGTGTGAACTTGCGCCTAGCAGTCTGGAGCATCCAACATACAAAAAATAGCATGCAAAGCACAATATAATAGGCAAACAATAATATACCAGCAATGCATCATGAATGCATGCTCATGACGGCTCTAGTATTTCTTCAATGCAATATAATTTCATTATTCAATTCATCTTATCCAATTTCTAAGTTTCTTTACTCATCATCATATAATAGTTTTACGAACATGGCTTTAGGAGCTTTCATCCCCGATGCCACCCACCGACACATTCTCAAGGACTTTCACCTTGCGGTACGCTGAACCAGTAAAACACTTGGCCAAGATAATTCCAAATTTTTCACCTGAGAGAGAAACAATCCCTTCTTGCTTACATCCTCATGCTTATTATATTATAATGTCCAATATTACTCAAACCACCTTCATTAGAATTTCATTTGGGGAAACACTATCATTGATGTTGGTTTTGATCTCCAAATCAAGGCCAATTTTCCTTGCAGTTTGTACCCATACTGTCGACCAAAACACCAAATTCATCCGTTGTTGAGTCCTTTTATATGCTTTCGTATAACAATTTGTGAAAATGACTTTATTGATTGTAACTACCAGAGGAATAAAAGGTTCGTATTAATAGCATGTATTGGTAAAACTAACAAGGGAGGTGTTTTCAGATGAATAATGGGATAGAGAAAGGAAGTGCTTGTTGGGTATAGATTATAACAAGCAATGATGCAGAGAAATAGCGTGAATTGAGCAATGATGAAAAGCTATGATGAAAAGATGATTTCCAAAAGAATGATGAATGAAGTCGTCTCTTTCTTTCTCTAAAATTCTGTGATGGCTTTTGTAGGGAAGTTTAGGTTTTGGATTGGATTGCTATGTATTTGGACCTATTATGCATAGAAATCGCCTTTAACTTGAAGTTGGATTTTTATTACATGACTTCATGAGCAGCACGGATTTGGGAAATAAATTTAAAACCACTTGGGTATTATAAATAAGATTCCAAACAGCTTGGTGTTGCTAAAAACACTCTGTTTGTGTGAGCATGTGTGTGTGTCGCATTTCAAGCTCCTTGAATTTTGTTATGCAAAAGTAAAAGGGAAGTTTCTTCCAAAGTTAATTATGGTTTCCACAACCTATCCATAACTTCCACAAGTTTCATCAATTGCAAAATGAAGCATGAATTTTGATTGAATTCTCAAGTTTTAGCAAGTCAGGTACCAAAACCGAGAATATAAATATATATATATATATGATATATTCCAAAATTTATCAAGGGTTGTGTTGTTATACATCTTAACTGAGTAGAGCTGAGTCTCACAACTCAATTTTACTTGAGCTCCAGCAGTGTGGACCAGCTTTTCCATAATTACATGACTTTTAATAAAATGTACACCACATGAAAAAAATTATTCATGCATTGGTTGGTTGCCAAGAAATCATAAAGAAATATATACATAATATAAAAAGTAGTCATAATTAAAAAAGAGGAAGTAAACTTACAGATGAGTAAAGATTGGAATGAAAAGGAACCCATTGTCTGAGAGGGTCCGACGGGTCTCGGAAATGGGTAGCCGGCAGGAGCTGCAGGAATCCTAGGAATAAGATGAACCCAAATGCCAGCAACTGATATATGGGCCTTGGATTCGGAGCCTGATCTCCTGCTGGCTGGAGGGATTCCGAAGATATTGTCAAGTCGTTTGCAGATTGAACGGGTCTTCTATGAGCGGCAGACGTCGAGAACGGCAAGAACGATGACGAGGAAGAAGACATTGACTCTCTCTCTCTCGGGCCATTTACTAAAATAGATTTATTTTATGCAATAAACTTGCTCTCTCTCTCTTTCTCTCAGGCCATTTACTAAAATAAATTACTTTATTCAATAAATATTAAATAAGGATAAAATCTTAATATTTACAAAATACTAGTTAAGTGTCATTAGCATTGACATTTTTTTAAAAATTATCAATGCTAATGACGATTTAAGTTTTAATTTATCAAAATATTGAATTAAGAGAAATAACTAGAAGACGTTACTAGCATTGATGTTTTTCATGAAATACTAAAAGCATCAGTGGTAACGATGCTTTAATAAAAACGTCATTACTAGTGACATTTTTATATCAAAAAATTTTATTTTATGTTTAACATTAATCTAGCCTAACTCCTTCATCGGGATTGTGATTGACACGTCATCAGTGCCCGCAACTCCACTTTCCCTAGACGGTGCTGTATCTTGAGTTCCGCATCCAACGAAGACCGTTTAGCCGATTTGGCATTGCCAAATCTCGATTCTACAATTTTCAAATCTCTGAGTCTCAACTCCTTCACCGAGACTTTGATTAACGCGACGTCAATGCTCGCAGCTTCACTTTTCCTAGATGGTGCTATATCTCGAGTTTTGCGTTCAACGGAAGCCATTTGGCCGATTTGGTATCATCGAACCCCAATTTCACAGTTTTTCAAATCCTGAAGTCTTCGGGAGGAAAAAACGCAATAACTCCTTCACCGGGACTCCAATTGATGCATTAGTGCTCTATCTGGAGTTTTGCGTCCAACAAAGGCTGTTTGGCCGATTTGGCATTGCCGAACTCCAATTCCACAATTTTTCAAATCTCCAAATCTCTAAGAGGGGAAAACGCAATAACTCCTTCACCGGAACACCGATCATTGCGTCGTCAGTGCCTGCAGCTCCACTTTCTAGTAGACGTTGCTGTGTCTCGAGTTTTGCATCCAACAAAGACAGTTTGGCCAATTTAGTAGCGCCGAACTCCGATTCCATAGTTTTTCAAATCTCTAAGTCTCTGGGAGGAAAAAATGCAATAACTCCTTCACAGGGACTCCAATAGACGCGCCATCAGCGCCCGCTACTCCACTTTCCCTAAACGGTGCTTTGTCTCGAGTTTCGCGTCCAACGGAGGCTGTTTGGTCAATTTGGCATCGTTAAATCCCAATTCCACAGTTTTTCAAATCTCTAAGTCTCCGGGAGAGAAAAACACAATAACTCCTTCACTGGGACTCTGATTGACGTGTTGATGCTATGTCTCGAGTTTCGCATCCAATGGAGACAGTTTGGCCGATTTGGCATCGCCAAATCCCGATTCTATAGTTTTTCAAATCTCTAAGTCTCAGGGAGGGAAAAAAGCAATAACTCCTTCACCGAGACTCCAATCGACGCGTCGGTGCTGTGTCTTAAGTTTTGCATCCAACGGAGGCCGTTTGGCCGATTTGGCATCGCTGAACCCCAATTTCACATTTTTTTCAAATCTCTAAGTCTCTGGGAGGGGAAAACATAATAACTCCTTCACCGGGACTTCGATCGATGCACCATCAGCGCTGGTAGCTCCACTTTCTCGTAGACGGTGCTGCGTCTCGAGTTTCGCGTCCAACGGAGGCAGTTTGGCCAATTGGGCATCGTTGAACCTCGATTCCATAGTTTTTCAAATTTTAAGTCTCCGAGAGAGGAAAATGTAATAAATCCTTCACCGGGACTCTGATCGACGTGCAGTCAGTGCCTGCAGCTCCACTTTCCTTAGACCGTGTTGTGTCTCGAGTTTCGTATTCAATGGAGGCCATTTGGCTGATTTGGCATGGCCGAACCCTGATTCTAGAGTTTTTTAAATCTCTAAGTCTTCGGGAGGGAAAAACGTAATAACTCATTCACTGGGACTCTAATCGACGCGCTAGTGCTATGTCTCGAGTTTCGTATCCAATAGAGGCCGTTTGTCCGATTTGGCATCGTCGAACCCCAATTCTACAGTTTTTTAAATCTCTAAGTCTCTAGGAGAGAAAAACACAATAACTTCTTCATCGAGACTCTGATCGACGCGCTGTTAGCACCCACAACTCCACTTTCCTGTAGACGGTGTTGTGTCTCAAGTTTTGCTCCCAACGAAAGCCGTTTGGCTGATTTGGCATCGCCAAACCTCGATTCCATAGTTTTTCAAATCTCTAAGTCCCCGGGAGGGTAAAACGCAATAACTCCTTCACCGAGACTACAATCGACACGCCGTCAATGCTCGCTGCTCCACTTTCCCTAAATGGTGTTGTGTCTCGAGTTTCCCGTCCAACGAAGGCTTTTTGGCCGATTTGGCATGGTTGAACGCAGATTCCTTACTTTTTCAATTCTCTAAGTCTCAGGGAGGGGTAAACATAATAATTCTTTCACCAAGACTCCAATCGATGCGCTGTCAGTGCCCGCAACTCCACTTTCCCTAGACGATGTTGTGTCTCGAGTTTCGCATCCAACGGAGACTGTTTGGCCGATTTAGCATCGCCGAACCCCGATTCCACAGTTTTTCAAATCTCTAAGTCTCCGAAATAGGAAAATGCAATAACTCCTTCACCGGGACTCCGATCGATGTGCCGTTAGCACCCGCAACTCCACTTTCCTTAGATGGTGTTGTGTCTTGAGTTTCGTGTCCAACGGAGGTCGTTTGGCCAATTTGGCATGGTCGAACCCTGATTCTAAAGTTTTTCAAATCTCTAAGTCTCTAGGAGGGAAAATGCGCTAACTCCTTCACCAGGACTTTGATCGACATGCCGTCAGCGCCCGCACCTCCACTTTCCCTAGAAGGTGTTGTGTCTCAAGTTTTGCTTCCAATGGAGGCCGTTTGGTTTATTTGGCATCGCCGAACCTCGATTTCACAGTTTTTTACATAATGTTACAATTTGTAGATAAAAGTATATGAAGTTTAATACTTATAAATGTTTCAAAATATGATAATATATTACTAAAAACTAATCACATATGCGCACATGTTTTCTACAAAAAAGATGTAACATAGGTGACCACATCCCGGCCACAAGGAAAAATACAAAATATATCCTATGTACCACATGCAGGTGCTCGTCTAAGTCTATTGCTCCTGCGATAGACAATGGGGACCTGTGTAGGCGCCTTTGCCTATGGATCCACATCTCCTACAACCGAGTCATCAGCATGTGTGCTTGGTGTTGGCTGCTCTCGAGTGATCTGTGAGACCTATCTCTGGTCATCTCCACCACCCCCTTAAGGAGTCTGTGTCTGTCCACGTGATGCCTCATCTATCTGTGAGCGCACATCCCCAACTCCTACCTCATCAGCTTGTGTAGTCAATGGTGGATGTTTCTGCATGATCTGTGAGGCCCACTCTGTCGATGGAGGTGAATGGTGAACTGTCTCATCATGTGACTCTAAAAGAGGTGATGATGAGCCGATCAAAGTCAATATGATGACTCTATCCAAAACGGCAGTAGCAATCTCAGATACACCCTCTACATGTATTGTACCTCTACTTCTACATCTACCTCTACCTCTACCTCTACCTCTACCTTTACCTGTCGCGCCCCAGTTTTTGGGTGTCCAGGGTCCTTTTGGCTCGGACACCAAAAGCACGGAACTCTGTCATTAGAACTCATCCTTCTAGAAAGATAAGTGCGACTATGTTTGAATTGAAGATTGGTTTAACTAAGGGCTTCGTAGAAAAAAAAGAGTCGCCACCTAACTTGATTAAGGTGAGTTAGGTCACCTAAAACTAAGTGTTAATCCGAAGAATAAACTTAGGGTTTTTTTGAAAAAGATTTTGAAAACTCACCCAAGAGAGGGTTTTTAATAAAATGGGTTGTTTGGCAACCTTTGAAAAGATTTAAGCCCTTTTAGAAAATAACTTCATTTTGGTCCTTCAAAAACAGAAATCTATAGTCTGAGGGTTGGTTACGTGTAGGGAAGATATCCTAAGATCATCACCCAACTCTTCCCTTTCGGTACCTACATGTCTAATCACTCTTCGTTCACTCACTAGAATAACTGGTTACCATTGTCCACCTAATATCCACTTTAGAACTTTGAAAATGGGGTTTAGTCATCACTTTTCGAATGAATGATGCATGATACAAGTTTTGGAAGAAGTTTGAAAATGTAAGAGTTTTGAAGGAGTTTGAAATGAGAACTTTGGATTGATTGAAAGTTTTCGAAAAGGGGATTGGAGTTGAAATAGAAGTTATGACCGCACCATTTTAAGTTGCCTACGTATCTCATTTGGCAAGAATCAAGTTAATCGTAGTTCGGGCAAGAGCCGAATGGAAAATAAGGGCGTTAGAGCCTTTGGAAAGTTCGAAGACACTTTGAGGTCTTTGGAAAAGTTTAAGATACTTTGGGGTCTTTGGAAAGGTTTAAGACACTTTGAGGTCTTTGGAAAGGTTTAAGACACTTTGAGATCTCTGGAAACTTTGACTCGAAATTGGATGGTAGAGTGCTTTGAAAATGTTTTTGGACCAACTTAAGGGAGTTTTGAAAAAATGCTTTGGAATGACTCAAGAGAACTTGAAAGTGTTTTAGAAGTCTTGTTTTGAAAACCTTAGAGGTATGATTTTGGAACGTTTTGATGAATTAGTTTTGAAAGTGGTTTTTTGAAAATGGCTAAAGGTTTGGAATCCTAATATGGACGAACTTGGAGGTTGTTCTTGATTTATCACTTTTCCTTGAAACCCCTAACCATGAGAGGGCTAGGAACACCTTAGGTTTGTGACCTTTTGAAAACATTTTTGGAAATACCTTAAAGATGGAGTGTAAGAACATTTGAAGAGTTTATGGAGTTGGTTTTTTGAAATCAAGAGAGTAGGAAGTTTTGGAAAAATGGGTTATGAGAATAGTTTAAAATTGAGTGATCATTTAGAAAAGGGTTCAAGAGTTGGAACCTTGAAGTATACTAACCTAGGTTAGGTTGGCCTAGGGTTAGGGGTGACCTAAGATTAACTAACTTGGGTTAGGTTAACCTAGGGTTAAGATGACCTATGGTTAACTAACTAAGGTTAGGTTAACCTAAGGTTAAGGTGACCTAGGTTTAACTAACTAGGGTAGGGTTAACCTAAGGTTAGGATGACTTAGGGTTAGGTTAACCTAAGGTGAGTGAACTAGGGTCAAGTTAACCTAGGGTTGAGTTAACCTAGGGTTGAATTGAAAGATGATTTTTGAAATGTTGTTTGATGCACTTTTGGAAAAAACAAAACATGCTATACAATGGACTTGGGTTGGCAATCTTTTTGAAGATCATTTCCATGAAAATTTTGACTCTAGCCAAGAACATGGTTTACATGGTTGGTGTTTTGAGACCATTCCAAGGAAGGCTTCCTCATGACCATTATAACCATTATCTTGACAAGAGTATAAGGGGTCAAAAATCAATATAATGACAACTTTTTGAAGCACCATTTTTAATGCAAAAATGGAGAGAATGCATTTTTGAAAATCATCTTTGGAGAAAGATTTTGAAAACCATTTTTCAAGAGAACTATTCCATCAAGAGAGGGTTCATATAGCCAAACAAAAGGGGGACCACTCAAGAGAGGGTTCCATGTGGCCATTCCAACCACTACACTTAAAAGAATGAAAATCTTGAAAATTAGAGAATTAGAAAGCAACCCTTATGCAAGTTAAACGTCATGATGCCAAAGTGAGAGTTAGAGGGTTAGTAGGGGATCTTCTAAGGTATAATTTTTAAAGTCCCATCCTAAGCTTCAAGGAGCCAATTCTTGGAACAATTTTTGAAAGAAATATAGAGCTTGGAAATGACATGGAGCTAAGGGTAATGTAAGTATTGTAGAACATGGCAATAAGCATAAAAATGAAGCCAAGCATACAAGACATGATCAAAATAGTAATATGCAAGGGGTCATGATCACATACAAGGCTTTTAAGCTACACTACATAAATAAGGGTCTCCTAGGCCATACCATTTTAAAGTAGGCTAGTGAGAGGTCCCCCTACACGGTGGCTCTCACTTTCCTCTAGGCATGATATTAGAGCCCTCTTGGCTCAAGCATGCAAGAATAGGGGGTTGTAGATGGGGATTAAAATAGAGGATAGCCTAAGTAGGCTAGGAAGGAGAAGAGAAGAGTGGGGGAAGACACAAATGTAAAAGGGATACCACCTTTTACCTTCAACACACTTGTGGTCTTCAATGGATGCCTTGATTGGATCTTGAATGACTTCAAGAAAGCTGGGAGGGCTGGTAGGGAGTGTTTGGTGGTGTATAAGGCTATGTAAGTGAAGTGTATGACCTTTAGGATGGTGGAATCTAGCCTAAGTGTTGGAGGGGGAGAATATGTATGGAGATTCGAGGTTCTGGAGTGATTTCAGCAGGGGTTCGCATCAATTTCAGACCTGGAATATGCAAAGGGGGGTCTGGTATTTATAGGCAATCCGGAACAGGCCTGGTGCATGTGCTACATGCACCTAGCCAAAATTTGCCCTGGCGCATGTAGCACATGTGGAGATACTGTTCCATTGCCAGAATGACACGTGGCACCCTGTGTGCTGGTTAAATCTCGATTGTTGATCAAAATTTGGTCGATCTAATCAAAATTTGAGCGCATGTAGCATATGCTCCATCACCGGGAAGGGTCGTCCAAACTTTGTCCCAATAATTGAGCCAACCAGGAAGGTTTCGGGGGAATCAGTTGCACTTACGATGTTCTTTTAAGGTTTCTCGTGAACTTTCATGTTTTCGAAAAGTTTGAATTGTGCTTGGAAACATGGGATATTGTCTTGGGAAGCGTGTATAAAAGGACATTTTTGCAGAGCGTCTGTGATACGCTTCGAGGGTGTTCGAAAGTAGCTGTTTTCGTGTCGTGTGATCGAGGCCTTCGTGAAGCGATCTTTTCTATTAGACCGTATTGATGGAAAGTACTCTGGAAATACCTTCAAAAATTCTCAGATTTACGCATTTCTCAAGTCGTTTGACGGTGCGTTATAATCAGAGAATTGGAGAAAAAGTCAACCTTGGCGGAGCGTCTGCGAGACGCTCTAGGGGTTATCGAAAGTAGCAGTGTTGGAGCGGTGTGATGAGGGGCTTTGGAAAGTGATCTTTTCGATCGAGCCATACCGGTGGAAAGATCTACGGATGAACTTTTAGGAATTCCCTGATTTGCACTTTTCTCAAGTCATTTGACGATGCGTTATAACTAAGGAATCAAGGAGAATAAACAATTTAGGCGGAGCGTCTACGAGACGCTCTAGGGAACTTTTATTGAGTCGTGAGTGTTTAGTCTCGTAAGGTCCTTTTCAGGTTAAACAGGGGTGTGTGGTGAGACCCTCTGTTCAAAATCTTAGGACCAGTGTTGTTTTGGGACGCAATTGGGCCATTAGGGGCAAAATGGTCATTTTCATCGAGTTTGGTCAAAAATGGTCAGGAATGGTTTGGTGTGTTGTGTCAAACGTACCGGGTTGTTCAGGGATGGTTTCGGGAGAGTCATTCATCGTTAGGTGGGGTTTGTGCAATGCTGGGACGTTCAGGAGTAAAATGATCATTTTGATCAGAATTAGCCGGAATAGGGCCGGAATCAGATCGGATGGCGTGTGGAGTATGCCTAATGATTCAGTAACACTTTGGAAGGGTGGACTTACCATTTTGAGGGATTTTAAACTTTCTCAAAATGTACCTAGAGGCCCCAGGGGCAAGTTTGGTCATTTTTCACCAAGTCGGGTTAGCGGGCGCCGGTGTTGACCTAGGTGTTAGTTTCCTAGACCGCCCGATCTTAAGAAACTACCTATGCGGTGTCGGTCTCTAAGAACACCTGGTCTTAAAGAGCTACCTGTAGGGCGGTGTTGGTTCCTGAGAATGCTTGGTCCCAAAAATCTACCTGTAGGGGTGGTGTTGGTCTTTGAAAGCGCCTGGTCTCGGTGAGCTACCAAATGACGGACATTCTACATTGGCGGGCTAGCAGGCACCAAAAGTGAACCATTTGGAACTTGATAAGGTGTTGGTCTCCGAGATTGCCCGATCCAGAGAAGCTACTTGGATGGTGTTGGTTTCCAAGACCGCCCGGTCTAGAAAGCTACCTGGAATGATGGTGCTTAAGGCTCTAGCGGGTCCTTGTGGGCCTGAAAAGCCACTAATTGGCTAGATTGGGGATTGAAAGGCTCATCTTGAGCCTGCATGTGCTGTGGTGTTTGAAACCGAGCCTGGTCGGGCTAGAGATTGCTAAGCGGGCAAAAATAGGGTGCTTATACTACCTCTGGGCTGAGGTCTCGCACGTCCTCTCCTCCTGCCAATTGAC